>JARQOD010000004.1:562312306-562353135 GCA_033576555.1 Oophaga sylvatica
CATGATAACAGCAGCTTTCCGTAGCTAGATGATGTTGTTAGGAAGCTGGGAGTGAGGTAAAAAAGGAAATACACCAGAGCAGTTGGAATCTTGGATTGCATACCCTGACTAACCCCATAGAGGCAGCCGTGGAGCTTCCTACGTTGGTCAGACGCCTCGTCCAGCCTAGAAACTAATACCCTAAAGATAGAAATAGGAAAGCTATCGCCCCGGGCGAACCCCAAAGATTTAATAGAAACCCCAAACATGTAAGGCGTTAGACAAGAGGAAAATGACACAGACAAAATAGAAGAAAACGTGGGGCCCAAATTCTAAAAGAAAAGGATGAAGGGTACTTCTGAATTCAGAAAACCCTGAAAAAACCCAACTTACAATTTCAAAATCACCTGAATCCCCGACCTCTACCACCTAAATTAGTTCTTGGTTTAACAAAACCAAAACGCAGCCCTGAAAAAAAACTGGAAAAAGCAAAAGTACAAAACCAGTGGTGGACTAAACTGAAGAGGGCAAAAAGCCCCGGAGGAGACCTGAAGGCCCCCAAAAGAAGTGCGGACAAAATCAAAAATATAGCAAAAACACAAAATAAGAAATTGTCTTTTGAAGCAGGAGATGCAACAACACAGCGGTACAAGGGAACTGGAAAAAGGATTCGACCAAAAATTGTCACGGGCAACCCGATGGGAAAATGACTCCCTTTTCATAAGACCAATCGTAACACCTGATTCCCAGTCCTCAATTCCTCACTAGTAGTTGTAACCACCGGGGAGCCTTGTCAGAACTATCCAAACCCATTACAACAGTTCCCCCCCTTGGGAGGGGTCACCGAACCCTCATTGAGCAACCAGGCGGTCAGGTGAGTTCTATGATACGCAGGATAAGTCCCTAGCATGGTTTCCGAAGCAAACACCCAAGAAATTTCTTCCTGACCTAACCTCTCCATTTAACCAAATACTGGAGTCTTCGTCTAGAAAAACAGAATCCAAATTTTCTCAACCACATACTCCAGATTGCCCTAACCAAAAAGGGTCAGGAGGCACAGCGCGGAACCACGGGCTCAACAAACCTCTTCAACAAGGTTGTGGAAATAGGTCTTAAATGTCCTGGAAGAAGAAAACAAAAAGAAACAGATTAATAATTCCGACTTTAAGGTCCAATGAACCTAGGCTTAAATTTAGGAGGTACTTCATAGGAATATTCTTTGAGGACAACCAGACCAAGTCCCCCACTTTAAACGAGGACATCAGTCCTATGCCGGTTAGCAAACCGCTGGGCCTTCTCTGAGAGAGGGACAACCTCTCCATCCTGGTCCCAAATTGTGATACCTCCAACGACAACACCTGGACAGACAGAAAGCCCCTCTGTCCTGAAAAAATCGAGGGTGAAACCCAGAATTACAGAAAAACGGAGACATCAAAGGGCGGTGCCTTTTTTAAGAGCAAACTCAGCCAAAGGCAAAAAAGAGCCCGTCATCTGATCAGCGCACAAAAGATCTTGAAAGTCTCCAATGTCTGGTTTGGTTTCAGTTTGACCATTGGTTGAGGAGAAAATGCCGAGGGAAAGACAATTGAACCCCGTTTAGAACAAAAAGTCCTCCAAAATCTGGAAACAAATGGACTCCTCTTCAACACAATGTTCAGGAATGCCGTGTAAATAACCACGTGCTGAAGGAACAACGGCACCAATTAGAGGAGGGGCAACTTAGGTTAAGGCACAAGATGTTCATTTGGAAAACCTATCACAATTACCCAGAGGTGGTCATTCTTGAAAACGGAAGATCGGAAATGAAATCCATAGAGATTGGGTCCATGGTCTTTGGGGCCAGGCAAAAGGCTCAAAAACCATAAGCGAGAGAAGGCTTGGAGCGAGAGCAAGTCCGCAGGACTGCACAAATTCCCTGCTGCGAGACAAGGTAGGCCACCAAAAGGACCGATAACCAAGTCTTGGTCCAAAAATTCCGGGATGCCCAGCCAAATGCGGAACAATGTTTCAGAATCACATTTTTTTCCATTGGTCCGGGCAAACAATTTTCCAACAGGGAGCGCTGGGCCTATCCCCCCCTGACACCCCCCGAGCAAGTCTCAAATTGGGCGGGATGGCGGAAAGAATACCCCTCCTTCAAAATAAAAGGGATCAGATAGCTAGGAGGTCCGAAGGAAACCCTCGAGAGGGCATCCGCCTTAACATTCTTGGTGCCAGGAAGAAAGGAAACCACAAAATTTATAAAACGTGTGAAAAACAAGGCCCCTGGCTGTCTGGATTGAGTCGTTGGCAGATTCCAGATAGACCAGATTTCTTAATGGCCGTAAGGACCACCCCTGATGTTTGGCTCCCTCCAGCCAATGTCCCATCTTCAAAAGCCCCTTCATGGCCATTAACCCGATTCCCACGTCATAAAACGTTCAGTAGGAAAATTTTTGAGAGAAAAAGGCCAAGGGTTTTTTAGAGGTCTTGGATCTTTTTGGGACAAAACGGCACCTGCCCCCCAAATTTCAAGGCTCAACCTCCACCTGAAATGGCAGAGAAAATAAGGCTGCCGGTAGAAAGGAGAAAGTGAATCTTCTTAAGTTCCTGAAAGCAGAGACTGCCCAGGAGGCAATTCACCACATCAAACCCTTTTGGTCAAATCAGTTAATGGTTAAAATAACGAGAAATTACCAATAAATTCGAAAAATTGGAAAAACCCAAAAATCTCTGAAGAGCCTTTAATGAATAGGTTTTTTGGGCCCAAAACACAGATGGCCTGAACCTTGACCGGGTCCATTTCAATAACAGATGGGGACAAAATGAATCCCAGAAAATGAGATCTTCTGTACACCAAAAGACACTTTGATCCCTTCACATACAGAGCATTCTCTCTCAAAATCTGGAATACAGTTCGAACATGTTTCATATGAGAGTCCCAGTCATTAGAAAAAATCAAGATATCATCCAAATAAACAATCAGAAACTTGTCCACAAAATCCCTGAAAATGTATTCATGAAGGACTGGAAGACGGAAGGAGCATTAGTGAGCCCAAAGGGCATCACAAGGTACTCAAAATGCCCTTCAGGGGTGTTAAATGCCATCTTCCATTCATCCCCGTGCTTAATGCGAATAAGGTTATACGCCCCCTGAGGTCAACTTGGTAAACCAAGTAGCTTTTTCACCCTGGAAAACAGGTCAGAAATCAGGGTAACGGGTATTGATATTTCAAAAGTAATATTGTTCAAGAGACGATAATCAATACACGGCCTTAAGACCATCTTTTTTGGCCACAAAGAAAAAACGGCACCTAGGGTGAAGAGGATGGTTGATATGACCTTCTCCAATGATTTCCTTGATATAAGACCGCATAGCGTCATGTTCAGGTACAGACAAGTTAAAAAGGCGACCTTTAGGGAATTTACTACCTGGCACTGATTCAATAGCGCAGTCATAGCTCCTATGGGGAGGTAAGGATGCAGATTTACTTTCGCTAAACACATCAGAAAAATCAAACAAAAAGTCAGGACATCTCAGCCTGGGGGGAGGCAAGAAAAAACAGGAGTGTTGGTATTAGCACTTGCAGCCCCAACTGGTTACAGACACAGATTTCCAATCCAAAACAGATTATGAGACTGTAACAAGGGAAACCCAGCACTATAATGTCATGCAGATTATATAGAACCAAAATTTGCAGCACTCCTGGTGATCAGGTTCAACCCTCATTATCACCTGAGTAGAAAACTGGGGTTTATTCTCAGCCAAAGGGGTAGAATCGATCCCCAGTAAAGGAATAGACTTCTGTAGGGGTATCAAGGGAAACCCACAACGTTTAGCAAAATCATAATCCATCAGGTTAATAGCTGCTCCAGAATCAACGAAAGCCTGAGCAGAAAATGAGGACAGAGAGCATATCAGAGTGACAGTTAACAAAAACTTAGTCTGAACACTACCCAAGACAACCGAGCGTGCAAAACGTCTTCCCCGCTTAGGGCAGACTGAAATAGCATGAGAGGCATCACCACAGTAGAAACATAACCCATTGCGCTTTCGAAATCATGACGCTGTGCCCCAACACCACTCATCACACTGCATGGGCTCAGCAGCTGGCTCCAAGGCAACACCACTCCACGCATACTTCTCCGCTCACGCAAACGTCTGTCAATTGAATCGCTAATGACATAGAATATTGAGACCAGAGGGGACAGGGAATCCACCATAACATCCTTTACATTATCCGACAGACCCTTCCGGAAAAGGGCCGCCAAAGCGTCGTCATTCCTATTTGGTTAGGACTGCCCACCTACGGAATCTCTGACATTATAACTCAGCGTCATCAAGCCCTGATTTAATGCCAACAAGCTTTTTAAGCTTGATCAGTGACATTAGGCTCATCGTACAATAACCCCAAAGCCTGAAAAAATGCATCAACATCACTCAAAAACAGGATCCCCAGGTATCAGGGAAAAAGCCCAATCCTGAGGATCGCCGCGCAGGAGAGAGATGATAATTTGAACCTGCTGCGCTGCGTTTCCTGAGGACTTAGATTTTAAGGCAGAAACAATTTACATTATTTTTGAAATTCTGAAACTTAGCTCGATCCCCTAAAAACAAATCTGCATGGGGATCCTAGGTTCCACAACAGGCAACCTAGCAAGATATGCAGCAATACTCTGAACCTCAGTGGCAAGTGATCCACACGGCCAGACAACTGTGCAAACTCCATTGGGAGAAAAGATCCTCCCCAGCACCAGAGATCAGAGGGGAAAAAAAAAAATGCAACAAACAGAAAAATATCTCTGACAACTTTTCTTCTTCAAAATTATTTTTTCCCTTTGTGAGTACCATACAATTTTTATGGCCGGTGATATGTTATGTTACGGAAGCTGAGGGTGCAGGTAAAAAAGGAAATACACAGAGCAGTTGGAATCTATGAGATTGCAGTACCCTGACTAACCACCGCAAACTAGAGGCAGCCGTGGAGCGTTCCTACGTTGGTCCTAGACGCCTCGTCACAGCCTGAGAAACTAACTACACCTAAAGATAGAAATAGGAAAGCTATCTGCCCCGGAGCAGAACCCCAAAGATAATAGAAAGCCCCAAACATGTAATGGCGGTTAGACAAGAGGAAATACTGACACAGACAGAAAATAGAATGAGCAAACGCTGGGGCCCAAACTATCTAAATAGAAAAGGATAGGAAGGGTACTTACTGCAATCTCAGAAAACCCTGAAAAAAACACCAACTTACTAATTTCAAAATCACCTGAGATCACACGACCTCTACACCATAAATTAGTTCTCTGGTGTAACAAAAAAAAACAGCAGCCACTGAAAAAAAACTGGAAAAAGCAAAAGTACAAAACACAGTGGCTGGACTAAACTGAGAGGGCAAAGCCCCGGAGGAGACCCTGAAGGCCCCCACAGAAGTGCAGGACAAAATGCAAAAATATAGCAAAAACACAAAATAAGAAATTGTCTTATCTGATAGCAGGAGATGCAGACACGACACAGCAGGCTACAAGGGAAAACTGGAAAGAAGGATTCAGACCAGAACAATTGATCACCGGCAACCCTGATGGGAAAATGACTCCCTTACATAAGACCAATCAGTAACACCTGATTCCCAGTCCTCACAATCCTCATAGTACCGCTTGTAACCACCCAGAGGGAGCCTCTGCTCAGAACTCATCTCAAGCCCATTCACAACAGATGACCCGGAGGTTGTCATGCACTGCTCGATCGCAGCAGTCAGGGGGTTAACGCGGCTCCTGCACTGATCACGCTGAAGATGCTGAAATTTTCAGCATCTCCTGGTAATCGCTGCTGTGTTTGGTCAGTCAGATTGAATGACCAATCACAGCACTGTAGGTGCGGGGACCGACGGCAAAGGTCCCTGCACCGCTTGCCGTGCCTGTCAGCTGTCTGTGACAGCTGTCGGCACTGAACTACCACGGTGTTTACACGCAGTGGTAGTTCAAAGGCATGACGTGCACAGTCCGTCAAGGTGCCAAAACTGACACCTTGCCATGACGGACTGTGCACGTCAATGGACATTAGGGGTTAAGTATATGTGTGTTGTCATGGTAACTCTGGAAGGCACTGGGTGGATAGTAAATATAAGACCAAGGAGGAGGAAGGAACAGGGGAGAAAACAAGGGAATACAAAGAAGTGCACATAACCATGTTATTCTGTAGAACAGGTAAGATCACACACAATGAAGTGGATTCCTATCTCGCCGTGATTTTTAATCGTGAAAAGGTCATAGTGGAATCCCAGTATGAGAAGCGTGGTGACTTGTGATTAATGGTCCAACAATTCTAATAGAGGCGGCTCTGAAGGGGAAAGAGGAGAATGTATCAATAAAAATGGAAATATAAACATATCACAATATCGATGCAACATTGGTATATAACATTTAAACAGCAATATAAACCCCCCAAAAATAAAAAAAATAATATAAAAATTTAGATTTTTATAAAAAGGCAGACAGTTCATATTCCCTATTTAGGCCTCTTGGATGCATAGTGTCTAGTGTATGTATCCAATAAGCCTCACGTTTTTTTAGAAGTTGGATCCTGTTTCCTCCTCTCCGGGAGGGTGGGATCTGTTCAATGATTTGGAATTTTAACTGGGAAACAATATGACCAGCAGTAACAAAATGGTAGGGGATGGGGAAGAAGGTTCTTACATCGTACGGTGGATTTGTGCTTAGAAATCCTGTCCCTATTGTTTGTGAGGTCTCCCCAATGTACATCAGGCCACACGGGCACTTAATGAGATACACTACGTAAGTTGAATCGCAGGTAAAATAATTTCTGATTTTAAATTCTTTTCCATAATGAGGATGAAAAAATGTATCTCCTTAGTAACATTATTACATTGTACGCATCGTAGACATGGAAAAGTTCCACATTTCGGTTTCTGAAGGAATCGCTGTGTTGTAATCGGGGATTTTGACCCAAAGTCGGCCCGAAACTAGGGAATCACATAAATTGGGTGGGCGTTTGTAGCAAGGTAAAAACGGTTCCTTAAACTCATTG
Source organism: Oophaga sylvatica (assembly GCA_033576555.1). NCBI lineage: Eukaryota > Metazoa > Chordata > Amphibia > Anura > Dendrobatidae > Oophaga > Oophaga sylvatica. Next base: position 562,319,313 of record JARQOD010000004.1, read on the forward strand.
ACCTCTGGGTATGCTGTTGCTAATAGGTGCCAATTTTTATGTATGGCCCTATGAATGATATTAGCAACCGGATGATATGTGTTATGTTTTGGTAGCTGAAGAAAGCAGGCAAAAATGGCAATGCACCAGAGAGGTTGGAATCTACTGGATTGCAGTACCCTGACTAACCACCCAACTAAAGGCAGCGTGGAGCGTTCCTACGTTAGTCCTAGACGCCTCGTCACAGCCTGAGAGGTTAACTACACCCTAAAGATAGAAAGAGGAAAGCTATCTGCCCTGGAGCAGATCCCCAAGAAATAGGAAGCCCCCAAACATGTAATGGCGGTTAGACAAGAGGAAATACAGACACAGACAGAAAATAGTATGAGCAAACGTGGGGCCCAATCTGCCTAGACAGAAAAAGGATAGGAAGGGCACTTACTGCATTCAAAAAAAAACGCTAAAAAAGCCAACGCTATAATTGCAAAAAACACCTGAGATCACACGACTCTACCACCTAAATTAGTTCTCTGGTGTAACAAAACTAAGCGCAGCCACTGAAAAACCTGGAAAAGGAAAATGAACAAACAACAGTGGCTCCAGAGGAACCGGGGAGGAGCCAAGCCCCCCGGGGGGGGGAACCTGGCCAACCTCACAGAAATGCAGAGAAATAATCAAATGGCAAACACAAAAACAAAAAAACAGAAAATTTCTTATCTGAGAGCAGGAGAAGAGCAAGACTCAGCAAGCTTCCAAGTGAACCAGGAAACAATGTTGAGACAAAACAATTGATCACCGGCAACCATGATGGTGGGGAAACCTCCCTATATCCAGCCAGTCTGTGATTCCTGATTGCCAATCCTCTTTGAATGGTTCATTACTGTTTGTAACCACCAGAGCGAGCTTCTGCTCAGAATTATTTCTAAAACATTCACAACAGATATGTATGCACAAATGGGATACGTGTGCCAATTTTCTTATCTGATCGTGTATCTAATTCTCTAGATTTTTGTAAGATAGAGACAGGATATCCTCTGGCCTTAAATTTCTCAGTCTTCTCCAAGAGCGTTGTTGTTGTGTAGTTTCATCAGAACTATGCGTTTTCACCCTCTGAAACTGTGATTTAGGAATGGCTTCTTTTGTAGAGGGTGGATGAAGGCTCTGATAGTGTAATAAGCTATTTTTATCAGTTTCTTTAATAAAGAGGTCAGTGGAGAGTTTTCCTTCAGAATTTTTCATAACTAGAGTATCAAGAAATTGATACGCCAGAGGTCATAATTCATAGTAAATTGTATTCCGGGCCAGGATGAGTATAATAATTCAAGGAATCCCTGAAGGGGTTTATAGGGCCAGACCAAATACAAAAAACATCATCATTATACCTTACCTATGTACCTTACGGAGGTTTAAGCGTCAATTGAGTGATATTTCTGTCTATCAGCCTCTTTCTAAAAATCCAACACTCGACATTAGCCATAACATTAGGACAACTCTACAGAAAATACTCAAATCTGGGAGTATTAGACCCAAAACATGCAAATTCCTTACTAATACAAATCCTCATAAGCCAATATTCTACAGTCTCCCGAAGGTCCACAAAAACCTTGAAAAACCTCCAGGGAGACCGATCGTAGCATCAACTAATTCTATCCTTCCCCACTTGCAATATTTCTTGAGAAAATCCTCACCCCTCTTATTAAACAAACAAGGTCATACATTTTGGATACAGGGGCCTTTCTCAAATTAATTCAGGAACTTCAAACGATTCCCCTAATGCACTTCTTGTCACACTAGACGTGAAAGACTTATATACCTCTATCCCCCATACTGAGGGTATCCAGTCTGTAATCTTCTATTATCTTCCACCACAATGGATATTGACCAGGTTAATCTTTGTATTGACCTCTTAAAAATTGTACTTCAAATTTTTTCCTTTTCAGGTTGACTTTTATCTCCGAATGCGTGGGACCGCTATGGGGTCTAACGCAGCACCCCATATGCGATTGCATATATGACTGATTTCGAAGAGGAGCATCATTATCTACATCCCCTATTCCGTGACTATTAATTACATGGAAGCGGTATATTGAAGATGTTTTTTTGTATTTGGTCTGGCCTAAAGAACCCTTCAGGGATTCCTTGAATTGTTAAAAATCTTCCTGGCCAGGAATACAATTTACTATGAATTATGACCTCTGGCTATCAATTTTCTTGATACTTAGTTATGAAAAATTCTGAAGGAAAACTCTCCACTGACCTCTTTATTAAAGAAACTGATAAAAATAGCTTATTACACTATCAGAGCCTTCATCCACCTCTACAAAAGAGCCATTCCAAAATCACAGTTTCAGAGGGTGAAACCATAGTTTCTGATGAAACTACACAACAACAACGTCTCTTGGAGATGACTAAGAAATTTAAGGCCAGAGGATATCCCGCCTCTATCTTACAAAAACCTAGAGAATTAGATACACGATCAGATAAGAAAATTGGCACACGTATCCCATTTGTGCATACATATCATCCGGTTGCTAATATCATTCAAAGGGCCATACTTAAAAATTGGCACCTATTAGCAACAGCATACCCAGAGGTCAATGAGTTTAAGGAACCGTTTTTACCTTACTACAAACGCCCACCCAATTTACGTGATTCCTAGTTCGGGCCCACTTTGGGTCAAAATCCCGATTACAACACGCGATTCCTTCAGAAACCGAATGTGGAACTTTTCCATGTCTACGATGCGTACAATGTAATAATGTTACTAAAGGAGATACATTTTTTTCATCCTCATTCTGGAAAAGAATTTAAAATCAGAAATTATTTTACCTGCGATTCAACTTACGTAGTGTATCTCATTAAGTGCCCGTGTGGCCTGATGTACATTGGGGAGACCTCACAAACAATACGGGACAGGATTTCTAAGCACAAATCCACCGTACAATGTAAGAACCTTCTTTCTCCCATCCCCTACCATTTTGTTACTGCTGGTCGTAATGTTTCCCAGTTAAAATTCCAAATCATTGAACAGATCCCACCCTCTGGGAGAGGAGGAAACAAGATCAACTTCTAAAAAAACGTGAGGCTTATTGGATACATACACTAGAAAGTATGCATCCAAGAGGCCTAAATAGGGAATATGAACTGTCTGCCTTTTTGTAAAAATCTACATTTCTTTTTATTTTTGGGGGGTTTATATTGCTGTTTAAAATGTTATATACAATGTTGCATCGATATTGTGATACGTTTATATTTCCATTTTTATTGATACATTCTCCTCTTTCCCTTCAGAGCCGCCTCTATTAGAATTGTTGGACCATTAATCACAAGTCACCACTTTCATACTGGGATTCTCACTATGACCTTTTCACCATTAAAAATCACGGCGAGATAGGAATCCACTTCATTGTGTGTGATCTTACCTGTTCTACAGAATAAAATGGTTTATGTGCACCTTCTTTGTATTCTCTTGTTTTCTTCCCTGTTCCTTCATCCTCCTTGGTCTTATATTTACTATCCACCAGTGCCTCGCAGAGTTACCATGACAACACCCATATACTTAAGCGCAACACATACTGAAGCGATTCCAGCTTCTTAAGTTACTATTCAGTTCCCACATCTATATCTAGTGAAATTCTAATGCCATTTTCTAATATTTTATTATCATATATTTGCCAGTTCCAGCGCTGACATACATACAGCAGCGCTGTGGAACGCATGGCCATGTTATTTCCGCCCAGTCACTTCCTGTTTCCTCCTATGATTGATGTGAGTGCTCTTAGTCCCACCTCTTCCCATATAAAGAGACATACAGAGCTATTGCCTCACTTCCGCCTCTCACATCTAAGTGAAGACATCTAGACTGCGCAGACAGCGTCCTGGTTCAGGTATTGTAGCGATGATTTTCTCAGTGGGCATCATGTGTAACTCTTAACATTATATGACTCCTATGCCCCTTCTTTTTTTTTTTTTCTTTTTTCTTGTACAGCCCCAGTCTTCATAGCGGTGGATACCGCAATATTAGACACTCGGCATTACCACAGAGGTAATTTATTACATATGCTATATAAGCTCTTTTTCTACTTTGACAATACACCACGATTTTTGTCAATTTCTCAATTTTCTCAGCTTTGTCATAAGCCACGCTTATTTTTATGTAAGTACTGCCTATTTGGTCACTATCTATTCACGGTCAATACTCGAGCCATTTTCACAATTATTATACCCTTATTTAGGCAGCATTCTTCACTTGGGGCACCTGTCTCTCTAGGAGCCATTTTCTATATACATATAAGGTATGGCACTATTTTTCCCTGATTTTCCTATTTAGGATACCACCACGACTGTCTATGTATACTCGTGGCCAATCCACTCGTTTTCTTTTTGTTCTTGATTTAGACCCATATAGACATATTTTGTATATACTTTAGTTTATTATGCTTTTTCCTTTTTTGTCAGTACAAATTCTTATGCATTTGAATTGTTATTTCAGTAGTTACTGATGAAGGTCACCAAGACCGAAACGTTTTGAAGATACTACTAATAAATTATTAAGTTGAGTGCTTAGTTTGTTCTTTGTCATTAGAACCCGGTGTGGGAACCTAGACTTTAAGCACCATTTCCATTAAGGTTGTGCTCACGATCTATTTTCATAATAGATCACCCGAGTGTCACATGGTCACACAGCCACTTGGTAACTGACTTTCAAAAATATGAGTTGTGGACTGCCGTAGTCTTAAGGCACAATACTCCGAGGGTCATCTCCACGTGGTGCTTATCAGCATCGATAATCTGTGTATCAGGCATTTTTTCTACATATAGATTATTGTGATCTTTTAATTCTTCCATTATTTCCATAATTCACTTTCTTACAAGAAAGAGACTTCAATCAGTTTCTCTTGTCTTCAGTGTATTCACTAAAATGGTGTGACGTCAACCAGACTGAAGTCACCGAGTTCCTGCTCCTTGGATTTAAAGGTCTATATAAATACAAATTTCTGCTCTTCATCCTTTTCCTCTTCTGTTACCTGATAATACTGGCTGGAAACCCCCTTATTATAGTGTTGGTGTCCACCAATCACAACCTCAATACCCCAATGTTCTCTTTCTCAAGCATCTAGCTGTAGCCGATATCCTTTCCACTACAACCATTGTGCCCATGATGTTAATATAATTCTATATGACATGAAGGCGGTGCCAGTGAGGAGCTGCATCTTCCATCTCCATATTGTATGCATCTTTGGTTATAGCCAGTTAATCTGATCACTATAATGTCTTATGATCGGTACTTGGCCATTTGCAGCCCGATGCGCTACAATTCTATAATGCAACCTCATGTTTGCCTCAAGATGGTTCTTGGCTCCTGGTTTTTTAACTTTATCATTTCCTTTGAGATCATTCTTGTTTGGCAGCTGGAGTTTTGTGGTAACAACACAATAGACCACTTCTCCTGTGACTCAGGATACTTTTGAATTGACTACCTCTGACACTTACGTCTTGACTTTGGTTGACTATGTAGTAACCACCATTGCCGGTGTCATCCCTTTTGCTTTAACTCTTATCAGCTATTTGTGTATTTTCTTCATCATAATGATCCTTTCATCCACCAGTGGCTTGTCAAAAGCCTTCTCCACATGTGGCTCCCATTCACCACTGTATGCATCTACTATGCAGCTCTCATCATGATTTTCATGTCATCATCCAATGACAGATCATCCAGCATGAACAAGTTTTTATCTCTGCTGTACATTGTGGTGTCACCAATGCTGAATCCCATAATTTACAGTCTGAGGAATCAAGAGATCAGGAGAACTCTTCAACAAATGTTTAGAAAATATTAAGGATATACTTAAATGCAGCCACATATTTATGAGACTATCTTAGCTGATTACTGTATTTCCAGATGGGGAAAGGGGAGGAACTATAGATTTGTCTTCTTGATTTGCTTGACAAAATATTCACAATAAATAATGGATGAGATGATTCAGTGACAACATTTATTTCAGTACATGTCATTTTTTTCTGTTTTTACACAATTCCTCAATATATCTTTTTTTTTTCAAAGAAGCACTCCTCCTCCTCCTTGCCCCATCAAAGTTTATATTCACTTATAATATTGCAATCTTCCTATTATATGGCACTGTTTACTGACAATTGCTCATTTTGCCCTTCTACCAATTAATTCATTGTTTTCCTTTAGATCTATGACATCACGTGATTAAAAAACTGACGAGCTGAATCCTTCTAAGTTCTATATAGAAACAGGAGTCAATTTTCCCTTTATGAATCATAAGTCACTTCAAAGGTCCCTGGCAGGAGGAGGAAGCAGCTGGGAAGAAGTTAAAGAGGGGAAGGATTTTTGCATAGAGCAGAAAAAAAGGAGAAGAATTATCTGGGTAGAAAGGAAAAATAAACAGTTGTACATATAGAGCTGTATAATATGATAATTGCAATATATTAAGAGGATAAAAACTTTGATGGGAAGAGGAATGCTTCTTTATCCTTGCTCATTGCTACATAAGTGAAAGGTATTTATTAAAACTATAGATTGTTACATAATCAAGATATCATAGACTAAAATGTTAGAGTTGGAGGAGACCTCCAGGGTCATTGTGTCCTAGCTCCTGCTCAATGCAGAAGCCACTAAACCTGTCCAGGCTCTGTTTGAAGACTTCCGTTTCAGGAGAACTCTCCACTTCTCATGGCAGCTTGTTCCACTGATTGATCAAGAGATCTGGGAGGGCACCACTCAATAAGCATAGGGATACATCAGCAGTCTGTACAAAAAGGGATAAGACAAATACAGACAAAAAGTTACAGACCATAACAGGGATAACCACAAAATACACACATTTTTATTAGATACATGCAGACCAAAACCAATTAAAAATCATTAAAAGTCAAAAACATGACAAATACACAACCCTATTGGCTCATAATAAAGCCATAAGCTACCCCACAAAAAATAAGAACAGTTAAAGATGCACAGCATGATAGAAGATGCATAAATATACACCATATATATAACAGTGTCTAATAGAATACCCTGTATTGAGCAGTAAAAAACGCCCAAAAATAAACATGCAACACCATGTGATAATAAAAAATTATGCTGAGTCTACTTGAATGTTACCAGCACCTGTGCCTTAGCATGAGTCTCAGAAATTGCCACAAAAACATGCAAATAGGCCTATCATAAGTCTGGCATTTAGAGCAGTCCGTGATGGAAAATAAACAAACATGAGCAGGTATAGAAAGATAGCTCAAGTGGGGGTAAAATACCCTGAAGATATTAATACATAAAACACAGACCCGATATCATACCAATGATAAGACCAATAAATAGGGGGAGCTTGTGGAGATGCCCGATGCATGTCACCACCGCAAGGTGGCTTCGTCAGGGGCTGAAGGTTAAGTCTAAAAGGTATCATTTAACCCCTTATCGACCGCCCATACGCCTTTTAACGGCGGTAGTTAAGGGTACTTAAACCACAGAGAGAAAGTGTATAGCGTAACCCAGATTTGGATTTTCTTCGTAGCTGAGACCCCAGAGAACATGATTCGGGTTGGTTTTTACCCATTATTAACCCTATAACGGCGATCGCACAAAAAAAAGAAAAAAGCCGCGATTCTCCTTTTAATTTCTCTCTTCTGTGATGTGATCGCACATCAGAGGGGAGAGAAATGGGATCCCGAGACTCCCGATCAGTCCCCCATGCCTCCAGTTGTTCCCCAGTCCTCCCATGGCTCCCTGAGCTCTCCGCATCTTGTCCTGGCAAAGAAAATGGAGGGCGCCTGTTCAGTGCGCAGTGTTTTCGCCAAGACGGATTTTCTCCGGGGTCTCGGCTACCAGGGGTAGCTGAGACCCCAGAGAACATAATTCGGGTCCCCTGCAGTCCCCTGCTTTTGCGATCGCCATTATTAACCATATAACGGCGATCGCAAGAGAAAAAAATGCGACCCTGCATGTAATTTCTCTCCCCTCTGATGTGATCGCACATCAAAAGGGAGAGAAATAGGGTCACCAGGACCCCCGATTCTTCCCCGGTACCTCCCGGTGTCCTACAGTCCTCCTATGGCTCCTTGCAGCTCCCGGTCTTCTGCCTGCAAAGAAAATGGCGGGCGCATGCGCAGTGCGCCCGCCGAATCTGCCGGCCGGCAGATTCATTCATTCAGTGCAGGACATTTTTATCACTGTTATAAACTCTATCACAGCGATCAAAATAAAAAAAAATAGTAAATAAAAACCCCTTTATCATCCCGTTAGGGACATATAATAGAATAAAGAAAATATTTTTATTTTAATTTTTCCATTAGGGTTGGGTAAGGGTATTACGGGTACAATTTGGGGTTTGTGTGGAAATAGGGTTTGGATTAAGGTTAGGATTAGGGTTAGGGTTGGGATTAGGGTTAGGCGTGTGTTGGGGTTAGGGTTGGAGCTAAATTGAGGGGTTTCCACTATTTAGGCACATAAGGGGGTCTCCAAACACGACTTGGCATTCAAAAAGTCAAATGGTGCTACCTCCCTTCCGAGCCCTGCCGTGCGCCCAATCAGTGGTTTACCCCAACATATGAGATATCAGCGTACTCACGACAAATTGCAAAGCAATTTTGGGGTTCTAATTTCTCCTGTTACCCTTGGGAAAAAAATAGCTGGCTAAAAATCATTTTTGACGAAAAAAAAAATGATTTTTTTTATTTTCACGGCTCTGCGTTATAAACTTCTGTGAAGCACTTGGAGGTTCAAAGTGATCACCACACATCTAAATAAGCTCTTTGGGTGGTCTAGTTTCCAAAATGGAGTCACTTGTTGGGGGTTTCCACTGTTTAGGCACATCAGGGGCTCTCCAAACGCGACATGGCGTCCAGCCAATTCTGCGTTGAAAAAGTCAAACGTCGCTCCTTCCCTTGCGACCTCTGCAGTGCACCCAAAAAGTGGTTTACCCCCACTTATGGGGTATCGGCGTATTCACAAGAAATTAAAAAACAAATTTTGTGGTTCATTTTCTCTTTTAACACTTGTGAAAAAAAAATTGGCTCTGAAATAATTTTTTTTTAAAAAAAAGGTTAAATGTGAATTTTTTTCCTTCCACATTGCTTCAGTTCCTGTGAAGCAAGTAAAGGGTTAATAAACTTCTTGAATGTGGTTTTGACCACCTTGAGGGGTGCAGTTTTTAGAATGGTAAATATGGTGTTGTTATAACTGAGAAATCGCTGGTCAACTTTTAACCCTTATAACTTCGTAACAAAATAAAATTGTGTTTACACAATTGTGCTGATGTAAAGTAGACATGTGGCAAATGTTATTTATTAAAAATTTGTGTGACATATCTCTCTGATTTAAGGGCAAAAAATTTAAAGTTTGAAAATTGTTAAATTTTCAAAATTTTCGCCATATTTCCGTTTTTTTTCATAAATAAACACAAGTCATATCAAAGAAATTTTACCACTAACGTGAAGTACAATATGTCACGAAAAAAAAAAATTCAGAATCAGCGGATTCGTTTAAAGCGTTCTAGAGTTATAACCTCATAAAGTGACAGTGGTCAGAATTGTAAAAATTGGCCCTGGTCATTAAGCTGCAAATTGGCTCTGTCACTAAGGGGTTAAATATACGTTACAAATGTAACAATATGAGACAGTTGCAGTGATTACTTGCACGCCGCATGTGTTTGTAGGCAGGAACAAGCGCTTTGGGAAAGCTGTGTGGTGATGTAAACAATTCACACACCAGTTCCGATGAGAATGCTTCCAGGTAAGTCAGAACTAGAGAGAAAACAAACCCTTCCCCTAGTGTCAACTGCGCATGATCCCAGCAGCTATACAGAGTGTAATCACCTAGTGGGGGTAGAGGTCGCTATAGCAACACCAAAAGCTAAGCACTAGAGTTGAGCGATACTTTCCGATATCCAAAAGTATCGGAATCGGAAATGGTATCGCCGATAACATTAAAAATATCGGCGATACCCGATACCGATACCGGAAATCCAATGTAAGTCTATGGGAACAAAATATCGAAATTAAAAAAACCCATTCTTGCCTTGTTGGTTAATTGTACATGAAGGAAAACAAGAAAGAGTAATGTAGAATGTATTGGGGAAGGTTGAGGAGACATTAAAGGCATAGATGTTTAACCCAATCAATGGAATAGCATTAATATTTTTTTTTTTAAAGATGTTCGGATTGACGAAGAAATTGACAATGTTTTAACGTTTTTTCTATTTTGGAAAATATGTATATTACACAACTTCCATGCTCTTCACTTCACCTTTTTAACTTTTCACACACTTTCTCCTTCATAATCTTCTGCAGCATCATCTTTTCATCAAATTATTCTTCATCTTCACCTTCTTTATCTTCTTCTTAAACTTCTTGCTATTCATCTTTGTTAACATTACTCATATTCTTCTTATTAAACTATTATTCTATTCATATTCTGCTTCATCTTCTTCATCATATTCTTATTTGTGACAGAGAATCCTGTACTTGTAATCTGTCAAAGTATGAATTTTTCATCCTTCGTTCTTGCTGTCACAAAAGATTTAAATTACAACAGTATTTGTCCAGTGTTCAGTTTAGCCTGCAGCAGCAGGCATTTTCCAGGGGCACCACGAGGAGGAACGGACTCACCCCCATACACTGCTTAGTCTTCTTCTGCTTAGAATTTAGAGCATATATTTTGCTCTTCATTTTGGTCTTATACTTCATGTTCTTCTGCTTTTAGATCTTCTGCTTATTGTTCTTGTGTCTCTTGTTCCGTATCTTGTATTTGTATCACAATCTTGTACCAGCTGATGTTACTGGGACACGGTTACTAAGCAGGAGGTACCTGTGCTCCAAAGCACTACCAAGGACCAGCAGACGTTGCTGGAACTCGGATACCGAGATGGAGGCACCTAGGCCAAAGGCACTGTGGAGAACCAGCTGACGGTACTGGAACCCGGAGGGGCAGCAGAAGGAAAAGAGCCAATGGCACAACGAGGACCAGCTGACGTTACTGGGACACGGTTACTAAGCAGGAGGTACCTGTGCTCCAAAGCACTACCAAGGACCAGCAGACGTTGCTGGAACTCGGATACCGAGATGGAGGCACCTAGGCCAAAGGCACTGCGGAGAACCAGCTGACGGTACTGGAACCCGGAGGGGCAGCAGAAGGAAAAGAGCCAATGGCACAAACCGAGGACCAGCTGACGTTACTGGGACACGGTTACTAAGCAGGAGGTACCTGTGCTCCAAAGCACTACCAAGGACCAGCAGACGTTGCTGGAACTCGGATACCGAGATGGAGGCACCTAGGCCAAAGGCACTGCGGAGAACCAGCTGACGTACTGGAACCGGGGGGCAGCAGAAGGAAAAGAGCCAATGGCACAACCGAGGAACCAGCTGACGTTACTGAAACCCCAGTAACACAGGAGCAAGTGTTGACTGTGCTAACAGCACTTCGAGCAACAACTGGCGGTGTTGGAGCCCAGGGTCAAGGAGGATGTTTTAAATACTAGATCAAGTAATTTCCTTGTTACCTGTCAATTTTAAATGTCTATACTTCAAACAAGAGAAAGATAACCTTTACTACCATAAGATGATGATTTCATTTAAACTAATATCTAGATAAATAAAAGAATTGACAAACATAAACAACATACATTACATGTTGAACAGCAATGCAAACCACAAATTAAATTAGTTAAGGAATCTGCTATATGGTTGTACATAAAAGCATACAATACATATCTGAATCCATTAATGATGGATAAGTAACAGTATGTACACATTTTTATTGTATAGACAATGAATGTTGACTTCAAAATCATCAGCATTACAAGTTATCTGTGATATTACTAAAATGTTCCATTTGCTGAATAATGTCACAAATATTTTATACAAAATTATACAATTTCCATCATGTAATACTCATAATATGTGGCAATAATCATTTTTATTAACAAACATAACCTTTAAAAAGTGCATAGTGCATAGTGAAAAATTGCTATTTATGGCTGACTGTCGACTTGGAAGCATGACAACGATAGATAAGGTATATATAGATGAGACTGCATAGCCACAGATGGTGAATGGCGATGTTAATACTGTACCTCAATAAAGTGTGCGTCATACTACATAATTTTTTTTATATAGCTTTATAAACAGGGTACATGGATGTATGCTTGTGCCTTTGTTTTGACGCACAGACTGCTTTCTGCTGAGATGCATTGGGTAGTGAACAGTTGTTGTGCAGTGTTCACTGCAGTCTCTGCGGAATAACCACACTTAGACCTTATAACTTTTCAGACTTTCTTTATCAATCTACCAAGATGAAGAAGGCAGGGATAAGGCACGTGGTGTGGAGTTTCTTCAGGGAGAGGACGTGGGGATTCTGTGGCTGCTGGGCCCCCAGTGACACAGCATCCACCAGTTTTCCCCGTGAGCGTTCCTTTATGCGCACTTTTGTAGGAGCTGGAGTACCCCCCTGCTGCGGGAAGAACAATTGAAGCCGTTGTTGTTTGGATGTCAGCCAATGCATCGACTTCAATTGCTTCCACCTCCTCTCAGGACCACAGCAACTGTTGGGCAAACCATTGTCTCTTCACCGCCTGGCAAATTGCCCAGGCAGTCAGAGAGTTCTGTTACAGGAGCAGCTGGTGTCTGCTTCTGTTCTCAGAATCTATTGGCTTGCAAACAGGGGCCCAGCCAAGCAGCATTCGTAATGTGAAAGGGAGTATGCGTGATGCGCAACAGCTGTGTCTCTCTGAATCGAAGAGGCGGGTGAGACAGTGCGATGGTCAGCACACCGCAGAACGCATTGATGATGATGAGACCCAGGTGCCAGTTTCTGTTGAGCATGGTGCTGGCCAGACCACCCACCAGCAGGTGTTGGAAGGGGTAGTGGAGATGATGAGGTCAAGACCCAACCTGGCATGAGGAACAGGAAGGTGGTGGGAGCAGCTCAGAGGAATAATAATAATATTTATTTTATTATGCGCCATCATATTCCGCAGCGCTTTACAGTTTAAGCAGTTTCAGAACACAAGTCATAAGTACAACGTTAACAATACAATAATTTAAAGCTAAATAAAGTCGCCCCCTGCTGTGACAGCTTAAATGTACAATGAGATGGGGAGATACAAAGTATAGGTGTTTATATACAATGGTGCATTTAACAATGATGTTCCAGCCATCTTAAGGGACGAGGGATGGAGATAGTGAATGGCCTAGAGACAACACACACTTACACAGATACATAGAATGACTTGATTAGTGAATGTGATACCGCTCTGAACAAATGTGTTTTGAGGAGCCGCCTGAAACCTGGCAAATTGTGGATAGTCCTAATTTCTTGGGGTACAGCTTCCAGGGATTGGCGTAGAGCAGGAGAAGTCTTGGGGGGTCGGGGTGGGAGGTACGTATTTTGCGAGGTTGTCGAAAGCGTTTGAGACGCAGCAGTCGGTTAGGCCGATAGATAGAAATGGGGAGGAGATGTAGGAGGGGTGCGCATGTGAATAGCTTTGTGGCTGAGAACCAGTACTTTTTGTTGAAAGTGGGAGGGCCTGAGAAATGGTTAGTGATAGAAGGAAGATAGAGGAAGAATTGCCCCAACGGTACAAACAGGAGGGGAGTTAGGCTGAAGACCGTTTGCCTAGCCTCCATTTGGCACCTGTTCGGAGCGTTTTCTTCCAAAAGTCAAACGTGGCGCTCCCAGGACTTCCTGCGTGGTCCTTTTTTCACACATTGCACGATATTGTTGTGAATGCAAGCTGGTAATCAAAAATAAAAAAAAGAAAAAGTGTCAGTCACCTCAATACCACAAATTGTGGAAAAAAGTGCGGAAAGCACGTAGTTGATTACAAAACACACTGGAGAGTAGGCCAACCTACAGCAGCACCTACATCTTCAGGTTTTTGAAGCCTCTTCATCGAGCTCACAACAGGGTTCTGTTTCCTCACAGGATGCCATGGAAGAACCTCGGCCACTGTTGTCCCCCCCGGGAACAAACTTTTTCCACCCGCAGCAAGTTCCCTGTCATCCTCACACTCCAGGCCACAAAACAGCCATCGGAGCACAGGATGGGATAAAAGAGGCCTACCCGCAAAATGCCGAGCACAGGCCTGAATGTGGCATTGCAAAACCCTGTCCCTTGAAATGCTTTATTCAGGCGGGGAGACGGGGACAGTTTCCGTAACTGAATAATTGTTGTCCCCAATACAATTTCCAAGCCGATTTTCTTTTCGCAGGCAAGCCGTCCCTGGTCTCAAAGCTGTTGAGGGAAAAATTAAACATGCGTCTAAAAGCCCTCAGACAAGGTCACCTGACCACCGATGCGTGGACATACCCATTGTTAGATCTGTAACAACAGAAGGAAAAAAGGGGAAATTTGTCCCTCCAATAAATAAGCTGATCCCTACGATGTAACGGGGAACCTATCCGCACCCGACCCCTAAAGTCCTTTAGTGTGAACGAAGACCTATAGTTGCGAGGGAGAATCCTACAAGATCTAGGGACTGGGAGAAAGGTGGACACCTTAAATAAAATTGTACAAGGATAATTAAAAGAAAAATAAATACTTTGGACCAACTCAAGGCAAAACTCACAGATTAAGGCACCTAAGACCCGGCAGTTAACAGTAATAATACAATGAGTCAAGCAAAGCCAGAAGGGCGGGCCAGACTAAATAGGGAAAAAAAAAGGTCATGTGCCAGAAACTGAAACAAAACCTAACAAGAGGGTTCTAACACCCATGGCCCAGGGCAATTACCTTTCCCTCAAGCCCATTGGGTAATGTTGTGGCGGGTACTGATTTGGAGTGGCGTGTCTTTCGCCAATCCAAGGATTGAGGAAAAGTTGACACATGATTCCTCCTCCTACTCCAGTTCCTCAGAATCATCGCTGCAGGGCCTCAGGGGTCTCCTCCCAAGGGACGGGAAACGTTTACCTGTTGCGCCGATATGAGCACAGCCGTGTCCAAATGTCAACAGGCCGTCCTGAATTAATTTCCATTGGGAATCTTGCAACACAGCGCAGGAGCTCTGTAATGCCTAAAGCAGGAGGGGGACGTGTGGTTTTTGGAAGAGAATCTCGGCGGTTTGGTTGTGTGACAAGGCCGAAATCGGTGTCAGCTTGGCCTTGGCAACCTCACTACATCCTGTCTGTCATTGTCTAATTGGTCGTGCGAGTTTTTTGAGGGACTTCCGGATCTTGTCATGTGACAAGGCCGCCTAGATGCGCTCACTTGCGACGTTCCAGCATGGCCATTCGTGATTGCGCTCTGCAAGCAGATTTCACCTTCAGAACATGCATCTAGTACGTACCCACCGGTGGAATTCCTCGTTCTTTGTTGGGAGGGTTGTGTGGCAAGCCAACAGTAATGGAGGTCAACTGCATCAGGCCGTCAACTCGCAATTGCGCCTTCACACTTCCCCCTGAGGGGCCTCATAATAAAATAATAAATTATTTATTTATATAGCGATAATATTCCCAGGCTTTACAGTTTAACAGTTTCAAAACACAGTCATAAGTAACAAGTTAACAATACAATAAATTTTAAAGGGAAAATTCACCGCCCCTGTGGTGAAAGCTTACAACTACAATGGGTGGGGGAGATACAAAGTACAAGGTGTTTAATACAATGGTGTTTTTACAATGGGTCCAGCCATTTTAAGGGAGTGGGGATGATGGAGTTAGTAATGGGCACAACACAGAATTACACATAGAAGCTTTGATTAGTGAATGTGATAGCCACTGTGAACAAATGTGTTTTGAGGGAAGCGCCTGAAAACCTCCAAATTGCGGATGTCCTAATTTTTGGGTAGAGCATTCCAGAGGATTGGCGCAGCGCGGGAGAAGTTTGGTTGGGAGTGGGAGGTCGGATTAGTGCAGAGGTTAGTAAAGGTCGTTTGCGAGTGCGCATGGTTAGGCGAAAATATAAAAAAGGGAGGGAGTGGGGGGGTGCTGCGCTGGGAAGCTTTGTTGGTGAGAACCAGTAATTAGAATTGGATCCTATAAGAATGGGAGCCATGCCAGTGAAATGAGTGGCAAAATAACCTTAATGAAGGTATCGCCACGTTTTGCGTGCGTTTGTGAGTCAACGGGATGGCGAGTGCAGATGATGCACTAGTCAGCCTGACTTCCCCCCCTTTTTGCCTCTTCAAAAACACTGCAAGCATAAGGATGAGGTTTTGGAAGAGGTGGAGGAGAGGAGTACAAATTCCTCACCTTTCTGGACAGTCAGCCAACTGGTTCCCCCCAAAAAGGGGGCTGGAGGACTTTCAAAGTCCCCAGCGTTCAACAATTGGAACCTCCAGGTCGTGTCTATTTTTCAAAAACCTTTAAAAAATTTTAATGTATTTACAAAGCAATATTTACATTTTTTGTCTTCCTTTTGTAATGCTATTGTGTTTCATAAATGATGTTACGAATTATGATACAAATTTTTAAATTTTGATTTTTAAAAATTTTGTAAATTTATATGTATTTGAAGGACTTTGTGAGGGGTTGAGGGGAGTCAATGGGGAGGAAGACATGCTCCAGGGGAGGTGACAATGCTTTTCAGTTGTAGACAAGGGTGGGGGGTGAGCAAGCAGGCAGAGATGACGCCCTTGCAGGGGGACAACGTTTCTTGGCCAGTTGGAGTCTGCGCACATGGTTGATTTCGCTGCTTGCTGAGAAACGACCGCCGCATCGAACCATTCACCCCTCTGATTATTGGGTGTACACACTCCTGACCCCGCTACCGGGAAAACTTACAAAGCCCATAAACCGTTGAACCGGGACCGTTAAAATGCGGAAGTACCAGCCCAATGGTGCAATCCAAATGTTCTCCATTCCGCCGAGAGCACTGCTGCTGTAGCTTTACAAAGAGCTCTGGGCGAGCAGTGGGGACGTCTTCAACAAGAGGGAGGCACAAGCAGCGCCCCCTCTGCCAGGGCAAGAACTTGTTCCAATTGTGTCGAAGTTTTGTGGCGCGCCACCAATGTCTACACCATCCGAAGGTCCGTCAGCAGGAGGCAACATTTCCGTAAGTGGGGACAGACACATGTTTGCCCTCCACTGTACTCCGTGGTTTCCCCTTAAGTTTTGTGTTCTAAGCTGGATACTTGGCCAGAGTTAGCCAGTATGCATTGGGGTGTGGCTTGCCCCTGCAGTGTATTATCGGAGGCGCTTTCGCTCAGGTGGTGTACTAAAGCCGTTGCATGCGACTACCTCCGATAATGTGAAAGGGGCTTACTTTTCTGAAAATGAACTAGGATGGATCTCGCCTGAATTTGCCTGTCCGGTTTCAGATTAACTAATGGTTGGAAAACGTTTTCCATGTCTTGTTATGTTCATCTTTCTCCACTGAGCTATACCCCTGGGCACAAATGCCAGTTTGTGCCAGAAGTGTCGTGTCCAAACCAATACACAAGTATAGTGATGTGGGGTTCTAACGCCTGCTGTTCCCCTGCTTGTGTCCGGCAAAAATTACTGCTACCTGCTAACTGTTGAAAAAAACATGACAGTTAAAGTGGCTAGTGCTACACAAAGATACGGCTACACCCTTATTTCTAAGCTGTAAACAAGTGAACTCAAATTTAAAACCATTAGTGTTGGTAACAAATTGTAACTAAATAATTGTGAATATTATGGCGATATCCAATGTCAACACAAATGCTAACACAAAAGATATTATCATAGGGTATGATGGTGAACCTTCTCACTCCATAACTTTGACATCCAATCACATCTGCCTAAATGCTGCAATGTTGGAAGTGCATAATGTGGGTGAACTTTGACAACAAACGCATGGGGTTTCCTTCTGTTTCTTCCTTTTAAATAAAAGCATACATAAATAAATAATAATTGTTGATTAAGGGGACATGAGTAACCTTAATATTGTGCAAACAAGGATGTAGGACTTTCCCTTCAACATTATTTATTTGTGCATTTGAAAAAAATACATATTTTAGTTAAAAATTAAAAAACCCATGTTCAGTAGCTGGGGAAAGGCCCCCTTTGTGTACTTCTAATTGTTTTTCAACCAATTATTGTATACGGTGGAAGCGCGTCACACTAATAGATTAGATTTATTTTAAAGGAATGTACAGAACCAATTGGAGTAAATGAAAAGGATGAGCCCTGAGACACGCTCAGCAAGTACAAGCAGCAGTGCTTGAACAAGTAACTGGAGCGGATTGCACTCAAAAAAGTAAAAAACACACGAATGAACACTGAAACCAACTTCCACAATCGTGAAAGGCTACTCCTTTTTTTTTTCTATGGTTTGCAACCAATGTATTGTTTAAAAGGATGGAACGCGTCCACTAATAGATTAAATTTTATTTTAAATTGGAATGGCGAACCATTTTGGGATAATGAAAAGGTGAGCCACTGAGACCGTCAGCAGAGTACAAGCAGCAGTGCTTGAAAATAAACTGGAGGTGATCTGCACTCAAAAAAGTAAAAAACAAAGAGAAGGAACACTGAAACACAATGTCCACAATCGTGAAAGGCACTCCTTTGTGTACTTCTAAGTGTTTGCAACCAATATTTATACGGATGGAAACGGTCAACAAAGATTAGATTTATTTAATGGAATGTAGAGAACCAATTGGAGAAATGAAAAGGATGAGCCACTGGACAGCTCAGCAGGTAAAGCAGCAGTGCTTGAACAAGTAACTGGGCGTGATCGCATTAAAAAAAAAAAAAAAAAAACCCACAGACTGAGTGAACACGAAACACAATATTAAATCTGTGAAAGGCTCCCTTTTGTATTTTAGTGTTGCAACCAAGTATTGATACGGAGGAAGGGTCACACTAATAGATTAGATTTTTTTAATAAATGGAGAACCCCCAATTGGAGAAAAATGAAAAGGAATGGCCACGAGACACGCTCGCAAGTACAAGCAACAGGTTGAACAAGTAACTGGAGCGTGATTGCACTCCAAAAATAAAAAACACAGACTGAAGTAAATGAACAAACTGCCAAATCTGTAAAGGCCCCCCTTTTGTTACTTCTATGTGTTTGCAAACCAATGTATTGGATCGGTGGAAGCCGCAATAATAGTTGATTTTTTTAAATTAATGGAGAAACCAATTGGAGAAAAATGAAAAGGATGAGCCGAGACACGCTCGCGAGTCAAGCAGCAGTGTTGACAAAGTAACTGGAGCGTGATTGCACTAAAAATAAAAAAACACAGGACGAAGTGAACACTGAAACAAACTGTCCACAATCTGTGAAAGGCTTCCTTTGTACTTCTATTGTTTGAACCAAGATTGAATACGGATGGAAGCGCGTCACACTAAAGATTAGATTTTTTAAAAAATGAAAGAAACCCAAATTTGGGAAAAATGAAAAGGAGAGACTGAGGACCGCTCACAGATACAAGCAGCAGTGCTTGAAAAGTAACGGAGCGTGTTTGCCTCAAAAAATAAAAAACACAGATGAAGTGAAACTGAAAACAACTGTCCACAATCTGTGAAAGGCTCCTTTTTACTTCTTTATGTTTGCAACCAATGTATTGGATGATGGAAGCGCGTCACACTAATAGATTTGATTTTTTTTAAAATAATGGAGAAACCAATTGGAAAAAAATGAAAAGGATAGCCACTGAGAACGTCGCAAGTACAAGCACGTGCTTGAACAAGTAAATGGGCGTGATTGCACTCCAAAAAAAAAAACAGACTGAAGTGAACACTGAAACAAACTGCCACAATCTGTGAAAGGCTACTCCTTTTTACTTCTATGTGTTTGCACCAAGTATTGATACGGATGAAAACGCGTCACATAATTGATTAGATTTTTTTAAATAAAGGAAAAGAACCAATTGGAGAAAAATGAAAAGGAGAGCCACTGAGACCGTCAGAGAGTACAAGCACAGGCTTGAACAAGTACTGGACGTGATTCATAAAAAATAAAAAAAAACAAAGAAGTGAACCTGAAACACAACTGTCCCAATCTGTGAAAGGATCCTTTGTCTACTTCTATGTGTTTGCAACCAATGTATTGGATCGGATGGAAGCGCTCCCCATAAAATATTAGATTTTTTTCAAATTAATGGAGAAGCACCAATTGGAAAAAATGAAAAGGATGGCCACTGAGCCGCTCAGCAGGTACAAGCACAGTGCTTGAACAAGTAACGGGCGTGTATGCACTCAAAAATAAAAAACACGATGAATGAACACTGAAACAAATGTCCACAATCTGTGAAAAGGCAACCCCTTTGTCTACTTCTATAGTTTTTGCAACCAATTATTGGTACGGATGGAAGCGCGTCACCTAATAGATTAGTTTTTTTTCAAATATAATGGAGAAGCACCAATTGGAGAAAAATGAAAAGAGGCCACTGAGACACGCTCAGCAGGTACAACACAGGCTTGAACAAGTAAATGGAGGTGATATGACTCCAAAATAAAAAAACAACTAAGTGAACACTGAAACCAATGTCCACAATCTGTGAAAGGCTCTCCTTTGTCTCTTCTATAGTGTTGCAACCAATGTATTGGATCGGATGGAAGCGCGCACATAATAGATTAGATTTTTTCAAATATAATGGGAAGCCCAATTGGAAAAAATGAAAAGGATGACCACTTGGGCCCTCAGCAGAGACAAGCACATGTTGAACAAAATAATGGAGCGTGTATGCACTCCAAAAATAAAAAAAACAGACTGAAGGAACATGAACAAATGTCCACAATTTTTGTGAAAGGCTCTCCTTTGTTACTTTAAGTGTTTGCAACCAATGTATTGGAAAGGGATGGAAGCGCGTCACCAATAATTGATTTTTTTTCAAATATAATGGAAAGCACCAATTGAAAAAAATGAAAAGGATGAGCCACTGAGACACGTCAGCAGAGTACAACGCAGTGCTTGAACAAGTAACTGGAGCGTGAATGCACTCCAAAAATAAAAAACACAACTGAAGTGAACATGAAACAAACTGTCCACAATCGTGAAAGGCTACTCCTTGTTTACTTTATAGTGTTTGCAACCATGATTGGATAGGATGGAACGCCGTCACACTAAATTAATTTTTTAAAAAAAGAAACATGAAAAAAAAAAAAAGGGGGCTGAGACGTCAGAGAGACAAGCGTTTATGCAGAACTGAGCGTACCCGGTCATCATACTACAGACTCCTGTCTGTCACCTGTTGACCACGCAGGTTCCCGGATCCCTCAATTTCAGAGGTATCCAATAATCATTTCTCACTTCAGTCTGACCCCGGTCAGTGTCACTCATGGTTTTCAAGACTGTCCACTCCGCTGGCTCAAGCTCGCCAGCATTGCTTCCCCAGTCTGTGCGACGTCCAGTCTGGACGTCAGGGAGCTCTGTCCAGGCTGACAGACTCCCAGCTCACACACAGACTCTTCACAGTCTCAGACTACACGCTCTCTCCATGTGCCAAACACTTCCTTACATACCTGTAGCCTCTCCCATTGGTGAAGTATGGAGCACATGGTCTGGTCACATGCACATGACCTAATCACAGGTCCTCAAAAAACTCACAACCACCAATGGGCGGTGTATGTGTGGTTAGCCAGTCCCACCAAGCTCTCCAGCTAACCCTGTAAGCCACCCTAGAAAATAAACACAATTCTTGTAGGACTACAAGTCACAGAACAACATTACTTTGGCTTACAGTGCAGATCAGCTCTGCGACACATACCTGCCATTTACAACAATGCCAAGGACTGTTTTTCCATCCAAATCACGCCTCCTTGCATATTTTGAGGAGCATATACAGTGCCCCTAGATGCAACATGGGTCACTACACCACATACCTTCCCCCTCTGTTCAAACTTGTGGTGTTGAACTCTTATTCTAAACCGAGGGCCTCAAGAAAGGGCACCCATGTCACCTTGCCCTACAAGTAGATGGGACTGTCTCAGTCGATTTTGGGCATCAATCAACATCACCCCTTTGTTAGGCTCCTCATCCCAAGCAGTCAGTATGTCGGCCTTGTCTTTCTATCTGTGTCACCAGACCCTTTGTAATCAGCCCACTTTCCACGTGTGCCCCTTCGCACGACCTTTCTTTCCATGGCCGCCTCCTACGGTTGTTGCGGTCATGAGTCCATCGTCCAGTCGAGCCTACTGGTTGATCTGAGTCTGACCCTCTGTCCTTTCACCCGCTACCGGGTCTCCCACTTACGTCACTCAGCCCTGAGCTAACAGAGGTGTCATCTCCTCTAATCTCATTGTTTCAGATCGCCTATTGCCAGTCCCCAGAGAAGCCTCTCGGCTCTCCATATCTCGAGCTGGAAGAAGTCACCCTCTTCGTTCCAACTCCTGTAGCTGTTCCTTAATCTGCTTTCTTTCCCAGATCAGCTGCTCTACCTCTCGTAGGTACGTCACTCGATATTCCAGGAGCATTCGGATGTTCTTAAGGCTCTCCACTGAGCCAACAACAACGAATGGAACCATCTCTTCTTCACCAGGCACCTTGATCTCACCATCTTCTGGAATCCTCACTCTCTTCACCACGAATCTATTCACCATCTCCTGCATCACCTTTCCAAGTCTTTTAGTGACTTTTCCCACCAGATTTCTGGGTACCGGAATTATGTCTTCTACAAAGCCCAGCCGACTTTGAGCTTCGCTCACCAGCTCCAGGCGTCGAGCGGCTTTCATATTTCCCAACATGATCATCTGTGTTGTGCGGAAGAAATTAAAGATGCATATCCTTCAGGACAGCCACCCGCTTCTCTGTGACTTCCCTATCCGCCAGTATCACCAATTGGTTAGTCTCTGGTGCCCAGTTCACACTATAGACCTTTACTGCCTTTTTAAAGGCCTCATGCACACCCTTGCTGGCACAGGCTTCTTGCATGTCTTCGGGTACCTCCATTGTCAAGGTAAAATATATCTTTCTATATTCATATTTTTGTATGTGCTTTTGCTATGTTTATATGTACATTTGTTAAGCATTGATAAACACAAAGTTTCCCTTGATGAGTATTGCATCAGAAACAAACTTATTCTAAGATGATGTTAGTACCACCTAGTGTGTTATGTTACGGTAGCTGAGGAGTGCAGGCAAAAAAGGAAATACACCAGAGCAGTTGGAATCTATGAGATTGCAGTACCCTGACTAACCACCGCAACTAGAGGCAGCCGTGGAGCGTTCCTACGTTGGTCCTAGACGCCTCGTCACAGCCTGAGAAACTAACTACACCTAAAGATAGAAATAGGAAAGCTATCTGCCCCGTAGCAGAACCCCAAAGATAATAGAAAGCCCCCAAACATGTAATGGCGGTTAGACAAGAGGAAATACTGACACAGAAAGAAAATAGTATGAGCAAACGCTGGGGCCCAAACTAACTAAATAGAAAAGGACAGGAAGGGTACTTACTGCAATCCCAGAAAACCCTGAAAAAACACCAACTCTACTAATTTCAAAATCACCTGAGATCACACGACCTCTACCACCTAAATTAGTTCTCTGGTGTAACAAAAACAGCAGCCACTGAAAAAACTGGAAAAAGCAAAAGTACAAAACACAGTGGCTGGACTAAACTGAGAGGGCAAAAGCCCCCGGAGGGGACCCAGAAGGCCCCCACAGAAGTGCAGGACCAAATGCAAAAATATAGCAAAAACACAAAATAAGAAATTGTCTTATCTGATAGCAGGAGATGCAGACACGACACAGCAGGCTACAAGGGAAACTGGAAAGAAGGATTCAGACCAGAACAATTGATCACCGGCAACCCTGATGGGAAAATTACTCCCTTATATAAGACCAATCAGTAACACCTGATTCCCATTCCTCACAATCCTCACTAGTACCGCTTGTAACCACCAGAGGGAGCCTCTGCTCAGAACTCATCTCAAACCCATTCACAACAGTACCCCCCCTTGAGGAGGGGTCACCGAACCCTCATTTGAGCAACCAGGTCGGTCAGGATGAGTTCTATGATACGCACGGATAAGTCTCCTAGCATGGATGTCCGAAGCAAACACCCAAGAATTGTCTTCCTGACCATAACCTCTCCATTTAACCAAATACTGGAGTCTTCGTCTAGAAAAACGAGAATCCAACATTTTCTCAACCACATACTCCAGATTGCCCTCAACCAAAACAGGGTCAGGAGGCACAGCAGCAGGAACCACTGGCTCAACAAACCTTTTCAACAAGGACTTGTGGAACACGTTATGGATCTTAAATGTCCCTGGAAGAAGCAAACGAAAAGAAACAGGATTAATAATCTCCATGATCTTATAAGGTCCAATGAACCTAGGCTTAAATTTAGGAGATGCTACTCTCATAGGAATATTCTTTGAGGACAACCAGACCAAGTGCCCCACTTTAAACCGAGGACCATCAGTCCTATGCCGGTTAGCAAACCGCTGGGCCTTCTCCTGAGAGAGGGACAACCTCTCCACTACCTGGTTCCAAATCTGCTGCATACGCTCAACAACAGAGTCAACACCTGGACAGACAGAAGCCTCCGTCTGTCCTGAAGAAAATCAAGGGTGAAACCCAGAATTACAGAAAAACGGAGACATCAAAGTGGCAGAGCTAGCCCTATTATTAAGAGCAAACTCAGCCAAAGGCAAAAAAGAGACCCAGTCATCCTGATCAGCAGACACAAAGCATCTTAGATAAGTCTCCAATGTCTGGTTTGTTCTCTCAGTTTGACCATTGGTCTGAGGATGAAATGCCGAGGAGAAAGACAATTGAACACCCAGTTTAGAACAAAAAGTCCTCCAAAATCTGGAAACAAACTGGACTCCTCTGTCAGACACAATGTTCTCAGGAATGCCGTGTAAACGAACCACGTGCTGAAGGAACAACGGCACCAATTCAGAGGAGGAAGGCAACTTAGGTAATGGCACAAGATGTATCATTTTGGAAAACCTATCACAAATTACCCAGATGGTGGTCATTCTCTGAGAAACAGGAAGATCGGAAATGAAATCCATAGAGATATGGGTCCATGGTCTCTTGGGCACAGGCAATGGCATCAACAAACCACTAGAGCGAGAGCAAGGCTTGGAGCGAGAGCAAGTCCCGCAGGACTGCACAAATTCCCTGACATCGCGAGACAAGGTAGGCCACCAAAAGGACCGACTAACCAAGTCTCTGGTACCAAAAATTCCGGGATGCCCAGCCAATGCGGAACAATGAATCTCAGACATCACACTCTTTTTCCATTGGTCCGGGACAAACAATTTTCCAACAGGGCAGCGCTCGGGCCTATCCTCCTGACACCCCTCCAGAGCAAGTCTCAAATTGGGCGAGATGGCGGAAAGAACTACACCCTCCTTCAAAATAACAGAGGGATCAGATAGCTCAGGAGAGTCCGCAAGGAAACTCCTCGAGAGGGCATCCGCCTTAACATTCTTAGTGCCAGGAAGAAAGGAAACCACAAAATTAAAACGTGTGAAAAACAAGGCCCACCTGGCCTGTCTAGGATTGAGTCGCTTGGCAGATTCCAGATAGACCAAATTCTTATGGTCCGTAAGGACCACCACCTGATGTTTGGCTCCCTCCAGCCAATGTCTCCACTCTTCAAAAGCCCACTTCATGGCCAATAACTCCCGATTACCCACGTCATAATTACGTTCAGTAGGAGAAAATTTTCGAGAGAAAAAGGCACAAGGGTTACTTTTAGAGGTCTCTGGATCTTTTTGGGACAAAACGGCACCTGCCCCAATTTCAGAGGCATCAACCTCCACCTGAAATGGCAGAGAAACATCAGGCTGCTGTAGAACAGGAGCAGAAGTGAATCTCTGCTTAAGTTCCTGAAACGCAGAGACTGCCTCAGGAGGCCAATTCACCACATCAGAACCCTTTCTGGTCAAATCAGTTAATGGTTTAACAATAACAGAGAAATTACCAATAAATTTACGATAAAAATTGGCAAAACCCAAAAATCTCTGAAGAGCTTTAATGAAGTAGGTTGGACCCAATCACAGATGGCCTGAACCTTGACCGGGTCCATTTCAATAACAGATGGGGACAAAATGAATCCCAGAAATGAGATCTTCTGTACGCCAAAAAGACACTTTGATCCCTTCACATACAGAGCATTCTCTCTCAAAATCTGGAATACAGTTCGAACATGCTTCACATGAGAGTCCCAGTCATTAGAAAAAATCAAGATATCATCCAAATAAACAATCAGAAACTTGTCCACAAAATCCCTGAAAATGTCATTCATGAAGGACTGGAAGACGGAAGGAGCATTAGTGAGCCCAAAGGGCATCACAAGGTACTCAAAATGCCCTTCAGGGGTGTTAAATGCCGTTTTCCATTCATCCCCGTGCTTAATGCGAATAAGGTTATACGCCCCCTGAGGTCAAGCTTGGTAAACCAAGTAGCGTTTTTCACCCTGGAAAACAGGTCAGAAATCAAGGGTAACGGGTATTGATATTTCACAGTAATATTGTTCAAGAGACGATAATCAATACACGGCCTTAATGAACCATCTTTTTTGGCCACAAAGAAAAAACCGGCACCTAAGGGTGAAGAGGATGGTCTGATATGACCCTTCTCCAATGATTCCTTGATATAAGACCGCATAGCGTCATGTTCAGGTACAGACAAGTTAAAAAGGCGACCTTTAGGGAATTTACTACCTGGCACTAATTCAATAGCGCAGTCATAGCTCCTATGGGGAGGTAAGGATGCAGATTTACTTTCGCTAAACACATCAGAAAAATCAAACAAAAAGTCAGGAACATCCTCAGCCTGGGGGGAGGCAGAAAAAACAGGAGTGTTGGCATTAACACATTGGCAGCCCCAACTAGTTACAGACACAGATTTCCAATCCAAAACAGGATTATGAGACTGTAACCAAGGGAAACCCAGTACAATAATGTCATGCAGATTATATAGAACCAAAAATTTGCAGCACTCCTGGTGATCAGGTTCAACCCTCATTATCACCTGAGTAGAAAACTGGGGTTTATTCTCAGCCAAAGGGGTAGAATCGATCCCCAGTAAAGGAATTGACTTTTGTAGGGGTATCAAGGGAAACCCACAACGTTTAGCAAAATCATAATCCATCAGGTTAATAGCTGCTCCAGAATCAACGAAAGCCTGAGCAGAAAATGAGGACAGAGAGCATATCAGAGTGACAGTTAATAAAAACTTAGTCTGAACACTACCCAAGACAACTGAGCGTGCAAAATGTCTTCCCCGCTTAGGGCAGACTGAAATAGCATGAGAGGCATCACCACAGTAGAAACATAACCCATTGCGCTTTCGAAACTCATGACGCTGTGCCCCAGACACCACTCCATCACACTGCATGGGCTCAGCAGCTGGCTCACAAGGCAACACCACTCCACGCATACTTCTCCGCTCACGCAAACGTCTGTCAATTTGAATCGCTAATGACATAGAATCATTGAGACCAGAGGGGACAGGGAATCCCACCATAACATCCTTTACATTATCTGACAGACCCTTCCGGAAAAGGGCCGCCAAAGCGTCGTCATTCCATTTGGTCAGGACTGCCCACCTACGGAATCTCTGACAGTATAACTCAGCGTCATCAAGCCCCTGATTTAATGCCAACAAGGCTTTTTCAGCTTGATCAGTGACATTAGGCTCATCGTACAATAACCCCAAAGCCTGAAAAAATGCATCAACATCACTCAAAACAGGATCCCCAGGTGTCAGGGAAAAAGCCCAATCCTGAGGATCGCCGCGCAGGAGAGAGATGACAATTTGAACCTGCTGCGCTGCGTTTCCTGAGGACTTAGATTTTAAGGCAAGAAACAATTTACAATTATTTTTGAAATTCTGAAACTTAGCTCGATCCCCTAAAAACAAATCTGGCATGGGGATCCTAGGTTCCACAACAGGCAACCTAGCAAGATATGCAGCAATACTCCGAACCTCAGTGGCAAGCTGATCCACACGGCCAGACAACTGTGCAAACTCCATTGGGAGAAAAGATCCTCCCCAGCACCCAGAGATACAGAGGGAAAAAGAAAAAAAAAAAAAAAATGCAACAAACAGAAAAATATCTCTGACAACTTTTCTTCCTTCAAAATATTTTTTCCCTTCTGTGAGTACCATACAATTTTTATGGCCGGTGATACTGTTATGTTACGGTAGCTGAGGAGTGCAGGCAAAAAAGGAAATACACCAGAGCAGTTGGAATCTATGAGATTGCAGTACCCTGACTAACCACCGCAACTAGAGGCAGCCGTGGAGCGTTCCTACGTTGGTCCTAGACGCCTCGTCACAGCCTGAGAAACTAACTACACCTAAAGATAAAAATAGGAAAGCTATCTGCCCCGTAGCAGAACCCCAAAGATAATAGAAAGCCCCCAAACATGTAATGGCGGTTAGACAAGAGGAAATACTGACACAGAAAGAAAATAGTATGAGCAAACGCTGGGGCCCAAACTAACTAAATAGAAAAGGACAGGAAGGGTACTTACTGCAATCCCAGAAAACCCTGAAAAAACACCAACTCTACTAATTTCAAAATCACCTGAGATCACACGACCTCTACCACCTAAATTAGTTCTCTGGTGTAACAAAAACAGCAGCCACTGAAAAAACTGGAAAAAGCAAAAGTACAAAACACAGTGGCTGGACTAAACTGAGAGGGCAAAAGCCCCCGGAGGGGACCCAGAAGGCCCCCACAGAAGTGCAGGACCAAATGCAAAAATATAGCAAAAACACAAAATAAGAAATTGTCTTATCTGATAGCAGGAGATGCAGACACGACACAGCAGGCTACAAGGGAAACTGGAAAGAAGGATTCAGACCAGAACAATTGATCACCGGCAACCCTGATGGGAAAATTACTCCCTTATATAAGACCAATCAGTAACACCTGATTCCCATTCCTCACAATCCTCACTAGTACCGCTTGTAACCACCAGAGGGAGCCTCTGCTCAGAACTCATCTCAAACCCATTCACAACACTAGTGCCTGTCTCCGAGAAATGCACTGATGTCTGCCCCCACCTTTGGGGAACTGAGAAACCACGTGATATACAAGAAAAGCAGTATCGATTCTCAGAAAATGAAACTTGACCACAGGAAATGTTGCATCAGCTAGGATTACATCACCACAGTCTGCCTGGATACAAGCCCTATTGAATGTGGACCAATTAGAGATGGCCAGATGCTGGACATGTACATATATGAACATATACAGCTTACCTCCGTGGCCCCATCCACCCTTTACTCCACCCTGACATTCTGTGTATGTAATCTCATGCTTGCAGAAATAAAAACAGTTCTTGCTGGAATAGTTGTGTGATAATAGCCTCTTGAGCATGCACTGAGATTGAACCAGAAAACTTTGTCTAACTCTTTCTTATACTGGTACCACATGCTCATAATCTAATTTGGAGTGACTGGAGGACGAGTGGTTTGTCGATATGACCCCGACAATTGGCGCCCAACGTGGGGCGTGGATCGCCGCCCGCCCGGGACCCGTCCTGAGGACTTTGCGGTGGTGCCGCGGTGACTGAGTGTGAGGACTGCAGCCTCCGTTGAACACGGTAAGTTGGGATCATATACTTTATATGCGTCCCACTTGCCTGTGTGTCAGTCATTGTTGGCTTTGCTGTATTGTCGATTTGGGTCTGGGTGGGTGATCGGTTGAGTGGTGAGACCGAAGGCGATCCCACGCCACGCTCCGAACCAGCAAGTGAGACCGAGTGACGTCGCATGTCTGCGCGTGCTCGTGTCAACACCACTTTCTCCTCCTCCTCCGGTCACTGTACCTTTATGTAGATAGCTGTCTCCCGTGACTGTTAGACTAAAGTTGGGACAAATTTTAGATTTTTGAAGTGTTGAGTGGGGTAAAAGACGCACATGATAGTCTAGTTAGTGACAGATTGATTTAGGATTCTCTGTCTTATAAATGACAAATTGAGCAGGGGCTCTTTGTCTAACACGGGGAGCCTCATTAGGAGAAGCCCCAGTGTCAGTGCATGGAGCGGGGACTCTGTACTGTGTAGAGTGTCACGGCGAACTGTGCTGTAAAGTCACCATCCACAGTTAGGGAAGGGACGATTGAGTAGGGCTCTTTGTCTTGTCAGTATATAGAGCGGGGACTCTGTATTGACGGGTGGTGACCTGCAAGTGACCGGTGGTCTGAGTCGCAACAGATCATTGCACTCTGTTAAAATCATGATGCGTATGTTTAGATATGAGAGACCTCATAAGTTAGAGGGGGTGCTGTGGGGGCCTGTGAGATAAGTTCAGTCACGGGATGGCAAGAAGGTTGTTAGAAATATGAGGAGTTTGTATAAGATGGGTCTGCCTAGTACAAGGAGACTCCAGCCTTCAGTGTGGAAAAGATTATGTAGGACAGAAGAAAGGAAAGTTGGGTGATGAGGGACTCCTGCATCAGGCTCAGGCACATCTCAGAGTAGCAAATGATTTGAAAGTTGAGGGCTGGAAGGAAGTAGATGGTGCAGGAGGATCAGAAGGTGCTGAGCCATTGTTCAGATATGTGAAATGCTCTGCATGTGATCTTGTTGATGTAACTAAAATGGCTGCTGTACCCCTCATGCCTGTCACTGTGCCAAGTCCCCAGCCACCGCCCTATAATGGCACCGATCTCAGAACAAAGGGAGGTTGGACTTGTCGTGTGTGGTGGTGAACAGAATCTGCCCTGGGCGGAGACCTGCCGTGCCTGTGGGGCGGGTCGCCCCTGGTGTAATGCCCAGCCCAATGCCCCTTCCATACCCAATAGTGGGACGCCCCCAGACAACGCCCTTCTCACTTCCCTAGCAGCCATCTTGGGACACCCAGCAGCCTCTTGGGGCACCCGGAACCACCCAGTCAGGCCTATGTCCCCTCCTGACGCCATCCGGCACCTACTACCAACCACCCGGACAACCGGAAAAGGTTTTAGTCCCCGTCGCTGAGGCCCTGTCCCAGGGCTCGGTCCTTCAGCCCCTGCCTCTGTTCCTAATCCGGAAGCTACTGCTCTACCTCTGTTCCCAGTGGGTGC
Organism: Oophaga sylvatica; assembly: GCA_033576555.1. Classification (NCBI taxonomy): domain Eukaryota; kingdom Metazoa; phylum Chordata; class Amphibia; order Anura; family Dendrobatidae; genus Oophaga; species Oophaga sylvatica. The sequence continues at coordinate 562,350,197 of JARQOD010000004.1, forward strand.
CCCTCCCAAGATAGAAGAATTAGGCACCAGGAGCTATCTGAAACCAATGATAAAGTAGTAAAATTTGTGATTGCTTTGTCTAAAGAGTTAACTAATACCCACTCTACAGTGTCTGCTTCTCTCCCAGAATCCACAGATGACACGGTGCACAATTCTCGCCTGGTGACCTTGTGTACGTGAAAAAGTTTGTGAGAAGAGACTGTCTCCAGCCCAGATTCGAGGGACCCTACACCGTGGTACTGCCCTGAAGCTCGAGGGCAAGAACACCTGGATTCACGCCCTCCACTGTAAAAAAAGGACAAGACTAGTCAGCAGTCATGTAAGTTTCTGATATACATATCCTTTTGGGCTGCATCCTGATCTCCAGTAGTGCCAGCATGCACCTTTGGGGTTAACTTCTGGGTTAATACTATAACCCTGTGGTTTTTCTTTAAGTTCGATTTCTGTCAAATATTTAATGTGATTAGAAATGATTTTTAAGGGACCAGCGCACCGACTTGGGGGAAAGGGGCCCTTTTTCTCTGTGTCAAACCCCCCCGGGAATGAAAAATTTATTTTTTGGTCAAATGTGGGTTTTAAAAACAGAAGAAGGAAAATTGGGGGTTGAAGCTAGATACGAAGACTGATAGTTTAGACAACAAGTGTTATTTTGGAGGAACGGGCCTGATAATGCAGAATCAATAGCAGAACAGGGGGGTTTTTTCAAAGTTTAAAAAAAACATGAAGGATTTGACAGGCCAGAAAGGAAATTACACTGTTTAGGGGAAAGGGGAAAAAAAACCAAAAGATTAAATTTTTGGCTCTAAAAAAAAAGGGTAAAAAAGGGTTTTTCCAAAAAAAAATTGGGGGGTTTAAAAATGCAAAAAAAAGGGGAAAAGGGAATGACAAAAAAAAATTGGGAAAATAAGTAGGGCCAAATTTGGGATCGGTTTTTTAAAAACAGGGGGTCTAGCCCAAAAAAAGCACAAGGGTAAAAACAGATTTAGTGCAGGCAAAGAGAGGAGAAAAGGTTTCTGCGTTTTATTGTCCGCAAAAAAAAGGGGGGGGAACGTGTCCCGGGGGTTTCAGGAACCGGACATTTCGGAGAGTTTTTCAAAAAACTGGTAAAGGGGTGTTTTTTTTAAAACCTTTCCCCAAAACCCTTTGGGGAATTTCCTTTGGGGGAGGTCCTTATTCAGAAATTTTTACAGTAAAAATTCAATTCCTTTCCCCCCCTTGGCACCGGATTTAACCCCTTTATGTATTGGCCGGTACAATTATATATAAAAATTTTTTATTATACACTTTTTTTCCCCGAATCTCAATGCTGTTTTTGGTTTTTCAGTTATTTTTTTTGCCAATGTTTTTTTTAAAAATTTGGGAGATTACTGATTTGTGCCCCCTCCGGAACAGGTCGTATTGCAACTTTAAACCTTTTTGTTTCTTACCAAGCTGGTTGAAAAAACCAAAAAGGGTAAACTGCAATTTTTTAAACTTGTTATCTTTTTTGGGGGGTTTTCATTCCCCCCGGGGCCCCGACATTGACCACGTCGCAAAGAAGCTGTACAAATTTTCCTTTTCCCCTTTTTAAGGGGTTTTTGCCTTAGGACATTTCTTGGATGGTTTATTGCCCGACAGTGGAACATGTGGTCAATCCCCTTGCACCCCTCTATGACTTATCCCCCTTGTGTTTTTTTAAAAATAACCCCTGGGGTTTTTGACTTTTTATTCCTCAAAAACGGTTGTGCAGCCCCGCGCTAGGAAACCCCCCAAATAAAATTTCCTTAAACCCGTATCTCTGAACACCCGGAGGGGGCGGAGTAATGATAATTGATGGTGAAAATAAAAGGGGCCCGGGGGTTTTTTAAAAGGGGGAAAATAAGGGGCTAGGGGTGGGCCTGGGGGAAAAGGGAGTAATTTGTGGGGCTATTTCTCAAATTTTTCAACCGTGGGTTGATTTATCCCCCACATATTACCCCTTATGAGTTTTCCCAAAAAACCGGGGGCAACCGGAAACCCCCTTTTTCCGACTCCCTTCGATTGCAATGTGGGACTTTTAAGGCCCCCCAAAAATTTTTTTTGCAAGGGTTCCACACTTAATCCGCCCCCTTGTTGCCCTTTTCATCGGGGGGGGGCAGGAGGGATTGTACAAAGAAGATCCAAAAAGGAATTTCCCTTTTGAGGGGGGTTCTTATGGCACAGGGGAAAAACAGGCCCTCCCACAAAGTTTGGGAAACGAAAAAATTTTTTTTGATTTTGAAAAAATTTTTTAGATGGGTCTCGCCACCAAGAGAATCCCCTTTCCCCCCAGGGTGCCCCGCTCCCTAAAAACATAAACCCAAAACCAACCCAAAAACCCCCAACAGTCGGGCCAGGGGGGAATTTAAGGCTTTTACCGAGGCCCCCAAGTAGTTGAAGGGGGGAAAAAAGTTTTAAAAACTACACAATTCTAAAACGATTCGGTTTTATCAGATTTTGGGGGAATTTGGGGGTCTAAAAGGGGCTGACGCCCAACATCCCATTAAAAAATGCGACGCAGTCCGCAGTTAATTTTGAAATTTCAAAATTTCCAAAAGAATAGGGCATAAAAGTTTTAAAAAACCCTACCAGAGCACTGATCAGGTGAGTAAAAGGAAAAACAATGGCCCATGCGCAGCAAAAAAGCAGCCCTTTGACCATCCAAGGGGTAACGATCACCCCCAAGCCTCCCAAAAACCCTTGTGGGCGGGGATGCCTTTTCCCCCAAACAGGTCAGGGGCCCCCAGGAAATAGAAAATGGAAAAAAAAAAAGGGGCAAATCGAATGAAGCAAAAGGGGGGATGGGGAAAAGGGGGTTTTTTCGAGCCTTCAAGGGGGTTGTACCCTGCCCGGGCGCCCCCCTTTTACTGGGCCAACCCCCCCTCCCAAAAAGCTGTGATGAGTGTGATTTTGGGGAAAAAAATTGGGGGGGACCCGGCTTT
>JARQOD010000004.1:562353235-562370581 GCA_033576555.1 Oophaga sylvatica
GTGTGATGAACTGAAGCTTCATTTCTGGTGCTGTTTCCAGAACCCCCCCCTTTAGTACTACAACCCCCCCCGTTTGCAACCCCGGGGAAAAATACCCCCCCCCCTTTTTTCCCTGCAGTAAAGCTCAGTGAAACCCTGAGTGCCAGTGTGGAATTTTTCCCGCTTCCCCGCGGGGGTTTGGCTTTTGTGAAAGTGCTTTTTTCCCTATAGCAGCCATGTTGGAGTATTCATTCTTTTTGGGTTTTAATAACACGGTGGGGGCTTCGCTGAAAACAGGGAAAGTTACTGTGTTGAAAGCGGATGGGCTTCGTTGTGGTATGGAAAACCCCCAAAAACCCCCAAAGCCCCGAGAAAGGGAAATTTTCCGGGTCCCCCATAAACTCCCCCACCAAGGTGGGTCTAGTCTGCCTTATGAACTATCCACCCAGCACAATGTTACAGGGGTGTGCCCTGCAGATAAATAATGAAGATGTGGTTGGTCTGGTGACTCAGGGAGCCGGTGACTCTAGTGAGGGTTACACCTGAGGGATTTCAAATACCCGGTAGAAAGATCGGAGTCACCTGCATCCATGGGGACACAAGGATTATCCCATGGCCAGGGTAATCTTTGAGACAGGCTGAGACATTGCGGGACAGGATGTCGCTAAAGTCCCTAATTTGTCTTGTCCAGAGGTCATAGTTCAGGACTGTTCTCCGACTTGTGGGAGAGGGGAGTTCCTCTACAGCAGGAGGAGGGAGGTCTCTCTACTGTTGGGGTGGCAGGCATTGAGACAGTGATGCCTCGTAAAACTGACGGGTTAGACGTAGGTGTGACAGGAGGAAAGCGTGCTTCTGCCCAACTTACTGACCCGATGTCCCTTGAAATCTATGACAGAATGATCGATAATGATATGGTAGATCAGATGTCTGAAACGGACACCCAGTTAGAGGGTAACTGGAGGGTTCACCATACTGTGGGATGTGACTGAGACTCCGGAGGTGACTGTGTGTGATGATACTGAAGCTTCATTTCTGGTGCTGTTTCCAGAACTCTCCCCCATAGTACTACAACCCCCCACCGTTTGCAAGCACAGGGCAAACTACCCCTCCCTCTTTTCCCTGCAGTCAAGCTCAGTGTAACCTGAGCTGCCAGTGCTGGAAGTTTTCCCGCTTCACCGCAGGGGTCCTGCATTGTCCGAACACGTGCTTTCTTCCTATAGCAGCCATGTTGGAGTATTCATTCTCTTTTGGTTAATAACACGGTGGGAGCATTCGCTAGAAACACGAAAGTTACTGTGTTGAACCATGCGCCGATGGGCATCGTTCCCGTGGTACTGGTAAACCCGTAACCCCAACCGAACCCGAGAAATGGAATTCTCGGGTGCCCCATGAACTAGCCCACCCAAGTGTGGGCTCATTGGAACCGTCATTTCAAAGCAAGACCATTGATAGGTCTGCCATTATTCTGCTAGGTTCACAGAACGAGTTATGAACCTTATGATATCGCAGAGCTCAAACCATAGCTTGTAGCCAGGGGAGGTGGCTAGAGGACCAGCCCTTTTTGTGAGGTCGAAGCTGACATGCATAAGTCTTACAGTGAAGTTGCTTACCAGGATTCTTCTTTCTGCTGGGACGTGCTGAGTAAGAGATCTACCAATGAACTATGACGTGTGGCTCCTTCCCCAGCCTGGCTTGTCTTGCCTGTAACTATCATGTGAGTTATCTTTCATTCTTAATCCCATTTTATTTTATAACTGCATCTGTACATAACAATATTGTCTCAGTTTGTTACATCTTTTTATATTATATAAGCACTGCCTGATTTTAAGGAATAAACCTATAAATTTATTAGTTTGTTTCTCCTGCTCTATAAACGAATTTGCACGTGCCTGAGGTAACTACGCTACTGTTTTGGGGTTGCTACGGACCCTCTTGATAAATTGTTCATCAAAAGCCGTAGCTGGTGGCAGCTAAAAGAAAGGGGTGTAAAGTGTTAATCTATTGGGTGACGCTGGCAGTGACGCAGCGGGGTTCATAAGGGTACTGCCTGGCTGCAGCCAGGAGTAATTATAATTCCCTCACTGCAGCGTGCCCAACAGCCAGCACACATCCAAGTGACCCGTCTGGCGACCAATTATCCTAGGTGCAGTTCCCTGACTGACCTGAGGGTAAGGGGGGCGCCAGAGAGCTGCAAGTTCCTAAGTGGAAGTGGGATAGTTATAAATCCCTGCAGTTTACTGGGTCGGACGGCAGCAGCCGTCGTGTGTGTGCACGTTCCATCACATGTGGTGGCAGCGGTGGGATCACAAGCCGTGACCCCCGGGCTACCGTGTGGCGGACCGCGGCACCGTTCATCACATATTGGTGGCAGCGGTGGGATCACAAGCCGTGACCCCGGGCTACCGTGTGGCGGACCGCGGCACCGTTCATACATATTGGTGGCAGCGGTGGGATTATAGAGCATTAGTGATCTGGTTTGAGCAATCATTCCATTCACTAAAAAACTTGCACGGTTCTTCAGCGACCCTGCATCGAAAGTTTTGGAGAACAGACTCAGTGTTTATTAGTCCTGAGACAATTGTGTGTACTTGCGGTTACCCCCCCCTTCTCTTTGTTTTTCTATCCTATCTTTTATTTGGCAACCATGGCTACGAGGGGATACGACTGGTATAATCGGAATAGCAAGGAAGCTCTTCTTGCCATGTGCGAGTGGAGGAAGATTGTCCCCATGGCCCAAACCAAGGCCGAAGTGATCCAGGCCCTGATGGCACGGGACCATGCTCAGGGCGAGGAGGGCGCAGGAGCCGGCCCAAGCCAAGTTGGTGCCGCAGGAGCAGAGGCCCGACCCCTGACTGCTTACACCCAGGGCGGGATGGACCCTTACCTGCAGGCGGCCCTGGAGGCACTCCCAACCGACGACCGTGATGGGCGCCTGGAGCTGATCCAGCGATACCAGCAGGAGGCCAAAGAACAGCGAGAGGCTGAGATAGCCGAGCGCCAAGCCCAGCGAGAGGCCGATAGAGCCGAGCGGGAGGCTGAGAGAGCCCGAGCCGAGCGGGAAGCCCAAGCGCAGAGAGCCCATGAGCTGGAGATGGTTCAGCGAGGGGCAATGCCCTCCACAGCCCAGAGCAGTGTGCCCAGCAGCACTCAGAGTCCCAAGCCCCGGCCGGAGCACTTTCCCGTGCTGGAAAGGGACGGAGACTTGGACACTTTTCTGCGGGCCTTTGAGAAAGTCTGCAGACAGTACCGGCTGCCTGCCGACCAATGGGCCAGGTACTTGACCCCCGGGCTGAAGGGCAAAGCTTTGGAGGCGTTCGCTTCCCTCGCGCCAGATCAAGACAGTGACTATGAGGCCATCAAGCAGGCCCTGATTGCCAAGTACCAGCTAACCCCTGAGGTATACCGAAAGAAGTTCCGGAACCTCCAACGTGGCCCACACGACAGTTACAGCGATGTGGTGCAAGGACTCCGGAACCACTTTGACCAGTGGATCTATGGACTGTCAGTTGACACCTATGAGGAGCTGAAAGACCTGATGATCAAAGACCAGTTCCTGCATCTGTGCCCAGCTGAGGTCCGACAGTTCATCCTGGACCGAGAACCAGAGGACGCGGTCACAACAGCCCGGATCGCCGACAGCTATGAGGCCAACCGGAAACCCGAGGTGCGGAAGTCCGTCGCCACCCGCTGGGGAGGGGGTAAGCCTGCAACCAACCCCAGTGCCCCTGCCAGTCGTCCCTCTGGAGGCACTATCCCCTTTGCCAGCGCCAGGCCTACATCAGACCCCCGCCAGTGTTTCTCCTGTAAAAGGACTGGTCACATCAGCGCCACCTGTCCGGAGAGGCAGAAGAACCCCCCAGCCAAGGCCTTCGGGCCCAACGCCTCTGTTCTTTTGGTGGGTGGTGTGGTGGGGAGGGTTGATGACAACGTGCAGCCCGTCCGCGTGGGGGCCCGTCTTGCTACAGGCCTCAAGGACACCGGGGCTGAGCGAACCCTCATCCGACCCGAACTGGCGGCCCCTGAAGAGTTGATTCCGGGGAAAACCCTAACTGTCACAGGGATTGGGGGCGTCCACTACCCCTTGCCGATAGCCCGAGTTTTCATTGACTGGGGTACCGGGAGCGGGGTGAAGGAAGTGGGGGTGTCCGAAAACCTGCCCACTGATGTTTTATTGGGGACTGATCTGGGGAGGATGGTGGCGTACTATGTCCCTGACACCCCTTCCCAATCTGATGATAAGGTTAACGTTAACCATGATGTTGATGTTGATGATGATGGGAAACTGATTGTGTTACCTGCTAATGCTTTGCGAAGTGAGGATGCAACTGATAACCTTTCTTTCCCTAGGACTGATGTTGATAATGATGTATCTGTGCCATCTGAATCTGTTAACCCTTTCTCCGAAGTGGTAGATGTGTCCACAGGTACAGGAGCATTCAGTCCCGTCGCTCTGCGGAGTGAGACGGCTGAGGAATCCCTAGCAGGAGCAAGCGACAGTGCTCACGGAAATGGGGAGGTGCATGGGAACCGGGAGGAAGGTGACGCCATGACACTGACCAGTGCCACCGAGGAAGGTAACTGGCCCATAAGTAGCACGGCTCCTGAAGTGTTGGGGGTGGATGGGGAGGTAGAGCCCATAGCAGCGCAGGCTGATGGGTCTATAGAAATCCCCGGGGAGACTGCATATGTAGCTGCTGTCACCCGCAGTCAGAGTGCCCGGATCGCAGGTAGCGCCCTGCCATCTGGACCCTCCTCCGCTACAGGAGAGACTGAACCAGAGGTGGACCCAGAGCCGGTCCCAGAGGGTCCCAGTGAGGAAGGAACCCTGACGTCACTTCTGGCTGCCTCCAGCCAGGAGTTCCAGGCCGCTCTGCACTCAGATGCGAGCCTGGAGAACTTGAGACACCTCGCCGAGACGCCCACCTCCGTGACTGATAAGGAGAGGGTGTTCTGGGAACGAGGAAGGTTGTACCGGAGACCGTACCCGGAGATTCCCAAAAGGAGTGGTTGAGGGGGAAACAGCTGGTCGTCCCGCACCAGTTCCGAGGTGAGTTGTTGAGGATTGCCCATGAGATTCCACTTGCTGGACACTTGGGGATTAGCAAAACTAAGGCACGGCTGTCTCAACACTTCTATTGGCCCAAGATGGGGACAGATGTGACTAACTACTGCCGCTCCTGTATCACCTGTCAAAGAGTGGGGAAGGCGGGGCCTGCTCTTAAGGCTCCCCTGATCTCATTGCCAGTGATAGAGGAGCCTTTCCAGAGGATCGCGGTGGACATTGTGGGCCCGCTGGCCGTCCCCAGCAGCTCTGGAAAGCAATACATCCTGACTGTGGTAGACTACGCTACCCGGTACCCGGAGGCGGTAGCTCTGTCCTCAACTAGGGCAGATAAGGTGGCAGATGCACTGGTGACCATCTTTTCACGGGTAGGATTTCCCAGGGAGATGCTTACCGATCAAGGGACCCAATTTATGTCTCGCCTAATGAAGGCTCTCTGCAGCAAAATGCAGGTGACGCGTATGGTATCGAGTGCGTATCACCCACAGACCAATGGTTTGTGTGAGCGCTTTAACGGTACCCTCAAACAGATGCTCCGCATGCTGGTTGAGACCCAGGGACGCGATTGGGAGCGGTACCTCCCACACCTGCTATTTGCCTACAGAGAAGTCCCGCAGGCCTCGACGGGGTTCTCCCCTTCGAGCTCCTGTATGGTAGGCGAGTCCGGGGACCCCTTGGGTTGATAAGAGAATCCTGGGAAGATGAGCCAAACCCCACGGAAGTGTCCATCGTGGATTATGTCATGCGCTTCCGCGACAAGATGCAGACCTTGACGCAGTTGGTGCATGACAACATGACGCAGGCTCAGGCTGACCAGAAGCACTGGTACGACCAGAACGCCCGGGAGCGGACCTACCAGGTGGGTCAAAAGGTGTGGGTGCTGGTCCCCGTACCAAAGGATAAGCTTCAAGCAGCCTGGGAAGGCCCGTACGTCGTGCACCAACAGCTCAACCCAGCCACCTACGTGGTCACGCTTGACCACACTCGGGGTAGGCGCAAGGCCTTTCACGTCAACATGATGAAGGCCCATCACGAACGTGAAGCCTGCGTCCTACCGGTCTGCAATCTGCCCGAGGACGGGGAAGAGGATCCCCTCCTAGACATGCTGGCCCAAGCTAATGGCAATGGGTCCATTGAGGACATGGAGGTAAATGCCTCGCTAACCGCCTCCCAGCGGTTGCAGTTGCTGACCACTCTGGAATCCTTTCGGGCCGTGTTCACTAACCGACCCGGAAGGACCAAGTTGGCAGTCCACGAGGTGGACACCGGGAATCATGCCCCGTTACGGCGGACACCTTATCGGATCTCTGAGGAAGTGCAGCAGATCATGCGCCAGGAGATCCATGAGATGTTGCAGCTGGGGGTGATCCGGCAGTCCAAAAGCGCGTGGGCCTCACCTGTAGTTCTCGTGCCAAAAAAGGATCGGACCACCCGGTTCTGCGTGGACTACAGGGGGCTCAACGCCATCACTACCTCTGATGCGCACCCAATGCCACGCATCGAGGATCTGCTGGAGCGGTTGGCGAATGCCAAGTACATATCCATCATGGATCTGAGCCGGGGATACTGGCAGATTCCCCTGAGCCCTGCGGCGCAGGAGAAATCTGCCTTTATCACCCCTTTTGGACTGTACGAGTCCACAGTCATGCCTTTCGGCATGAAGAATGCCCTGCCACTTTTCAGCGGATGGTCAACCACCTGCTTCAGGGACTGGAGGAGTACGCTGTGGCGTACCTGGATGACGTTGCCGTCTTCAGTTCCACCTGGGAGGAACACCTTCAGCATCTCCAGGAGGTGCTCAAGCGTATTCACCAGGCAGGTCTGACCATCAAGCCGGGAAAATGCCAGATGGGCATGAGGGAGGTCCACTACCTGGGGCACCGGGTAGGCGGGGGTTCCATGAGTCCAGAGCCCGAGAAAGTGGACGCGATTGTGTCCTGGCCCACCCCCAGGACCAAAAAGCAGGTGAAGTCCTTCCTGGGCACTGCAGGGTACTATAGGCGTTTCGTACCGAACTATAGCGCCATTGCAAAACCCTTGACGGACCTCACCAAGGGCGGTCTACCCCAAACAGTCAACTGGACAGATGGCTGTGAGGCGGCATTCCGATCTTTGAAAACAGCCCTGTGCAGCTCTCCAGTGTTGAGAGCCGTCGACAGCAGTCGGCCCTTCCTGGTACAGACTGATGCCAGTGAATTTGGCCTCGGTGCTGTACTCAGCCAGGTTGATTCGGGGGACCAGGAGCACCCCGTGTTGTACCTGAGCCGGAAACTTCTGCCAAGGGAAGTGGCATACTCCACCATCGAGAAGGAGTGCCTGGCCATGGTCTGGGCACTGCAACGTTTGCAGCCCTACCTGTACGGGCGCACCTTCAAGGTGGTCACCGACCACAACCCTCTGAGCTGGCTGCACACAGTGTCCGGAACCAATGGTAGGTTGCTACGCTGGAGCCTTGCCCTGCAGCAGTATGATTTTGCCGTACAACACAAGAAAGGCAGTGATCATGGGAATGCTGATGGGTTATCACGACGTGGCGAACCCGCTGAGGTGCGCATGTCGGATTACCGAGAGGTCATGCCTCCGTAGCGCCCTCTAAAGGGGGGAGGTGTGATGATACTGAAGCTTCATTTCTGGTGCTGTTTCCAGAACTCTCCCCCCATAGTACTACAACCCCCCACCGTTTGCAAGCACAGGGCAAACTACCCCTCCCTCCTTTTCCCTGCAGTCAAGCTCAGTGTAACCTGAGCTGCCAGTGCTGGAAGTTTTCCCGCTTCACCGCAGGGGTCCTGCATTGTCCGAACACGTGCTTTCTTCCTATAGCAGCCATGTTGGAGTATTCATTCTCTTTTGGTTAATAACACGGTGGGAGCATTCGCTAGAAACACGAAAGTTACTGTGTTGAACCATGCGCCGATGGGCATCGTTCCCGTGGTACTGGTAAACCCGTAACCCCAACCGAACCCGAGAAATGGAATTCTCGGGTGCCCCATGAACTAGCCCACCCAAGTGTGGGCTCATTGGAACCGTCATTTCAAAGCAAGACCATTGATAGGTCTGCCATTATTCTGCTAGGTTCACAGAACGAGTTATGAACCTTATGATATCGCAGAGCTCAAACCATAGCTTGTAGCCAGGGGAGGTGGCTAGAGGACCAGCCCTTTTTGTGAGGTCGGAAGCTGACATGCATAAGTCTTACAGTGAAGTTGCTTACCAGGATTCTTTCTTTCTGCTGGGACGTGCTGAGTAGAGATCTACCAATGAACTATGACGTGTGGCTCCTTCCCCCAGCCTGGCTTGTCTTGCCTGTAACTATCATGTGAGTTATCTTTCATTCTTAATCCCATTTTATTTTATAACTGCATCTGTACATAACAATATTGTCTCAGTTTGTTACATCTTTTTATATTATATAAGCACTGCCTGATTTTAAGGAATAAACCTATAAATTTATTAGTTTGTTTCTCCTGCTCTATAAACGAATTTGCACGTGCCTGAGGTAACTACGCTACTGTTTTGGGGTTGCTACGGACCCTCTTGATAAATTGTTCATCAAAAGCCGTAGCTGGTGGCAGCTAAAAGAAAGGGGTGTAAAGTGTTAATCTATTGGGTGACGCTGGCAGTGACGCAGCGGGGTTCATAAGGGTACTGCCTGGCTGCAGCCAGGAGTAATTATAATTCCCTCACTGCAGCGTGCCCAACAGCCAGCACACATCCAAGTGACCCGTCTGGCGACCAATTATCCTAGGTGCAGTTCCCTGACTGACCTGAGGGTAAGGGGGGCGCCAGAGAGCTGCAAGTTCCTAAGTGGAAGTGGGATAGTTATAAATCCCTGCAGTTTACTGGGTCGGACGGCAGCAGCCGTCGTGTGTGTGCACGTTCCATCACATGTGGTGGCAGCGGTGGGATCACAAGCCGTGACCCCCGGGCTACCGTGTGGCGGACCGCGGCACCGTTCATCACATATTGGTGGCAGCGGTGGGATCACAAGCCGTGACCCCCGGGCTACCGTGTGGCGGACCGCGGCACCGTTCATCACACTGTGACTCTAAGATAGAAAGGGAGTACAGTAAGGAAGGGCCACAAAAGTAGGGAAAGTCCTCCCGTCATCAGAGATGTAAAGGGAGCAAAGACCCTGAACACATGGCACCCATGAGGATGTCAAAACTGTGACTTCTGCGTTAATGCAAGATGTGAGTACTCTTCAAGACCCTGAAGAGTTGGAGAGTGTGGAGCTCTCTGATGGTACAAAGAGTCGAGAGGTACCTGAGGACGACCGGGCTGAGCTTCAAGAAAGGTTGAAGGGGTCGGATACGGAAGTCGCCAACTCCGTGCTATTGGAGCAGGTGCGCCACCTGGAGTCTGAGTTTGCGGCCATCAAGGCTCAGTTTGGAGAGAAAGCACAGGAGTGCCAGAACTTTGCTAGAACGATGTCTTGTGAGAAGCAAAAGTCTGCTGATTTACAGGCCAAACTAAAGACCATTAAAGAGCATATCGAACAAGAAAAGGCCCTGAGACAAACTGCTGAGCATAGAGTGGATGAGCTGGAGAAGGAAGTCTCTGAGCTCAGAGATCACCTGTCAACGTAGCAAAGTGTGAATAAGGCCTAAATTGAAGATGTGGAAGTGCTCAGAGAAGCAGTAAGAGGTCTTCTGCAGGAGGAGAAGTTGGTGGTCAAAGACTTACAGCAGCCGTGCCCAAGTGATAACAAGGCGGAGCTGCCAGTGCCCATCTTGGCAAGGGGTCTTGAAGAAGATAAATCTCAGGAAGTGTCCAAGGTAAACCAGGAAGAGAATGAGGCTTCACTCTTTAAGTGCGTGATGGTATCGGGGTCGTATCGACAAACCACTCGTCCTCCAGTCACTCCAAATAGATTATGAGCATGTGGTACCAGTATAAGAAAGAGTCAGACAAAGTTTTCTGGTTCAATCTCAGTGCATGCTCAAGAGGCTACTATCACGCAACTATTCCAGCAAGAACTGTTCTTTATTTCTGCAAGCATGAGATTACATACACAGGATGTCAGGGTGGAGTAAAGGGTGGATGGGGGCCAAGGAGGTAAGCTGTATATGTCCATATATGTACATGTCCAGCATCTGGCCATCTCTAATTGGTCCACATTCCATAGGTCTTGTATCCAGGCAGACTGTGGTGATGTAATCCTAGCTGATGCAACATTTCCTGTGGTCAAGTTTCATTTTCTGAGAATCGATACTGCTTTTCTTGTATATCACGTGGTTTCTCAGTTCCCAAAGGTGGGGGCAGACATCAGTGCATTTCTCGGAGACAGGCACTAGGTGGTACTAACATCATCTTAGAATAAGTTTGTTTCTGATGCAATACTCATCAAGGGAAACTTTGTGTTTATCAATGCTTAACAAATGTACATATAAACATAGCAAAAGCACATACAAAAATATGAATATAGAAAGATATATTTACCTTGACAATCCCCCCTAAACACTAAGTTTTCCCTTGACTGCCTTTGAGACTGTCCATGTGTGGGGAGAGGGGAGATGGATTTCTTCACCCAGTCATTTTAGAAGCTATCCCCTTATGGGATGCCCCCAAACAACTAGACCCTACTCTGACATACACTTGGAGTTCTCCCATCTATCCCTAAACTAAATCTCTCATTTCCATCTGCATCTTGTCATAGGGGGTTTTATCAGATTTGTCCAGTGGGGTATATTTCTCCATATCACCTTTATCAGTATCATCATATAGAAGGGATACAACCTCCTGATGAAGGAAAGTACCTGAGAGAGGCGGTTGCGGTGGTTACAGCTTTCCTATACATAGGTATCACACAACATAGAATTATCAATCCTAACACCAAAACCCCTGCTACCACTAGACAGGCTTTGTTGGAGAAATCCTTTGAGGCCTCCTAACCATCCTGAAAAGAAGGAAATATCTACTCCTGTATTAGATTTCAATTCCTCGGCTAGGCCCTGAAAGGCATCACTGCTATAATTTACAAATCTCTGTTCTGTATAGTATATATAATTTATCCAATCTACATTATAATTGATCTGTATAGTTGGGATGAGAGAACGGAAACCCGCTAGGATCTGATTCTGAGCTTTGTATTCATCTGGGACCCCCCTAGGAACCACTATAGAGTCTATGTAAACTTTGGGATCTTCAGTATATCCAGTGTGCAGCTGACCTAGGCTCCTTCTTTTCCTGAATATCAGTGGAGCTATATTCTCAGATCCAGACTCTTTCTCACGTGTCTTTTAATGACTACCCAGTCTCCAGGCTGCAGGCTGTGACTCCCAGGATTCTGGTTCGGATCTGGAAGAGAACTGAAAACATTATCATGTACTTTCTTGAGTCTTTTATGCAAATCCCTTACATATGAGCTTAATACATGGTTACTTATTTCCAGTGCTTGGGAAAAGAAACATCCTAAACTAGGCACTTTGCCAAATAGTACTTCATACGGAGAAAGTCCAGTTTTTCTATTTGGAGTGTACCTTACTGAGTATAGGGTAATGGTAAACATTCAGGCCAAGATTGCCCTGTTTCAGCCATGGCCTTTTGGATTTTTAACTTCAATGTCCCATTTAGTCCTTCTACTTTTCCACTGCTTTGTGGATAATATGGGGTGTGGAAAGCTTGTTGAATTCCTGAGCTGTCAAGACTTCATTCATTATTTCACCTGTGAAATGTATACCTCTGTCACTTTCGATCACCTCTGGTACTCCATACCTGCACACCACCTCCGCAAGCAGCTTCTTTGCGGTTGCCAAAGCCGTACCCTTGGCAATCGGAAACCCCCCGGCCCCCCGGAAAAAATAAAAACACCCCAACACTACCCCCATGATATTTTGGCAGCAAATATAATCAATCGCGTCTCTGGAAAGGAAGGGGGGCCGAGGGGGTTTTTTGAGGGTGTTTGACTCCCCCCCTGTTTTGTAGCACAAAAAAGCACCCCCGGTAAAACCCTTTAACAGGTGGAAAAGCTGGTGCCCCCAATTTTGCTCACCCATCAAGCATTTTATGGGGGGGGGCCCCAGTAAATCGGGGCGACCCAGGTAAACCCCCTTGGAAGGATCGACCACCCCTTTCCCCCTCCCCCTTTTGCTTATTCAGACATGCACCTTTTTTTTTCACTTTTTATTCCCCCTGGCCCCTGAGCCTGTTGGAAAGGGCCCCCCCGAACAAAGGGTTTTTGGGGGGTTTCCCGGTGCACGTTACCCCGGGAGGGGTCTATGTGTTTTTTGGCTGCATGGCCATTGCTTTTTCCTTTACATACGGCATGGGTAGGCTTTAATTTTATGAAATTTTTTTGGAATTAAAAGCATAATTTAAGGGATTGGGTAGTTTTTTAAGGGGATGCCTGCGCCGTCGGGAATTTAGCTTCCAAATTGGCCCAAAAATCTGAGTTCCCGAAGCGTTTAAAAATATGTGTAGTGTTAAATTTTTCTACCTTAAATCTTAAAGGGCCCCCGGGCAGACCCTTAAATTCAGCCCCCGGAACTTGTGGGGGCTTGGTTCTGCTTTATTACTGCATTCAGGGGGCGGGAAACCTGGGGGGGAAAGGCCCTGAGCTTTGGGGGAGACCCCTCTCAAAATATTCAAAATCAACATCAACTTTGTTTCAAAACTTGGGGGGCCTGTTTTTCCCGGGCCCAAAAGTGAACACAATCAAAGGAACCCTCTCTTGATCTTCTTTGTAAAACCCGTACCGACCCCCCCCTAATCCGAGAGAGGAACAATGGGCAGGATTAATGGGTAATCTTGCAAAAAAATTTGGGGGCTTTAAAAAGTGAATTGCATCGAAGGGGTCAGCTGAAAGGGGCCCCGGTTCCCCTGGTTCAGTAGGGTTTTTATCATAAAAGGTTAAGTAGTCGTGGAGAAAGCCGATTTGACGATTTGTGGGCAATGCCCTAAAAATTTTGCCCGAAACCAGGCGGGGCCCCCCAGCCCCATTAGTTTCCCCAAAAAGGGCCCCCGGCCCCTTTTTACCCCGCAATTAGAAAATTCCTGCCCCGTCCCCCGTTCAGGAGAAAAAGGGGAAAAGGGTAGTTCAATTTGGGGGTTCCTGCGCTGGGCTCCCCAAACCCTTTTTTGAGGAAAAAAAAGCTAACCTTGGGTTTTTTAAAAAGCACAAGGGGAAACGTCATAGAGGGGTGCATGGGTTTGACACAGCAGTATCCACTGTCTGCAGTAAAACCCACCAAAAATTCCAAAGGGGCAAATTAAAGGGAAAAGGGAAAAAATTTTGTAAGCTTCTTTGCGAGCGCGGGTCAGAGTACCCCGGGTAAAGAAATGCCCCAAAAAATAACTGAAAATTTAAAAAATTCATTTATCCTTTGGCTTTACAAAAGTTGGTACAGAAAAAATGGTAATAAATTTTGCAATCAACGTTTCCCGGGGGGGCAAAAATTTAAATCATCAACAATTTTAAAAAAACTTTGGGAAAAAAAATAACGAAAAAAAACAGCCAGTATCGGAAAAAAAGTTTTAATATTATATATAATATTGACGCCAAAACATAGGGGTTAAATCCGGGAGCCAAGGGGAATTTAAATTGGGAATTTTTTTTTCAAAGGTATGATAAGGGAACCACCGCAGAAGCCGAAGGGGGGGTAGGTTTTTTAAAAAAACCCCTTGTTTCCATTTTGCAACCTCCGAAATGTCCGGTTCCCCCCGGGCCATCTCCCCCCCCTGTTTTTTGCAGGAAAACCCAAGCATTTTTCCCTTCTCCCCCTCTTTCCCGCCTAAATCATGTTTTACCCCTTTTGCATTTGGCTAACCCTGTTTAACTGATCTCCAATTGGTCATTCTTTCAACTTTTTTTTGCACCCTTTCCCCCTTTAGTATCCTTACTAAACCCCCTTTATTTCTTGTTTTCGGGGGAAAACCCATTTCTACCCAACTTTTTTTAGACCCAAAAAATCTTTTGGCTTTTTTCCTTTCCCCGAAAGTGAATTTCCTTTTTGTGTCTTCCTTCGCTTTGTTTTCAAAATTTTTAAACTACCCCCCCCCTTTGGCATTGACTTTTCATTTTTGGGCCGTTCCACCAACATAACATTTTTGTTCATTTCAGTCTATGTATCTGCTTAATTACCCAAATTTTCCCTTTTTCGTGTTTCATCCCCCTTTTACAAAAATAAAGTTTTTCCCTGGGTGGGTGCACGAGATAAAAGCCTTTCCCCCCCAATTGGGGGGCTGGCCTTGAAATCTTTTTCAGTTAAATATTTAAAAAATAATTAAAAAAACCCCCAAGGGGGGTTTTGTATTAACCCGAATTAACCCAAAGGGGGGCAGCGGGATAGGAGTAGGGCAGCCCAAAAAAGGAAAATATTCAAAACTTATGATGTGATGCTTGTCCTTTTTTAAGGGGGGCGTGAACCGGGGTTTTCCCTCGGTTCAGGGGGTACCGGTGTAGGGCCCCAACTGGGGGGACGTCCCCCTTTTACAAACTTTTAGACACAAGGGCACCCGGGGAAAATTTTGCACCGGGGCATCTGTGGGTTCTGGGGGGGGAAACAAAACTGAGAGGGGTATTAGTTAATTTTCAAAGCAAAAACAAATTTTTTCTTTTTCATTGGTTTGAAGTCCCGGGGCAATTTTTTTATTTGGGGGGGACCCCCCGGGAAAAAAAGGGAAAACATAGTTTCCCATTGGAACGAGGCGGGGCTGAAGGACCAGCCTGGGGCAGGGGCCTCAGCGACGGGGTAAAACCTTTTCCCGGGTCCCGGGGGGGGTTGGTAGTAGGTCCGGATGGGTCAGGGGGGACATAGGCCCCAGGGGGTTCCGGGGCCCCCAAAAGGTGGGGTGTCCCAAGAGGTGCTGGGGGGGTAGAAGGGCGTTGTCTGGGGGGTCCCATTTGGGGTTTGGGGGGGCATTGGGGGGCATTCACCCGGGCGCCCCCCACGGGACGGCAGGGCCCCCCCCGGGGATTTTGTTCCCCACACACGCAACCCAACCCCTTGTTCGAATCGGCCATTTAGGGGGTGGGGGGGACTGGCACGGAAGGATGGGGGTAAGCACCTTTTTGTTCATCAAAAGACACATGCAGGATTTAAAATTTGAAAAAAGGGTCAGCCCCTTTGATCCTCCTGCCCTTATTCTTCCCCCCCAAACTTTCAAAACATTTGCTCTTGGAGTCCCTGACTGACGGAGTCCTCATCCCCAATTTCCTTTCTTCGCCCCTTAACTTTTTCCCCAAAAGGCGGGAGTTTTTACAGGCAACCCCCCTTTTAAAACCCCTCTATTTTAAAACCCCCTTTTGCCTCCCGGCTGAATTATTCCGGGCCCCCCAAGCACCCCCCTTAACTTATGGGTCTTCTATCTAAAAAAAGCTCTAAATTTAAAGGTGCAATGTCTGTTCCCCGACCCCCCGGGCGCCTTGCGGTCCCCCCTCAAAAACCCCCGTTTAAATTTTGAAAAAAAAAAGGCCTACCAATCTGCCCTTCCCAACGGGAGGTGATTTACAGACAGTTCGGGCCCTTACACAAAAAGGCCCCGCCCTGCATGACAGGGGGTTTCCTAATGAGGCTCGTGTTAACAAAGAGCCCTGTCAAATTTTTATTTAAAAACGAAATCCAATCAATCGTCCAAAAACTATCATTTGGGGTTTTACCCCCCTCAAATTAAAAAAACAAAATTTTCCCAAATTTAGTCTAAAGAGGGAGACACTATCTACATAAAGACAGTGCCGGGGGGAGGGGAAAGGGGTTGAAGAGCACGCGCAGACTCGGTACCCGGGCTCCCCTTTGGTTCGGGCGTGGGTGGGTCCCTTTTCTCAATCAAAAAGATCACCCACCCAAACCCAAAAGACAATCCAAACCAAAAATGACGACCACAGGAAGGGAGCATTAAAATATATGATCCCCCTTCCCTGTTCAAGGAGGCCCCAGTCCCCCAACCCGTCCCGCGGGACCCCCCAAAGCCTCGGGGGGCCGGGGGCGGGGGTCCATCCCCCCGTTGGGCGCCCAAATTTGGGGCAATCGACAAACCATCGTCCCCAGCACTCCAAAAAAGATTAGACTGGGTACCCGTAAAAAAAGAGTTAGACAAAGTTTTCTGGTTAATTTAGGCATTTTAAGAGGTTTACACAACATTCCCCAAAAACGTTTTTTATTTCGCAAGCGAATTAATAACAGAATGTCAGGGGGGAGTAAAGGGGGGTGGGGGGCCCGGAGGAAGTGTATATGTTATTAAAGTCCAGCTGGGCCTCTCTAAATTTCCAATTAAAGGTTTTTCCGGGGGAGTGGGGATGTAATTAGCTGATCAATTTCCCGTGGTCAAGTTTATTTCTGAGAAACGAACTGCTTTTCTTTATATCCGTGGTTTTTATTCCCCCAAAAAGGGGGGGGAACACGGATTTCTGGAAGGCAAGTGTTTTGAAAGGGTTTGAGATGGTTTGGAGAGGCCCCCCTTTGGGGGTTACAAGCTCAGTAGGATTTTTAGGAAGGGAAAAGGGTTTGATTTTTTTATTAAGGGGTAATTTCCCGGGTTTCGGGACAATTGTTTGGGCTGAACCTTTTTCCCGTTTCCTTGTCCCCCTGGTTTTTGTTGATTCCGTTTTTAGAAAGACCCAAATTTTTATTTTGTTTTTTGCTATTTTTTGCATTGGCCGTTTGGGGGGCCCCTTTTGGGGGCCCCTGGGGGTTTTGCCCTTAGTTTAGTCCACCCCTGTGTTTTGTACTTTTTTTTTTCCCCTTTTTTTTGTGGGTGCTGTTTTGTTACACCGAAATAATTTTTTTGGGGAAAGGGTGTGTTTGGGATTTTGAAATTAGTAAATTGGGTTTTTTAGGGGTTTTTGGGTTGCAGAATACCTTCCCGTCCTTTTCTATTTTTAGTTTGGGGCCCCGGTTTTTTTATACTATTTTTTTTCTGTTCAGTTTTCCCCTTTTTTTCCCCCTTAATTTTGGGGGTTTTTTTTCTTTTGGGGTTTTTTAGGGGTAGTTTCCTATTTTTTTTTTTAGGGGTTTGTTAGTTTTAGGTGTGAAGGGCTAGGGGGGCAAAGAGGGCTCC
This sequence comes from Oophaga sylvatica, assembly GCA_033576555.1. Taxonomy (NCBI): domain Eukaryota; kingdom Metazoa; phylum Chordata; class Amphibia; order Anura; family Dendrobatidae; genus Oophaga; species Oophaga sylvatica. Next base: position 562,370,271 of record JARQOD010000004.1, read on the forward strand.
CCTGCCTTTGTTGCGGTGGTTAGTCAGGGGACTGCAATTCTAGTTCCAATGCTTGGTTATTTTTCCTTTTTTGCCTGCATCCTCGCACCCTAACATAAAGTTCAGGCCATAAAAATTTTATGGTATACGAAGGGAAAAAATATTTTAAGGGAAAAAAAAGTTGTCGGATTTTTTCGTTTTTTTCATTTTTTTTTTTTTTTTTTTTTCCCCCGTATTTGGGGCTGGGGGGGATCTTTTCCCAAGGGTTTGCACAGGTTCCCCTGTGGATAGCTTTCCCCTAGGTTTGGGTATGGCAAAATTTTCGGTTGCCT
>JARQOD010000004.1:562370681-562419951 GCA_033576555.1 Oophaga sylvatica
GTCTATAAAGCCACCTGTACTTGCCCCCTGGACTACGTTGGAAAAACTAAAGAGAACTAAGAACAAGAGTGGGTGAGCATTGCAATGATATTAAGAACAAAAGAGATAAACCGATATCCCGCCATATGAATAGTGTACATTCAGGCTGCCTATCAGAAATCACTTTTACAATGATAGAACTTATTAAACCCAAAACAAGAGGGGGAGATCATGATAAAATGATCCTAAAACGCGAGGCTGAGTGGACTTTTAGGCTGCAGTCCTTGTCTCCAAAAGGTCTAAATGAATATATATCGTACACATGCTTTATATAATATAGAGGGGGAAAATAAGTTTACTTGATTGGCACCTTATGATCTATATACTTCTTAATGGTAGTGAGATGATCGTTTACACCCATACTATTGACATGTTATATGTCAAAACCTATGATGGTTATTGATATCGATATCATCCTATTTAGGATATTTATATCTTTACTAATTGTTATTATACCTTGGTCACAGCTTTACCCATGTATTTGATCTATTGTCTTGCGATTTATATTAATAATTCTGCCTGCATTTTGATCTGTTATATCTAATCATTAGTTTGGCGATTCATATTATTAAGTTTGCCTGCAATTTGTCTATTCACAATGAACGCCACACTAACGGACGGCAGGTTTGCGTTCCAGTAAATGGAACGCAGCATGATGCTGGACGGGGCGGAAGTGACGTCGGTGCTCCGAGACTGGCCTGGGCGGAAGTGATGCGTGCGCTCTAAGAGCCGAGACGCAGACCGCTCCCGGAAGTATCTGTAATACTCACACACCACGCTGGGACATCGTGATTAGCGATGGCGTCTGACGTATATGAACAAAGCGGAATGTGGCCTGTAGGATAACCCGGTACATGCGCTCATGATTACGTGGGTGGACCAATTCTGGCATTAACATTGGGCGGTTATTTAAATCCACCTGAGACAATGCGGTGGTGCACCATCATCCACTATGGCAGCCGGTCCGCATCATTCCATGACCTCCTGATGAACCGTTCAGATTAACGGGGAAACGCGTCGGGGTTACAGAAGATACGATAAGTTACCCTCTATGGGAGCAAGCATATGGGGCAAAATGACAACAATATGTTATGTCTTATGGGCTGTTTATTTGAATACCAGCACAATCCTATGCTGATACTCTAATCATTTTTTGTCGACTAGTCATCTCTGAACCTATGGTCAAAACAATTTTTTCTATGTGACTAATCTATAAGATGATATGGGGACAATTAGGGGTATTTTTTGCTCTGCCTAATTTACCATGATTACATCCCAAATACAGTGATGGCCAAAAGTATTGGCACCCCTGCAATTCTGTCAGATAATACTCAGTTTCTTCCTGAAAATGATTGCAAACACAAATTCTTTGGTAATATTATCTTCATTTAATTTGTCTTCAATGAAAAAACACAAAAATAATTGACCTAAAGCCAAATTGGATATAATTCCACACCAAACATAAAAAAGGGGGTGGAAAAAGTATTGGCACTGTTTGAAAAATCATGTGATGCTTCTCTAATTCGTGTAATTACCAGCACCTGTAACTTACCTGTGGCACCTAACAGGTGTTGGCAATAACTAAATCACACCTGCAGCCAGTTAACATGGATTAAAGTTTACTCAACCTCTGTCCTGTGTCCTTGTGTGTACCACATTGAGCATGGAGAAAAGAAAGAAGACCAAAGAACTGTCTGAGGACTTGAGAAACCAAATTGTGAGGAAGCATGAGCAATCTCAAGGCTACAAGTCCATCTCCAAATACCTGAATGTTCCTGTGTCTTCCGTGTGCAGTGTCATCAAGAAGTTTAAAGCCCATGGCACTATGGCTAACCTCCCTAAATGTGGAAGGAAAGAAAAATTGACGAGAGGTTTCAACGCAAGATTGTGCGGATGGTGGATAAAGAACCTCGACTAACATCCAAACAAGTTCAAGTTGCCCTGCAGTCCGAGGGTACAACAGTGTCAACCCGTACTATCCGTCAGCGTCTGAATGAAAAGGGACTGTATGGTAGGATACCCAGGAAGACCCCACTTCTTACCCCGAGACATACAAAAGTCAGGCTGGAGTTTGCCAAAACTTACCTGAGAAAGCCTAAAACGTTTTGGAAGAATGTTCTCTGGTCAGATGAGACAAAAGTCGAGCTTTTTGGGAAAAACCATCAACATAGAGTGTACAGGAAAAAAAAGAGGCATTCAAAGAAAAGAACACGGTCCCTACAGTCAAACATGGCGGAGGTTCCCTGATGTTTTGGAGTTGCTTTGCTGCCTCTGGCACTGGACTGCTTGACCGTGTGCATGGCACTATGAAGTCTGAAGACTACCAACAAATTTTACAGCATAATGTAGGGCCCAATGTGAGAAATCTGGGTCTCCCTCAGAGGTCATGGGTCTTCCAGCAGGACAATGACCCAAAACACACTTCCAAAAGCACTATAAAATGGTTTGAGAGAAAGCACTGGAGACTTCTAAGGTGGCCAGCAATGAGTCCAGACCAGAATCCCATAGAACACCTGTGGAGAAATCTCAAAATGGCAGTTTGGAGGAGGCACCCTTCAAATATCAGGGACCTGGAGCAGTTTGCCAAAGAAGAATGGTCTACAATTCCAGCAGAGCATTGTAAGAAACTCACTGATGGTTACCGGAAGCGGTTGTTCGCAGTTATTTTGGCTAAAGGTTGTGCTACCAAGTATTAGACTGAGGGTGCCAATACTTTGATTTTTGCTTCATTCTCTTTTGTGTTTTTTCCTTGCAAGCAAATTAAATGATGATAAAAATAGCAAATAATTTGTGATTGCAATCATTTTCAGGAAGAAACTGACTATTATCTGACGGAATTGCAGGGGGTGCCAATACTTTTGGCCACCACTGTATATATCTTGGGCTTTTCAGCTACTTGGAGTCATTGAGGGATACTATTGTTATCTTCTTTTTCATTTGTGTGTGCCTAGTTAAAAGACTCTCTTCACTCCTGCCTATCTGAATTATTGTTTTCCCACCTATATTGTAGGGTATAACAGGGCAGTGAGGGATAGCCTACGCTGAGTGGGGGCGCCAAGTCGAATCTCTAGTGGTGCCAACCTCCACGATCACATTTAGATTATAGCATCTGAAAACAGGAATGTAACATATCATAATTCGCCTAAAAAAGGCGCTCTCAGAAATCAGATCATGGAAGTGCCAAAAAAAAAAATGCTGTAACGCACATACTTTTAAAGCTTATTGTAAAGTGTATGAATATAAGTAAAATATGCTAAATAAGCGTGACGTCACATGGATGCTATTGAGAATGCAACAAGGGTCGTAATCAAGGCATGTTAGCACTAGGAAAACAGAATTTCGCAGTTCCCATGAAATAGGTTCTGTACAGACATGGAGAGCACACAGTCCATAGAGTACTCACATACTGCCACCGAGTGTATAGAAATTTATTCACATAGAGAGAAGTAAATAACAGAGCATATATGTGATGGTAGAAGCAAAGGGAACATATGTCATGGAGGGAAAATTGCTATGCAAATGTGCCATAACTTAAATATTATCAAGGTCACAATATGAAGGGTAAACAAAGCGCAAAAAGCGCTAGATAAATACAATTTCAAATTTCTCATGGAATAGGCTCTTAACAGAGAATGAAGAGCATGTAGTCCATGAGAAAATCACATAGTGTCAAAGATTATGTGAGGATGTTTCACATAAGTGAAGATAAAGAGAGGTAAGTAAAAAAGCTTGAGAAGTATGTCAAGGTACATAGTGCATAGGTAAATGCTAGCCCATCAAGGAGTGAAATAGGTCCCAAAATTAGCATAAAGGTCCGGAAATTGTCAAAGTCATCAATTATGACCCATTTTGTACTGGAAAGTGTAAACATTCCTCAGTCAAGTAGATCTCCACAAGCTCCCAAAGAAAAAAAAATATGGATGGTGTAGGACATGACAAACATATGGTAAGACACATAGCATTTGGGTTGATAATTCACTTTTTTTCGGACCCAGCTATGGAAACGAGCAAAGGGACCAAACTAGCTCCAACAATATATGCATTAGCACATATAGACAATATAAATGGGAGACAGATAGAAATCCAAGATACATATTCCTAAATATAAATCCCCCAAAAACAAGGAAATATACATGATATGGATAAAGTCCAATTAATATACAAGACGTGAAGAGACATTCCAGATGTTCAAGTCTTGACCAGGAAGACAAATAATTCCGCTGTTGCACACAAAATCTGTTTAACAGAAAACAAGAGAGGAGAGCAATTAAAGATAATGGCGGTTAAGGATAATGTTCCCATTAGACATGGGACTCCAACAATCACAATTGTTTATAAAAACTGGTAAAGAGCAAATCCTCACTCAGTCCAAGTGGTGAAAGGCTCCGTAAATTAAATATCCATTTGGATTCACATTTGAGTAACTCCAGAGCGATATTGCCCACTCTGATGTTGGTCTGTATGGATTCTAGGCCCATCACCCTGGTACAGGTGCAGCAACCGGTATTCCACTGATTGATTACCCTCACTGTTAAAAAGGTTTTTTTCTAATATCTAAACTGTATCTTCTCCCTATCAGTTTCATTCCATTGTGTTAGGGTCTGTGGAACGCACCTTAAAGATATAGTAGAGAGGTGCGTTTGCAGCCCAGGGTCCACCGTGCAGGCGAAGCCCGCTGCTAGTAAGATGGCGAGAGTAGCGAACTCTGTTATCCCACAGAGTCGCTAAAATAGATGCCGTAGAGCGCTGTGGCTGTATGTGCAAACTCTGTTAATCCCCAGAGCCACTAACGGGAATGCCACAGCGCTATATGGCGATAGGTGCGAACTCACTTAGCTTCAGTGAGCACAAAGTAAAACGCTAGGTCGCTGAACCAGCGTTATAAAGCGAACCCTGTTGCGTCACAGAGCCGCTGTGAAAAAAACTGTGTCCTGTTAACACCACAAGGATACACAGATAGCTGCTGTGCGGACAGCAGTCCGTGATCATGCAGACAGCAACGCAATCAAGCAATCTCCTCATCGGAGAAGCCGGTATTCTAGGGGCTTATTTCAGCCAAGCCCTAACCACTTGCACTCAAATCTCCTCACCGGAGGTGCCGGTATTCTAGGGGCTTATTTCAGCCGAGCCCTATCCACAAACGTGCATGATCACACTGGGGCAAAGCACATAATGCAATTGATACTAGCGCATGGCGGCCCAGCCATGCCACCCTTTTATAGTAACAGCTATAGGACCTGCCAGAAACAAGGACCAATAAAACTGTTCCAGAACACCAGTAGTCACAGGACCTTCCTGGAGGACCAATAGGAGCTGCTGCAGTACCTGAGCATGTGACCCCTGATCTCCAATGAGAGATCTCACCCTGGGCATGCTCAGAAGGGGAAAACAAGGACTTTGTCCTAAAGACGTCTGCTCGCCGCTAACCAGTACTGGCCACAATAGCAGAGCCTGGAGAGACAGCAGTAATCCTCTGCACACTGTTAGACTGGGCGAGATGCTGGGACCGACATCTAAGCTGAGCAGAGTCCACTGTGGCCAGAGACAGATGGGAGACCGCAGCCGGGATGGCTAGAGATTCCCCTTGTGCAGAAGCAGGAGCTCGACCCCTAACACATTGCTTCTCAAGTTTCCATGTGAAAATGAGAATAATGAAGATCCCTCTACACTGCAACATCCTTTTATATGTTTGTAGACTGCTCTTAAATCTCTTCTTAGCTTTCTGTTTTGCAAGCTGAACATTCCTAGATTTTTTAACAATTCCTTGTAGAACCTACTTTGCAGACCGCTCACCATTCTGGTCTCTTTTCTCAGAGTTTAGTCCAGTTTTTCAAAGTCTTTTTTAAAATGTGGTGTCCAGAATTGGACACAGTATTCCAGATGAGGCCTGACCAACGATGAGTAGGGGGTGATAATTACTTCACATGATCTAGACTCTATGCTTCTCTTAATGCATCCTAGAGCTGTGTTTGCCTTTTGATGCTGCATCCCGCTGTTGACTCATGTGCAGTCTGTGATCTATAAGTATACCTACAGTATGTCTTTTTCACACATGATGTTGCTTAGTTCTATTCTTCCTAGTCTATAGATGTTATTTTAGTTTTTCTTTCCTAGATGTAAAATCTTGCATTTCTCCCTGTTATATACCATTCTATCATTTGCTACCCAGTGTTCAAGCTTATCTAGATTCTTCTGAATAATAAGTAATAAAAAGCTTTTATACTAATGGAAGCCACATTTACTACAGTGTCATAAGTCTATTGTTTTATGTAGTTGGAACTGACATTTAATATTATAAGGGTGCTTTCCTCCATGTACAGATCAGTAATCAATGATAATCTAAGAACTAAAGGGATTAAGTATCCTGATCAGGGCTTTCTTTATTTCTGCCATATCTGTAATGCACAACCCCTGACAGGAACAGAATTGTGTGTTACAAACGCCTGACTGATAGTTCAAATGAGTGTACGGACAGCAACTCTTATATCACCATAAAGAAAATATATATGTGTGATAAGTGACAGGCATCTATTAGTGATGGGCGATTACTAAAATGCTCGGGTGCTCATTGTTCGGGTCGAGCAGATTGGAATAATTGGGTAATTGGACAGAACAACGAGCCCAATGTAAGTATGGGAGACCTGAGTATTTTTGCCGCGATCCCCCTGGGGGTACTTTTAAGGTCTAAATGCATTTTAAAATGATGGAAAGACTGCTGAAGTGACACGGGGACTTCATGCGGATCGCCCCTGGAAGCATTGCTGACTCTTAATTCACAGCTTTAACCCCTTCATGACCCAGCCTATTTTGATCTTAAAGACCTGGCCATTTTTTGCAATTCTGACCAGTGTCCCTTTATGAGGTAATAACTCAGGAACGCTTCAACGGATCCTAGCGATTCTGAGAATGTTTTTTCGTGACATATTGGGATTCATGTTAGTGGTAAATTTAGGTCGATCATTTTTGCGTTTATTTGTGAAAAAAATGGAAATTTGGCGAAAATTTTGAAAATTTCGCAATTTTCAAATTTTGAATTTTTATTCTGTTAAACCAGAGAATTATGTGACACAAATTAGTTAATAAATAACATTTCCCACATGTCTACTTTACATCAGCACAATTTTGGAAACAAATTTTTTTTTGTTAGGAAGTTATAAGGGTTAAAAATTTGACCAGCGATTTCTCATTTTTACAACAAAATTTACAAAACCATTTTTTTTACGGACCACCTCACATTTGAAGTCACTTTGAGGGTTCTATATGGCAGAAAATACCCAAAAGTGACACCATTCTAAAAACTGCACCCCTCAAGCTACTCAAAACTACATTCAAGAAGATTATTAACCCTTCAGGTGCTTCACAGGAACTAAAGCAACATGGAAGAAAAAAATGGACATTTTAATTTTTCCAACAAAATTTTTTTTCTAGCATCAATTTTTAAATTTTTTCATGGGCAACAGGATAAAATGGATCCTAAAATTTGTTGGGCAATTTCTCCTGAGTACACAGATACCTCATATTTGGTCATAAACCACTGTTTGGGCGCACGGCAGGGCTCAGAAGGGAAGGAGCGCCATTTGACTTTTTGAATGGAAAATATGCTGGAATATTTAGCGGTTGCCATGTCGCATTTGGAGAGTCCCTGTGTGCCTAAACATTAGAGTTCCCCCACAAGTGACCCTATTTTGGAAACTAGACCCCCCAAGAAACTTATCTAGATGCATAGTGAACACTTTGAACCCCCAGGTGCTTCACAAATTCATCCGTAAAAAAAAAGAAAGTACTTTTTTTCACAAAAATTTTCTTTTAGCCTCAGTTTTTTCATTTTCTCATGGGCAACAAGATAAAATGGATCCTAAAATTTGTTGGGCAATTTCTCCTGAGTACACAGATACCTCATATTTGGTCATAAACCACTGTTTGGGCGCACGGCAGAGCTCAGAAGGGAAGGAGCGCCATTTGACTTTTTGAATGGAAAATATGCTGGAATATTTAGCGGTTGCCATGTCGCATTTAGAGAGTCCCTGTGTGCCTAAACATTAGAGTTCCCCACAAGTGACCCTATTTGGAAACTAGACCCCCAAGAAACTTATCTAGATGCATAGTGAACACTTTAAACCCCCAGGTGCTTCACAAATTCATCCGTAAAAAAAAAGAAAGTACTTTTTTTCACAAAAATTTTCTTTTAGCCTCAGTTTTTTCATTTTCTCATGGGCAACAAGATAAAATGGATCCTAAAATTTGTTGTGCAATTTCTCCTGAGTACACAGATACCTCATATGTGGTCATAAACCACTGTTTGGGTGCACGGTAGGGCCCAGAAGGGAAGGAGCGCCATTTGACTTTTTGAATGGAAAATTAGCTCCAATCGTTAGCGGACACCATGACGCATTTGGAGAGATTGTGCCTAAACAGTGAAAAACTCCCACATGTGACAACATTTTGGAAACTAGACCCCTTATGGAACTTACCAAGATGTGTTGTGAGCACTCTGAACCCCCAAGTGCTTCACAGATGTTTATAACGCAGAGCAGTGAAAATAAAAAAATAATTTTTTTCCTTAAAAATGATTTTTTATCCTGCTATTTTTTATTTTCACAAGGGTAACAGGAGAAATTGGACCACAAAAGTTGTTGTGCATTTTGTTCTGAGTACGCTTGTACCCCATATGTAGGGGGGAACCACTGTTTTGGCGCATGGGATAGCTCAGAAGGGAAGGAGCGCCATTTTGGAATGCAGACTTGATGGAATGTTCTGCTGGCGTCATGTTGCGTTTGCAGAGCACCTGATGTGCCTAAACAGTAGAAACCCTCCACAAGTGACCCCATTTTGGAAACTAGACCCCCAAAGGAGCTTATCTAGATGTGTAGTGAGCACTTTGAACCCCCAAGTGCTACACAGAAGTTTATAAACGCAGAGCAGTGAAAATAAAAAAATAATTTTTGTTCCTCAAAAATCATTTTTTAGCCTGCTATTTTTTATTTTCCCAAGGGTAACAGGAAAAAATGGACAACAACTTTTGGGGTCCAATTTATCCTGAGTACGCTGGTGCCCCATATGTGGGGGGGAACCACTGTTTTGGCGCATTTCAGGGCTCAGAAGGGAAGGAGCGCCATTTGATTTTTTTAATGGAAAATTAGCTCCAATCGTTAGCGAACACCATGTCGTGTTTGGAGAGTCCCTGTGTGCCTAAATTTTGGAGCTCGCCCACAAATGACCCCATTTTGGAAACTAGACCACCTAAGGAACATATCTAGATGCACAGTGAGCATTTTGAACCCCAAGGTGCTTCACAGAAGTTTATAACGCAGAGCCGTGAAAACAAAAAATCATTTTTTTTTCTCAAAAAATCATTTTTTTATCACCCTATTTTTATTTTCACAATGGTTGCCGGAGAAATTGGACCCCAAAAGTTGTTGTACAGTTTGTCCTGAGTACACTGGTACCCCATATGTGGGGGGAACCACTGTTTGGGCACACGTTTGGGCTCGGAAGGGAAGTAGTGACGTTTTGAAATGCCGACTTTGATGGAATGGTCTGCGGGCGTCATGTTACATTTGCAGAGTCCCTGATGTGTCTAAACAGTAGAAACTCCCCACAAATGACCCCATTTTGGAAACTAGACCCCGCAAGGAACTTATCTAGATGTGTAGTGAGCACTTTGAACCCCCAAGGACTATACAGAAGTTTACAATGCCCGGGCATGAAAATAAAAAAATTATATTTTTTCCACAAACATGATCTTTTAGTCCCCAATTTTTTTTATTTTCCCAAGGGTAACAGGAGAAATTAGACCCCAAAAGCTGTTGTCCAATTTGTCCTGAGTACGCTGATATCCCATATGTAGGAGAAAACTGCTGTATGGGCACACGTCGGGGCTTGGAAGGGAAGTAGTGAAGTTTTGAAATGCCGACTTGATGGAATGGTCTGCGGGCGTCATGTTACGTTTGCAGAGCCCCTGACATGCCTAAACTGTGGAAACCCCCCAAATGACCCCATTTTGAAAACTAGACCACCCAAGGAACTTATCTAGATGTGTAGTGAGCACTTTGAACCCCAAGTGCTTCACAAGTTTATAACCCAGAGCCATGAAAATAAAAAATCATTTTTTTCCTCAAAAAATGATTTTTTTAGCCCACAATTTATTATTTTCACAAGGGTAACAGGAGAAATTGGACTGCAAAAGTTGTTGTCCTGTTTGTCCTGAGTACGCTGGTACCCCATACATGGGGGAGAACCACTGTTTGGGCACACGTCGGGGCTCGGAAGGGAAGTAGTGACGTTTTGTAAAGTCAACTTGATGGAATGGTCTGCGGGCGTCATGTTAGGTTTGCAGAGTCCATCATGTGCCTAAACAGTAGAAACCCCCCCAAGTGACCCCATTTTGGAAACTAGATCCCCCAAGGAACTCATCTAGAAGTGTGGTGAGCACTTTGAATCTCCAAGTTCTTCACAGATGTTTATAACGCAGAGCCGTGAAAATAAAAAAATCTTTTTTTTTCTACAAACATGATCTGTTAGTCCCCATTTTTTTCCCCAAGGGTAACAGAAGAAATTAGACCCCCAAAGTTGTTGTGAAATTTTTTCTGAGTACGCTGATACCCCATATGAGGGGGTAAACCACTGTTGGGGCACACGTCGGGGCTCGGAATAAAGGGAGCACTATTTGACATTTTGAACACAAAATTTGCAGGAATCAATGGTGGCGCCATGTCGCGTTTGGAGACCCCCTGATGTGCCTAAATAGTGGAAACCCCTCAATTCTAACTCCAACCCTAACCCCAACACACCCTAACCACAACCCTAACCCCTACACACCCCTAACCCTAATCCAAACCCTAACCATAACCCTAACCCCAACACACCCTAACCCTAATCCCAACACTAACCGTAACCCTAACCACAAGCCTAAGCCTAATCCCAACCCTAACCCCAAAACACCCCTAACACTAATCCTAACTCTAACCCTAACCACAAACCTAATTCTAATCCCAACCCTAACTCTAATTCCAACCCTAACCCAAATTCCAACCCTAACCCAAATTCCAACCCTAACCCAAATTCCAACCCTAACCCTAATAATAACTGTAACCCTAATTCTAACCCTAACCCTAATTCTAACCCTAATGCTAAAGCTAGGTTCACATTACGTTTTACCAGCCTGTTCAACACATAGCATTGACGGGCTGGTAACGGTGTAGCATAACGCGATCGCGTTATGCTATACCCGCTAGCGCAGATGAATCAGCAGATGATTCATCTGTGCTAGCGGTGACGGAGTCCAGACGCTGCAGCCCACGTCCGAGGCTCCGTCACTGAATGACGGCACATCGCGAACGCATGCCGCTTTATGGCATGCCTGCGATGCGCCCTCAAATGGGGGTGAATGGCAGCATTAACAGACTGCATTACACCACGTTATACCACGTTGTAACGCAGTCCATCTAACGGACTGCCATAACGCAATATGAACCCTAACCCTAGTCTTTACCCTAGTCCTAACCCTAACTATAATTCTAACCCTAATGTAAAAATAAAAATATTTTTATTTTATTATTGTTCCCTACCTATGGGGGTGATGAAGGAGGCGTTATTTACTATTTTTTTATTTTGATCACTGTGATAGGGTCTATCACAGTGATCAAAATGTACTTTCATTCATTTTTTGAATCTGCCGCCTGGCATATTCGGCTGACGCACTGCGCATGCGCCCACCATTTTGGAAGATGGCGGCGCCCATGGACCGTGCAGGAGAGACGCCAGGAGGAAGACGGCGACTCCAGCGGTAACGGGGGGGGATCGGAAGCCTGGGGGGGATCAGAGACCTGGGGGAGGGATCGGAGGCCTGGGGGGACCTAAAAAAAGAGGAGGGGAGCATTTAGTGACGGCGGCGCCGTGACATGGTGTGGAGGGGTCAGATCTTTGTCTCCAGCCATGGTAGATGCTATTGCAGCATCGGCCATGGCTGGATTGTAATATTTCACCAAATTTCATTGGTGAAATATTACAAATCGCTCTGATTGGCTGTTTCACTTTTAACAGCCAATCAGAGCGATCGTAACCACGTGGGGGTTAAGCCAACCCCCCTGTCGTGAAGCACAAAGGGTCTTGTGTCTGCGGGTCGGGAGACCTTTCAGTGACCCCGGTCACCCGGCCCGCAGGAATGCGATCCTTTCATGATGCCACATAGGTGTCACAGGTCGGATTGGCACCAACTTTCATGACGCCTACGTGGCATCACAGGTGTTAGGGTCTGCGGAAGGCACCTAATAGATATATTAGAGAGGTGCGTTCACAGCCCGGGGTCCACCGTGCAGGCGAAGCCCGCTGCTAGTAAGATGGTGAAAGTAGCGAGCTCTGTTATCCCGCAGAGTCGCTAAAATAAACTCTGTAGCGCGCTGTGGCAGTAAGTGCAAACTCTGTTAATCCCCAGAGCCGCTGATGGGAATGCCACAGCGCTATATGGCGATAGGTGCAAACTCACTTCGCTTCAGTGAGCCGCAAAGTAAAACGCTAGGGCGCTGAACCAGCGTTATAAAGCGAACCATGTTGCGTCACAGAGCCGCTGAGAAAAAAACTGTCCTGTTAACACCACAGAGATACACAGATAACTGCTGTGCGGATAGCAGTCCATGATCACGCAGACAGCAACGCAATCAAGCAATTTCCTCACCGGAGTAGCCGGTATTCTAGGGTCTTATTTCAGCCGAGCCCTAACCACATGCACGCATGATCACACTGGCGCAAAGCACATAATGCAATTGATACTAGCGCTTGGCGGCCCAGCCATGCCACCCTTTTATAGTAACAGCTACAGGATCTGCCAGAAACAAGGACCAATGAAACTGTTCAAGAACACCAGTAGTCACAGGACCTTCCTGGCGGGCCAATAGGAGCTGCTGCAGTACCTGAGCATGTGACCCCTGATCTCCAATGAGAGATCTCACCCTGGGCATGATCAGAAGGGGAAAACAAGGACTTTGTCCTAAAGATGTCTGCTCGCCGCTAACAAGTACTGGCTACAATAGCAGAGCCTGGAGAGGCAGCAGTAATCCTCTGCACAATGTTAGACTGGGTGAGACGCTGGGACCGACGTCTAAGCTGAGCTGAGTCCACTGTGGCCGAAGACGAATGGGAGACTGCAGCAGGGACGGCTCGAGATTCCCCTTGTGCAGAAGCAGGAACTCGACCCCTAACAACAGGTCAGGAAGGGGTTAAACAATGTTGTCAGAGTTTCATGCCATTTTTACCGGTGCACCAAAAAACATACAAAAACGAAACCAAAGTTGATTTTGCTGAGAAATATGTTAAGGTACATTCATTCCAGGATAATGACTTGTATATTAGGCAAAATAATTAATCACAGACCAAAATGTTCCTCCACCACTTGGGCTATGTTAACACACAGTGTTTTTGTAGCGTTTTTCAACTTTAATATTGATTTCAACCAAAATAAATGCATTCACTGGGAAATGTCATTGTAACATTTACCAACCCTAGCTGGCCATGTGGTGTGTGACACATAAGCAGAATCATCTTGTTTCATTTATGAAGGAGGGACTCTTAAAGTCACAGAGCCTATTTTTACAGGGGCATCAGGCAGCATTAATCTGCTTAAAGGGCCATTATTAAAGAGTGGGTCTCCTAAACTTTTATAGCCTATGCTGTGAGTGGATGGGCTGCCAAGAATTATGACGCACCACAATACCCCTTTCACGAGATGTCCAGGAGGGCTTCCATAATAAATGTTGCATTGAATAAAAGGGCTGCCCTGCTATGTAGTCATATGCACTCCAATAAGCCTTTGAAACCTGGTACTGGATGGTCCCTGGAATATCCCCTTCACATTATTTATTTTGTCCTCCTATTCTGTTTTTTTTGCATTAACTGCAAGGCCTGCCCTGCTACCAAGTCATATGCACCCCAATAAGCCCAATTTCCCCTTGGAAGAAACATGGAGGAGGGTCTCTTAACAAAAAATGTCCCATTAAAAAGGAACTGGTCTCCTAGACTTGTAATGCCCATACCCTAACTGTGTTGGGTGGCCAACATTTTCCCCTGTGGGATACACCTCAACCTTTTCCATAACAATTATTTAACATCTAGCATAACCACCCACCCTTGCTATGAATTCGAAACTTGCTATAGCTGCACGGAACACGTAAACCCTTTTGATCTAGTGGAGGTGGATGATGAGACGTGGAGGAAGGCCTGATAAAAAACTATGCCCAATTTAAAGGTGGGGGTCTCCTAGACATGGAATGCCCATACACTAAGTGTATGGACTGGCAAACATTTTCCCCTGTGATGTATACCTCAACTCTTCCCATAACAAGTATTTAACACCCAGCAAAAACACCCACCCTTGTTAATAATGCGTCACTGGCTGCAGCTGCAATGAATACGTAAACCCTTTTGAACTAGTGGCGGTGGATGATGAGACGTGGAGGAAGGCCTGATTAAAATCTAGGCCCAATTTAAAGGAGCGGGTCTCCTACACTTGGAATGCCCATACACTGGCTGGAAAACATTTCCCCCTGGGTTAGATATCAACATAGTGTGTAATTTTTTTTTTTAGGGCATCATAAACAAACACCTTCCAAAATTGTAACGTGGTTTCCTACACAGTTGCTGGAGGGAAGGTGCATGTTTTTTGCAAAAATATCGCGGACAAACTCTTTGGATGTAGTGATCAGGAAAAGGGGCATGGTGATGACAGGAATGGGAAAGTACATGATTAATAACAGCAGTGGTTATGGGAGGTACGAGATCCAGGATACAGCCTACAATGGTTCGTCGTTTAGCCACCATCAATTACCACAATCGGTTTCATGCCCGTCAGAAGATCGGTGTAACAGATGAGACTCGGACTAAGAAATTCCCGTTCAAAATATGTTGCCAAAATCGCATGTGTCTGTATAAAGGGCAAAGTGCAACATGTTTGTGAGATGCTGAATTAGAGAAAACAGATCAGCGTCGGAGGAAAACCAAACAAACTGATGGATGCTGGTGAAAAACTAAGTTTAAAGAGAAGTGCACCGTCTGTAACTATAAACACACCCGTGGCACAAGCTTCTTCTTCTTCACCTATACGTATTATCAATAAGATCCAAATGTCCCAGTGGAAAATGATTTGTCATAGTGTAACAAACACTTTTAAAGGAATGCCACTATACGTACATAAACCACAACCTTTGGAAACACCAGATTTCCTCTTTACAAGATATGGACGATGATGGTATTGATGATGACTTTGAAATTTACCACATCTACACCAAGAAGATGAAGATCACAGCTGCAAAAAATGTGCAAAAAAGGCCGTGAATGTCTGGAAAATTATTTTCTCCAGGGCTAAGATACCCTCTTACTAAAGTGGTACCGAATGATGCATATACAGGTCTCAGGTGTACTCAGCATGAGGTGCTTGAAAGATGATGTATTCTCATTTGTCCATGACCACTTTTTGAAAGCGAGCAGAAAAGAAGGATGATATAGCAGGAAGACGTGTGATTTTGGTCAGTAAGGTGGTGATGTCAGGTACAGATTGGTAGATCGGCGCAGTGATGATGTTGCAAACCGAGACATTACATCAGCTGTCCAAAGCGGAAGGTGAAAGTGGAGAAGAGTGGTGTGGGAGAGGAAGACAATGAATGTCCCCCTAACAGTCTTGTTGTTTTTTAAAGACTCTGCCGATAACCACAAAAAGGTCTTTTGCACCACCGGCTATGCCCGCATCAGCAGGGGTAGCAAAACTCCAGCCTTACCTCCACCAGCGTGATCAGGCACATGGCTGCAAAGCACCCGACTTGGTTGGTTGAACACCAGGCTCCATGAACAGTGTCTGCCGGTGATACCACTGCATCTTCCGCTGTTGTGTGTACAAGCCAATCCCCTGTCCATGGTGCATGCAAAGATGCCTCTTGCCTGCATCTGTAGTTGCAGACATATACAACTAGCACCATTAACAATCATTTCCACGTCCTTGTCCCAATGCAGCGTTCAGTTGTCCATACACCAGTCCTTGGAACTCAAGCGGAAGTAGGCAGCCAACGCCACAGTATTAAATTCACACATTTCTCGTCTGGTTGCGATGGACATGTTGCATTTTAGGCTCGTGGAAAAGAAAGCTTTCCGCAGCCTGATGGCGTTGACTGTAACAAGGTAATTGGTCCCCACCCAGCACTATTTCTCCCGGTCTGCCGTCATGATATTAGACAAGCAAGCACGTGTCCCACAACAATACCCGTGCCATCAACAATGCAGGTACAGGGAAAGTGAACCTAACCACGGACACGTGTACAAGTGATAGGGATAGTAAATCTTGCTGACGTCACACTGTGTTTGCATAGAAAAAGTCATGACCCCGCCGGACATTGTGAGACCTTGTCACAGATGCATGGAAGAGACAGTTTGGGGAAGGCTTTGTATGTCATATTTACTGTTTTGAACTGTAGCCTAAGGGCAATAGCAAGACAGTGAAGGGCATGGCAGAGAGGAGAGGCTGTGGAATAGCGGGAGGGACAGTTGAATTACTCTTGCAGCAGAGTTTTGGATAGATTTGAGTGGTAAAAACAGTGCTAGATAGGAGGGTACAGATTATAAGGTTGCAATACTCGAGGCGGGAGATCATGAGGGCGTGCACAAACAATTTTAAAGTTTCTTGTAATTTACGGATCCAGGAAATGTTTTTGAGTTGCAATGGACAGGAGAAGTCAAGTGCTTTGATATGTAGTTTGAAAGAGAGAGCAGAGTCAAGGATCACTCTGAGGCCACGAACATGCGGGAATATTTGTCTCGGTGTGCCATCCTTGCATTACACAGGCACGTGTCTCACAACATTACCCGTGCCCTCCACAATGCTGGTACTTGTAAAGTCCACCTAACCACAAAAACACCACGGACAAGTGCTTGTGGTCAGGGACGATACATCTCACTGAGGGTAAACAGGGTTAATATGGTGGAATCCGGGACACACGCAGACCTTGCTATGGTGACCATCCTCACAAACACAGAGTATTAGGTGCCCTACGTCAATCTGGGTTGCCCCCACAGTGTTCAGCTCCTGCACCTCCTCCTCCTTTGCCTGCTCTTCAGTCTCCAGCTCCAAAAGGTAGCACATCAGTCATAAGCTGGAAGCACTGCAACACTGCCTAATCAAAACGTGAACAGGCTGTGCTGAAGCTAATATGCTTCTGTGACAAACGCCACAATGCTGAAGAGTTGTGGACAGCTTCGAAACAGCAGGCATATCGGTGTATGAGACAGCTGAACCCACTGCCAGGCATGTTTGTGTGTGACAATAGGTGGAACCTGGTGGCTGCTTTTTGGCGAAGCGAGCTCACACACGTGCAATGCCTGGCTCATGCACTTAACTTAATTGTACAACGTTTTTTGAAAAGCGACAAGTAGCTGGCAGATCTGCAGGTAAAGATACAACGCTCTAAATAGCCTTTTTAGAAAGTCAGCTACAGCTTCATCCGCCTTTGCCATGATTCAGCAGTGCTTGCTGCTTCTGGCTCACCGACTGGTGTGTGATGCCCCCAGACCTTGGAACTCTACAGTGCAGGTCTAGGAAAGCATACGAGTAAAGGTTGCACTCTAAAATACTAAAGCATGACAATATGGAATACATGAAATTTTGAATAGCAATATGGCTTGGAGTATAAGGAAAAATTTGAGATGATTAGTATAACATTTGGCCAAATATTAAAAGCCCACCAACCATCGGCAAGGTGGTCTCAAGTCTGGTGAGTCCCTGACCTATGTTAACATACCTCTATTAGGCTGATATCTGAATTTCTGGGTGAATGTGGACACCTCTGTCAGTAATGCCTGCATGTATGGGTAAGTAGAGACCTGCTGTAATTAAAATCACCACCTGGTGGGGGCGGAGTGCTCGGTCAGTAAGCTAACATTCAAAAGACAAAAATACCTGACTGGCACATCCAGACTAATGTGAACTAGGTGCAAACCAAGGGAAGCTACCCCCATGTAAAACATACGAGAAAAGGTTGCACTCTAAAATACTAAAGCAAGACAATATGGAATTCATGAAATTTTGAATAGCAATATGGCTTTGGAGTATAAGGAAAGTAATTTAGCATATTGGCTTTTTCCTCATCCTCATCCACCATTTCACCCAGACTATTTTTAAGGGGACCAACACTATCATTTTTTAGTTTCTTGACTATTTATGTAGTTAAAGATATTTTGGGATTATTTTTACTTTCTCTGGCAATGAGTCTCTCTGCCTCAATCTTTGCTGTCTTGATTTGCTTTTTACAGAATTTATTCAGTCTTCTGTATTTATTTAATGCCTCTTCACTACCTACTTGCTTTAATTCCCTAAACGCTTTCTTTTTGTCCCTTATTGCGCCCCTTACAGCTCTATTTAGCCATAGTGGTTTCCTCCTAATTCTAGCATGTTTATTCCCATAGGGTATATACTGTGCACAGGTCTATTCAGGATACTAATAAATGTCTCCCATTTTCTTTGTGTATTTTTATGTCTCAGGATATCGTCCCAGTTTATTGCACCAAGATCATCTCTCATCCGTTGGAAATTTGCCTTCCTGAAGTTTAGTGTCCTTGTAACCCCTCGACTACACATCTTATTAAAGGATACATGAAAGCTTATTATTTTGTGATCACTATTACCCAAGTGACCCCCAACCCTTATATTTGATATGCGGTCTGGCCTGTTGGATAATATTTGGTCTAGCAGTGCCCCCCTCTGTTGGGTCCTGAACTAGTTGTGAAAGGTAATTGTCTCTCATAGTTGACAGAAACATATTACCTTTGCTGGAGCTGCAGGTTTCTGTTCCCCAATGTATTTCAGGGTAGTTGAAGTCCCCATAATAATGACTTCTCCTTGAGTCGCTGCTTCATCTTTTTGCTTTACGAGGATATTCTCTGTTGCTTCCATTATTTTAGGAGACTTATAACAAACCCCTATCAGTAATTTACTATTTTTTCCCCCTCCCCTTATCTCAACCCACAGAGACTCTACATCTTCATTAGATTCACAGATATTATCAAGCTGTTAGGGCTGGCGGAACGCACCAAATAAATATAAATAATAGGTGCGTTCGCAGCCCGGGGTCCACCATGCAGGCAGAGCCTGTTGCTAGTAAGATGGCGGTATAAGCGAACTCTGTTACTTCACAGAGTCGCAAACATAGATGCTGTGGCACTATATGGCGGTATAAGCGAACTCTGTTACACCACAGAGTCACTGAGGTAGTGACGCAGAGATACAGACTGTGTCCTGTTAACACCACAGGGGTACACAGATAACTGCTGTGCGGATAGCAGTCCATGATCATGCAGTCAGCAACGCAAACACACAACTCCTCACCGGAGTAGCCGGTATTCTAGAGGCTATTACAGCCAAGCCCTGAACACGTGCATACAAATCTCCTCACCGGAGGTGCCGGTATTCTAAGGGCCTATTTCAGCCGAGCCCTAACCGCATGCGTGCATGATCACACTGGAGCAAAGCACATAGCACAATTGATACTAGGGCACGGTGGAGCGGTCATGCACACCTTTTATAGTAGCAGGTACAGGACCTTCCAGAAAAGGACCAATAAGAAACTGTTCCAGAACACAAGCAATTTCAGGAACTTCCTGGCAGATCAATGGGAGTTGCTGCTGTAACCGAGCATGTGACCCCTGATCTCCAATGGGAGATCTTGCCCTGGGCATGCACAGATGGAGAAACGCAAGACTTAGTCCCAAAGATGTCTGCTCGCCGCTGACCAGCACTGGCTACAATAGCAGAACCTGGAGAGGCAGCAGTATTCCTCTGAACAGTGTTAGACAGGGCGAGACACTAGGACCGACGTCTCTGCTGAGCAGAATCCACTGCGGCAGGAGAGGGATGGGAGACCGCAGCAGGGATGGTTCGAGATTCCCCCTGTGCAGAAGCGGAACTTGACCCCTAACTTTACCCCCCCTCCTAGGGCCCCCCTTCTTTGGGCCTTGCTATGTTTAAAGGCAGCGATGAGCTGCGGAGCATGAATATGCTTGGCAGCCTCCCAGGAACTATCCTCAGGCCCATAACCCCTCCAATCGACACAAAAAATTTTTTTGCCCCATACCACCTTGCACCCTACAATGGCATTCACCTCGTGATCGTCCGTAGACGAACCGACGTCCCGGCAGATGACTTAGGCAACCGGGAGATGACCATGGGTTTTAGGAGGGACACATGGAAGGTGTCGGAGATGCCAACGTGAGGTGGAAAAGCAAAACAGTAAACCACAGGGTTCACCTGCTCTGAGGACCTTGAAGGGATCCAAATAGCAGGGTGCCAACTTAGTGAACTCCGCCCGCAGTCTGATGTTTCGGTCGGAGAGCCACACTAGGTCGCCAGGAGCAAATGTCGGAGCAGGACGCCGATGGGCATCGGCAGAAGACCTCATCCTCTCCTTGGAAGCCTGAATGGCATCCTGGGTGCGGTCCCATATGTCCCGTTCCTTCACAGCCCAGTCTGCAACCCTGGAGTCGGCGGAAGCCACGGGCATAGGCACCGGTACCCGCGGATGCTGGCCGTAATTTAAGAGGAATGGGGTCTGTCCGGTGGAGTCAGCCACAGCATTGTTTAGTGCGAACTCCGCCCACGGGAGCAAGGATGCCCAGTCATCCTGCCTGGAAGAGACAAAATGTTGCAAGTATGTGACCAAGGTCTGGTTGGCCATCTCTACCAACCCATTCGTCTCGGGATGATATGCAGAGGAAAGGTTTAACTCAATGCAGAGTAGACGACATCTCTTTCCAGAACCGAGATGCAAATTGGGGACCTCGATCGCTGGCCATCTTGTCTGGCATACCGTGTAGACAATGCTGCCAAGACCCGTGCCGAAGGTAACCGTGGTAGCGGCACCAAGTGCACCATTTTGGAGCAGTGGTCGGTGATCACCCAAATGATGGTGCAACCGTGAGACTTGGGTAAGCCCACCAGAAAGTCCATCCCGACCATTTCCCAGGGCCTGTCAGCCGCCGGCAGACGGAAAAATAACCCAGCAGGCCAATGTCGAGGGGACTTATTCATGGCGCAGGAGACACACGCCTGAACATATTACCTGACGTCACGGACCATATTTGGCCACCAGTATGTCCTCGCCAATAATTCAGTTGTCCTCTTAGCCCCAAAGTGTCCACCCACCCTAGACAAGTGTGCCCAAGAGAGTACCTCCGGTCGCAAATTAGTGGGCACAAAAGTCTTGCCCGGAGTCACAGACTCTAGCGAAACCAGGGGCTACCGTTCTCAGGCTCTCTTCAGGGACAATAAGCCGAGGCTCCTCATCCTCCTCCTCTGATGACACTAAGGAGCGAGAGAGAGCGTCGGCCCGAATATTCTTCTCACCGGAAAGAAAATGAAGGGTGAAGTGGAACCGAGAGAAGAATAGGGACCATCTGGCTTGGCGAGAATTTAGCCTTTGAGCCGTTTGCAGATATACAAAGTTTTTGTGGTCAGTGAGGACTTGGAAGGGAAAACGAGCCCCATAAAGAAGATGTCTCCACTCAGAGAAGGCCAACTTCATAGCCAGCAACTCCCTGTCCCCGATGGAATAATTCATTTCTGCTGGTGTAAAGGTCTTAGAAAATAAGAAGCAGGGATGCTTCAGACCTTGAGCATCCTTTTGATAAAGGACTGCTCCAGCACCAACAGAAGAGGCATCCACCTCTAAAATAAATGGCTTATCAACATCGGGGCGATGTAATAATGGAGCACTGGCAAAATGCGACTTGATGGAAGAGAACGCCTTGGAGACCTCCTCAGACCACAACTTGGGATTTGCTCCCTTCATGTTGAGGGCTACCAAGGGAGCTACCAAAGTCGAGAAATGGGGAATAAACTGGCGATAATAATTAATGAACCCCATAAAGCGCTGCACCGCTTTAAGGGAATGGTGTACTTGCCAGTCCATTACAACCTGTAGTTTGGCAGGATCCATAGCCAATCCCTGGGCAGAGATGATATAGCCCAGGAAAGGTAAAGACTCCTGCTCAAACACACATTTCTCCAGCTTGGCATACAGGGAGTTTGCCCGTAAGAGGTCGAAGACTTTGTCGACATCCCTCCAGAGAGATTCTATATCTGGTGAAAAGATGAGAATATCATCCAGATAGACTACTACAGAGGTGGAGAGCATATCCCGGAAGATGTCATTGAGAAAGTCTTGGAAAACAGCGGGAGCATTACAGAGCCCGAAGGGCATCACCAGGTATTCATAATGCCATCCCTGGTATTAAAAGCTGTCTTCCACTCGTCCCCTTCACTGATGCAAATTAGGTTATAGGCACCACGTAAATCTAGCTTAGTAAATACCTTTGTTCCCCGGAGCCTATCAAGAGCTCAGAGATTAGGGGCAACGGGTATTTATTCTTAACGGTGAAGGCGTTAAGACCCCTGTAGTCAGTACACGGATGTAATTCTCCTTTCTTCTTCTGCGCGGAGAAGAACCCCGCCCTGCTGGTGACACCGACTTCCTAATGAACCCTCTTGCCAGATTCTCCTGAATATACTGGGACATGGCCTCTGTCTCAGGAAGCGAGAGGGGATAGACTTTCCTTGAGGAGGTTCTGCTCCAGGCAAAAGATCAATAGGACCGTCGTAGGGGCGATGAGGCGGAAGAGTCTCCGACGCCGTTTTGGAGAAAACGTCTGCGTATGACCAATAACACTGGGGAAGAGGAGTAAGGTCTATGGGTATCTCGGTGGTGGTGACCTGAATGCACTCCCTGACTCACCTATCTCCACATGAATCACTCCAACCCAGTATCCTCCCAGAGGACCACGCAATATGAGGAGAGTGCTGACGGAGCCAAGGTATTCCCAGCAAAACCTCGTCTATTCCCTCGGGCAGGACAAGAAAGGAAATACTCTCCTGATGGGAAGGGGACATAGATAAAGTGAGAGGGATAGTCTGGTGGGTGATTTGTGAGGGCAGTGTCAATCCATTCACTACTCGCACAGTCACCGGTTTGGCGAGCATCACCTGAGGTATAGTGTGGCTGAGAGTATACAGAGGACTTGAAATTCCCCTCGGTTCCAGAATCCACACAGAGCTTGACGGTGAAAGTGAATGGACCTACAGTAATTCTCCCTTTGAAGGACAACTTGGTGGAAAATGCCACGGTGTCTAGTGAACCTCCTCCCAGGGTCACTAGACGTGACCATTTTCCCGACCGCTGTGGACATTTGTTGGCATAATGTCCTAGCTGCTTACAGATGTTACAAACCACGGATACTCGAGCGGCCCGGGACTTAGGTCCCGCCGAGAAACCTCCATGGCCTCATGGGAGTCTGACGCCTGACTGAAAAATTCTAGAGGTCTGGCGATGGTGGGAGCCAGCCGGAACCTCTGCCTACACTGGGACCGCTCCAACCTCCGCTCGTGAAAACGGAGGTCGATACGGGTAGATATGGCGATAAGCTTCTCCAGTGTGGCGGAAATCTCCCTGGTAGTCAAGGCGTCTTTCACATGGCCCGCCAGTCTTCTCCAAAACACAAGAATGAGGACTTTATCTGGCCAGTCTAACTCCGAGGCCAGAGTCCGAAATTGGACAGCAAAATAGCTGACCAAGGACGAACCCTGTGAACTTGCCAGCAGTTGGAGCGCCGCATCGTGGGTTACCTGAGGTCCTAGAAAGACCTTTTTTAGAGCCTCCAGAAAACGAGGAGCACTCCGCACCACGCGGTCGTCACGCTTCCACAGCAACGTGGCCCACTCCAACGCTCTGCTCGACAGGAGAGATATTACAAAACCCACTTGTGCTCGATCCGTGGGGAAACGTGCAGCCAGAAGCTCGAGCTCTATAGAGCACTGACTCACGAATCCCCGACATTGCTTGCTGTCACCAGCAAACTTGTCTGGAAGCGGGAGGTGGGATAATGTAGGAGCAGAGGTGGCAGTGGACACACTGGCTGCAGCCACGCTAGCAGCCTGAACAGCGAATGCGGTAACATCCACAGCTGAGGTTGTGCGCTCAAGGGCCGCCAACCTACCCTCCAGCTGCTGGATGTTCCACTGTAGATGTTGGTCGTCTGCCATTTTACTAGCTAGACCCTGGCGCTAGTATTATGTTAGGGCTGGTGGAATGCACCAAATAAATATAAATAATAGGTGCTTTCGCAGCCCGGGGTCCACCGTGCAGGCAGAGCCTGCTGCTAGTAAGATGGCAGTTTAAGCAAACTTGTTACTTCACAGAGTCGCAAGCATAGATGCTGTGACACTATATGGCAGTATAAGCGAACTCTGTTACACCACAGAGTCGCTGAGGTAGTGACGCAGAGATACAGACTGTGTCCTGTTAACACCTCAGGGGTACACAGATAACTGGTGTGCAGATAGCAGTCCGTGATCATGCGGTCAGCAACGCAAACACGCAACTCCTCACCGGAGTAGCCGGTATTCTAGAGGCTATTACATCCAAGCCCTGAACACGTGCATACAAATCTCCTCACCGGAGGTATCGGTATTCTAGGGGCTTTTTTCAGCCGAACCCTAACCACAAGCGTGCATGATCATACTGGCGCAAAGCACATAACACAATTGATACTAGCGCACGGCCGAGCGGTCATGCGCACCTTTTATAGTAGCAGCTACAGGACCTTCCAGAAAAGGACCAATGAGAAACTGTTCCAGAACACAAGCAATTTCAGGACCTTCCTGGCGGACCAATGGGAGTTGCTGCTGTAACCGAGCATGTGACCCCTGATCTCCAATGGGAAATCTTGCCCTGGGCATCCTCAGATGGAGAAACGCAGGACTTAGTCCCAAGGACGTCTGCTCGCCGCTGACCAGCACTGGCTACAATAGCAGAGCCTGGAGAGGCAGCAGTAATCCTCTGCACAGTGTTAGACTGGGCAAGATGCTGGGACCAACGTCTCTGCTGAGCAGAATCCACTGTGGTCGGAGATGGATGGGAGTCCGCAGCAGGGATGGTTTGAGATTCCCACTGTGCAGAAGTGGGAACTCAACCCCTAACACACGCAGGATGGGTTTTAAGAATGATTTTACATATAAACACACACCCTCCCTCGCTTATTTGCACGGTAATTTCTTAACAGACTATAGCCCTGTAAATTAACAGCCTGTCATGGATCTCATCCAGCCAAGTCTCAGATATCCCCACCATGTCATAATTATGTTCCAACAAAATTAATTCTAATTAATTTTTTTGGTGAGGCTTCTGGCATTACTATACATGCCAGAAACCTGGCATAACCAGGAGGTTATGATTTGCTGTCATCATTTGGTGGTGTCAAGGAGTCTGGCTCAATCCAGTACTTGTTCATTTTTATAAGAGTCAGCCTGTCTGCGTTTTCCATTGACAGGAGAATGCGCTTATCTGTGATTCTACCAGCGGCACTAAAAACACGCTCTGACAAAACGCTAGCAGCAGGGCAGGCCAGGACCTCAAAGGCGTAGAGAGCCAGTTCATACCACGTGTCCAGCTTGAATACCCAATAATTAAAAGGCACAGAGGAATCATGGAGGACATTGATACGTCCTTGGTCAGCAAGGTACTCCCTCAGTATCTTAGAAAACATTCCATTCCTTGTGATATTACCCGTGCCTCAGGGCCAGGGCGAAGGGAGGGTCTGAGAAAACTGTCCCAGAACTTTGCCAGTGTTCCCCTGTCTCTGATGGACTGGAGTTGTGTCTCTCTCGCCTGTACTCCTTGGTTGTCCAATGAACTGTTATGTCTGCCGTCAGCATTTTGAGATGGGAATTTTTTTAATAATTCTGCAACAATGACCCTCTGGTACTGCACCATTTTATTACACCTACCTCTGGAACAAGAGATTGAAAGTTCTAATTGTAGCATGTACAATTGTAGTAATGACTGTTACCCAATATTATTACAATACGAGGGTCATGGGAAAGGCAGTGAAACATAAAGTCAGCCATGTTTGCCAGACTGGTAAAAGGCAAGCCTTCTTTGTCTTCACCAACAGGACATCTGACCAAGGTGTCCTCCTCCTCCTCCTCTTCCTCCCTGTCGTCCGGCCATCCAAGCTGAACAGACGGTATGATAATTGTGCTTGTAGTACCGTCTAAAGCGCATGAAAGTTTCTCCTGTTCTTTATCCTCCTCCTCTTCCTCATTGTCAACCAATCCATGTTGGGATGACATGAGGCTGAACTGTGTGTAATCACCCTGTATGGTTCCTTGCTCCATGTCCTCGTGCTCCACCTGCAATGCCCTCTCTTTCATGGTGATGGTGATCCCACGGTCATGGGATGTGACACTAATTATGGCGTCATCGCTGCTCACCATCTTGGTGGACTCCTCAAAGTTTTGGAGGATGTTACATATGTCTGACATCCATGTCCTCTCATGAGGTCTTATGTGTGGAGTCAAACCGGTATAACGACGGCCTTGTTGATGCTGATATTCAACAACTGCCCTCTTCTGCTCACAAATCCTTTCCAACATATGCAGTGTAGAGTTCCAACATGTGGGGACATCAGACAGCAGTCGCTGAGCCGAAATCAGCATTCGCGGCTAAGTACAGCAAGGGTGGCTGAAGCTGTAGCTGACTTTCTAAAATGGGCACACTGACAGCGCACCTTCACAAGCAGATCGGGAAGCTCCGGGTAGATTTTTAGATAATGTTTAACAATGAGGTTAAAACATGGGCAAGGCATTGTACGTGTGTCAGTTCGCCTCGCCTCAGAGCCGCCATCAGGTTCCTGCCATTGTCACACACAACCATGCCTGGCTGGAGGCTCAGTGGTGTCAGCCACACATCTGCCTACTCTTTCAGAGCTGACAACAACTCTTCAGCATTGTGTGGTTTGTCATCTAAGCAAATTAGCTTCAGCACATTCTGTTGCCGTTTGGCTTTGGCAGTGCTGCAGTGCTTTCAGCTTGTGACTGATGTGCTCATTTTGGAGATGGAGGCTGAAAAGGAGGAGGAGGTGCAGGAGCTATACACTGTGGGGGCAACCCTGATTGACGTAGGGCCCGCAAACCTTGGCGTCGGGAGGACGTGTTCCATCCCAAGGTCTGACTTGGTCCCGGCTTCCACTATGTTAAACCAGTGTGCCATCAGCGAGATGTACCGTCCCTGGCCACAAGCACTTCACTGCATCATTGAGGGCATGGTAATATTGTGGGACAAGTGCTTGTGTATTGCTGGGATGGCATTGCAGGAGAAATAGTGGTGGCTAGGGACCGAGTACCTTGGGACGGCTGCCGCCATCATGTTGCAGAAAGCTTCCATCTACACGAGCCTAAAAAGGCAACAATTCGAGAGCAAGCAGCAAGAAATGTGTGAATTTAGTACTGTGGCCTGTGTGACGTTGGCGGCGTATTTCCACTTATGTTCCAATGACTGGGGTATGGACAACTGAAGGCTGCGCTGGGACAAGGACGAGGACATGCTTGATTATGGTGCTATTTGACTGTGGGCAATGGCAGTTGCAGTGCAGGAGGCTTCTTTGCATGCACCGTGGACAGAGGATTGGCTTGCATGCACAACAGTGGAAGAAGCAGTGGTGTCACCCTCAGACACTGTTCCTGGAACAAGGAGTTGGGGCCACAAAGTCAGGTGCTTTGCTGCCATGTGCCTGATCATGCTGGTGGTGGTAAAGCTGTTAGTTTTGCTACCCCTGCTGATGCTGGCATGACAGGTGTTGCAAATGGTCTGTTTGGAATTATCGTCAGAGTCTTTAAAAAATAACCAGACTCGGGAAGTCCTAACAGCTGGACAGTTGGACTGGCATCTTTCGTCATGTTGGTGTTACACCGCCCTCCCCTTGTGTGCTGCTGTCCTCGCTCTGCATGTCCTCCTGCCAGGTTGGGTCAGTAACTATATCATCCAAGACATCATCTTCCTCTTCCGCACCCTGGTCCTTCTCCTGACTTTCTGGCAATTGTGTCTCATCATCGTCCACCTCTTGTCACTGTTGCTGCTCAAATATTTGTGCATTGCTACATGAAATCTCATCTTGCCCCGCTTCAAGTGGACCAGGCGAGAGGCATGAACCTTTAAATGGAAAACTGAACAGCTCTTGGGAGTGTCTGAATGTGGTCTCAGGGCACTCAGCATGCTCGGAGGAATTAGTATCTGGGTGAGGAAAATGCGGTCCAGATTCACAGCTACTCAAACTTGACCGTGTGGAAGACAGGGTGCTGGTGATGGTGGATAAGTAACTGGAATTATTATCCGCTATCCAACCAATAACCATTTCACTCTGCTCTGGCTTCAATAGTGCTGTCTTGCTGTGGTTCCCTAGGACTTCGGACACTAAGGTCCAGAGAGAAGATGTGGGTGTTTTTGGTGACCCAATTTCAGCTTGCTCAAGGCCTCGGCCTCGGAATGCACCATCACCATTACGTCCACTTCCCTGTCCCATGCCACATGCCTTACCCATTGTAAATGGACTAGAATATTATACATGTTCACTACAAATAGATGAATTGGGAGCGAACTTGTATGTGATACATGTGAGGGAAAACCACACTTTAAACTATCTGGTCTATAGATAAAAATGTTTTTTTGGTTATCAAATTGGTGTCAATAAGTACAGGAACAGACTGCAAAAACACTAGAATATGTAGTATTTAGAAAAAAAGAGGACAGCACCTCCAAAAATCATACAATGATCTAATGCCTCTCGGCAAATATATATAACTGAACATGAGGTTCTTAGTTTAACATTCTGATCAGACTGTATGAAGCCCACTGCCATGTCATGGCAAACCACGTAGTGAGTACTACAGCCCTAATGGAGCGGAGCCGTGCGCCAAACACCGCCACAGCGGCAATGAACCAGCAGAGCAGGTGGCCCAGTGTATCAAGACCGAGCCGCTCTATCAGCACAAAACTACAGCAACAATGGTCACCACTAGTGTTGAGCATTCCGATACCGCAAGTATCGGGTATCGGCCGATATTCGCGTTATCGGAATTCCGATACTTAATTCCGATACTTTTTCTATATCGTATACCGGAATCGGAAGTTCCCATAATTCTTTGAGAGGCAATGTGATTTTAGTCAGCCAATGAGGAATCCTACGAAGTGTGGGCACATCCTGTAATGCTGCGGTCATCTTAACTAATGGCATGGCTGTGATTGGCTGCTGAAATGATGTCAGAATGCACTATAAAAGGCGCCGCAGCCATTTTAGCGTCACTGTGCTGTGAACTCAGTAAGGGACAGAACGCTGCTGTGCTGACTCTGAGGGATAGTTAGATATTGCGATTTTGTGTACTACTGTGCTTGAGGCAGGCTAGTTTACCAACCGCTGTGTAAAGCTTCATTTTGCCAGTGTTGTTTTAACAGCTCTGTGCAAGGTGTGTGTGTGACAGTGCAGGTGACGCTGCAGTTTGCTCTGCATCCACCGCTGTTTGTAGGCATCTGCACGTGTCACTGACTCTTTTTTTTTTAATTTTATTTAGTGGAATTGGTGCAGCTCCATTATATTAGAAAAAAATCAAATCTATTAGTGTGACGCGCTTCCATCCGTATACAATACATTGGTTGCAAACACTATAGAAGTACAGAAAGGAGCTTTTCACAGATAGTGAATAGTTGTGTTTCAGTGTTCACTGCAGTCTGTGAGGTTTTGATTTTTTGAGTGCAGATCACGCTCCAGTTAGTTCTTCAACCACTGCTGGTTGTAGTCTGCTGAGCGTGTGTCACTGCCTCATCCTTCACATTTTTCTCTAATTGGTGCTGCTCCATTTTAGTGGAAAAAAATCTAATCTATTAGTGTGACGCGCTTCCATCCGTATACAATACATTGGTTGCAAACACTATAGAAGTACACAAAGGAGTAGCCTTTCACAGATTGTGGACAGTTGTGTTTCAGTGTTCACTTCAGTCTGTGTTTTTTACTTTTTTGAGTGCACATCACGCTCCAGTTACTTGTTCAAGCACTGCTGCTTGTACTCTGCTGAGCGTGTCTCAGTGGCTCATCCTTTTCATTTATCTCCAATTGGTTCTGCTACATTCCATTTAAAATAAATCTAATCTATTAGTGTGACGCGCTTCCATCCGTATACAATACATTGGTTGCAAACACTATAGAAGTAGACAAAGGAGTAGCCTTTCACAGATTGTGAATAGTTGTGTTTCAGTGTTCACTGCAGTCTGTGAGGTATTTTTATTTATTTTTTTTTAAAATGCAGATCACGCTCCATTTACTTCTTCAACCACCGCTGCGTGTACTCTGCTGAGTGTCTGTCACTGGCTCATCCTTGTCATTTTTCTAAAATTGTGGCTGCTTTATTCTATTTAAAATAATTCAAATCTATTACAGTGACGTGCTTCCATCCGTATACAATACATTGGTTGCAAACACTATAGAAGTAGACAAAGGAGTAGCCTTTCACAGATTGTGAATAGTTGTGTTTCAGTGTTCACTGCAGTCTGTGAGGTATTTTTATTTATTTTTTTTTTAAAATGCAGATCACGCTCCATTTACTTCTTCAACCACCGCTGCGTGTACTCTGCTGAGTGTCTGTCACTGGCTCATCCTTGTCATTTTTCTAAAATTGGTGCTGCTTTATTCTATTTAAAATAATTCAAATCTATTACAGTGACGTGCTTCCATCCGTATACAATACATTGGTTGCAAACAATATAGAAGTACACAAACGGGGGCCTTTCACAGATTTGAATAGTTGGGTGTTATTGTATATTTTTAATTAATATTTTTTTTTCAAATGATCACAATTTTTAACAGTGCGTGTATCGGAGTGATAGTCACTCATCCTTGTTTTGCTAAAATTGGTGCTGCTTTATTCTATTTAAAATAATTCAAAATCTATTACAGTGACGTGCTTCCATCCGTATACAATACATTGGTTGCAAACAATATAGAAGTACACAAACGGGCCTTTCACAGCTACTGAACATGGGTTTTTAATTTTTAACTAAAATATGTATTTTTCAAATGACACAAATATAAGTAATGTTGAAGAGGAATAGTCCTACATCCATTGTTTGCACAATATTACAGGTGTACATCATGTCCCTTAATCAACAATGTATTATTATATTTACTTGTATGCTATTTAAAAGCCAAGAACACAGAAGGATAACCTTCGCACTGCAGCTGTTGTCAAAGTTCAACCCACATTATGCACTTCCAACATTGCAGCATTTGAGGCATGATGTGAGTTGGATTGGTCAAAGTTATGGAGTGAGAAGGTTCACCATCAGTACCCTATAGCATAAGTATGCTTTTGTGTTAGCATTTGTGTTAGACATGTGGATATCTGCCATAATATGTCACAATTATTTAGTTACAGATTTGTTACCAACACTAATCATTGAATGGTTTTAAATTTGACGTTTCACTTGTTTACAGCTTAGAAATAAGGGTGTAGCCTGATATCTATGTGTAGCACTAGCCACTTTAACATGTCATGTTTTTTTCAACATGTGTAGCTAGGTAGCAGTAATTTTTGCCGGACACACAGCAGGGGAACAGCAGGCGTTACTGAACCCCACTATCACTATAGCTTGTGTATTGGTCTGTGGACACGACACTTCTGAGCAGCAACTGGCAGTGTTGTAGCCCAGGGAGTATAGCTCAGGTGGTAGAAAGATGAACATAACAGGAGACATGGAAAACGTTGCCAACCAGTTAGTTAATCTGAAACCGGACAGGCAAATTCAGGCGAGATCCATGCCTAGTTCATTTTCAGAAAAGTAAGCCGTTCTACATTATCGTAGGATAGTCGCATGCAACGGTCTGTTAGTACACCACCTGCAGCAGTAAAGACGCGCTCCGATAATACACTGGCAGCAGATCAAGCCAGCACCTCCAATGCATACTGGCTAAGCTCTGGCCATGTATCCAGCTTAGAGACACAAAACTTGAATGGGGAAGAGCCATCTGGGAGTACACTGAGAGGGCAAGACATGTAGTCTGTCACCATCTTACGGAAATGTTGCCTCCTGCTGACTGGAGCCGTCTCGGATGGTGTACACATTGGTGGCGCTGCCACAAAACTTCGACACATTTGGAACATACTGTTCTTGCCCTGTGCAGAGGCGCTGCTTGTGCTCCCTCTTGTTGCAGAGCTGTCTCCACTGCCTCGACGCACAGAGCTGCTTTGTAAATCAGTAGCAGCAGCAGTGCTCTCGGCTGGAATGGAGAACATTATGGATTGCACCAGTGTGTCTTGGTACTTCCGCATTTTACGCTCCCGGTTCAACGGTGTGATGAGGCTTTGTAAGTTGTCCCGGTAGCGAGGGTCTAGGAGGGTGTACACCCAATAATCAGACGTGGTGTGAATGTGTTCGATGCGGCGGTCGTTTCTCAGCCACTGCAGCATGAAATCAACCATGTGCTGCAGACTCCCAACTGGCCAAGAAACGTTGTCCCCTGCAAGAGGCGTCATCTCCGCCTGCTGTGCATCACCCCACCCTTGGTCTACATACTGACTAGAGCATTGTCTACCTCCCTCTGGAGCGATGTCTTCCTCCTCCATTGACTCTCCTCATCCTCCTCACAAAGTCCTTCAAATACATATAAATTTACAAAATTTAAAACTCAAAATTTAAAAACTTTGTATCATAATTCTGTAACATCAGTTTATGGAAACACAATAGCATTACAAAAGGATAGACAAAAAATGTACATTATGTGCTTTGTAAATACATTAAAAGTTTGTAATGGTTATGAAAATATAGACAGCGACTCTGGAGGTTCAATTGTTGATACAGCATGGTACTTTGAAAGTCCTCCAGCCCTTTGTGAGGAACCACGTTGCGCTGACTGTCCAGAAGGTGATGGAATTTGTGACTCCTCATCCTCCACCTCTTCCAAAACCTCATGCCTTAGTGCTTGCAGTGTTTTTGAAGCAGGCAGATAAGGGGGACAGTCAGGCTGACTAGTGCATCATCTGCACTCGCCATCCGCGTTGACTCATCAAACGCACGCAAAACGTGGCAGATATCCTTCATAGAGTTATTCGCCACTCATTACACTGGCAGTGGCTGCCCATTCATTATAGGATCCAATTCTAATTACTGGTTCTCACCAACAAAGCTCTCCACAGCGCAGCACCCCCTACATCTCCTCCCTTATTTATATTTATCGGCCTAACCGACTGCTGCACTCTGCAAACGACCTTCGACTAACCTCTGCACTAATCCGTACCTCCCACTCCCAACTCCAAGACTTCACCCGCGCTGCGCCAATCCTCTGGAATGCTCTACCCCAAGAAATTAGGACTATCCGCAATTTGGATGGTTTCAGGCGCTCCCTCAAAACACATTTGTTCACAGTGGCCTATCACATTCACTAATCAAAGTCATTCTATGTGTAATTCTGTGTGTGTAGCCCATTCACTATCTCCATGCATCCCTCACTCCCTTAAAATGGCTGGACCATCATTGTAAAAACACCATTGTATATAAACACCTGTACTTTGTATCTCCCCACCTCATTGTAGATTGTAAGCTTTCACCAGCAGGGGCGGCTGATTTTGCTTTAATTATTGTATTGTTAACGTTGTTACTTATGACTTGTGTTTTGAAACTGTTAAACTGTAAAGCACTGCGGAATATTATGGCGCTATATAAATAAATAATATTATTATTCTTATTATAGAGGCCCACTCAGTAGTGGTGAAGTGTGAACGGCGCAAATTGCGAGTTGACTGCGCCTGATGCAGCTGATACTCCATTACTGTTGGCTGCTGCTCACACAACCGCTCCAACATATGTAACGAGGAATTCCACCTGGTGGGTACGTCACATATGATGCGATGTTCATGAAGGTGAAATCTGCGTTGCAGAGCTGCAATCAGCGATCTGGCCATGCTGGAACGTCGCAAGTGAGCGCACTCTAGGCGGACCTTGTGCAGCAGTGCATCAAGATCCGGATAGTCCCTCAAAAAACTCTGCACGACCAAGTTGAGCACATATGACAGACATGGTATGTGAGTGAGGTTGCCAAGGCCCAGAGCTGACACCAGATTTCGGCCATTGTCACACACTACCAAGCCTGCCTGTAGATTCTCTTCCAAAAACCACACGTCGCTCTCCTGCTTTATGGCATTACAGAGCTCCTGCGCTGTGTGGCTAAGATTCCCCATGGAAATTAATTTCAGGATGGCCTGTTGACATTTGGACACGGCTGTGCTCATATCGGTCGCAACAGGTAAACGTTCACGGGTCCATGTGGAGGTAGACCGTGACGGCTCCTGCAGCGATGATTCTGAGGAACTGGAATAGGAGGAGGAATCAATGTGTACAGACTTGATTCCTGCAATCCTTGGAGTTGGCAGAACACGTACAGCGCCACTCGCAAGATCAGTACCCGGCTGCACAACATTGACCCAATGGGCAGTGAGGGAAAGGTATTGTCCCTGGCCATGGGTGTTAGAACCCTCTTGTTAGGTTTTGTTTCAGTTTGCTGGTCACATGACCTTTTTTCCCTATTTAGTCTGGCTCCGCCCTTCTGGCTTTGCTTGACTTCATTGTATTATCTACTGTTAAGCTAGCCGGGTGCTTAGGTGCCTTAATCTGTCAGTTTTGCTTGATGTTAGGATCACAAAGTATTTATTTTTCTGTTTAATTATCCATGCTACAATTTATGTTAGGAGGTGTCCACCTTTTCTCACAGTCCCTAGATCTTGTAGGGATTACTCCCTCGCAACTATAGTTCTTCGTTCACACTAGATGAGGACTTTAGCGGGTCTGGTCGCAGGATCAGGTTCCCCGTTACATCGTAGGGATTCAGCTTAGTTGTATTGTAGGGACAGAATTCCCTTCTTTCCTTACTGGTTGTAGCAGATCATAACAATGGGTACTGGTCCATGCATCGGTGGTCAGGTGGACCTTGCTACTGAGGGCTTTTAGTAGCGCATGTTTAATTTTTCCCTCAACATGCTTTTGCAGACCAGGGACGGCTTGCCTGCTGAAATGAAATCGGCTTGGCACATTGTATTGTGGGATTGACAATGATATTCAGTTACGGAAACTGTCTGTCTCCACCAGCCTGAATCACAGCATTTCAAGGGACAGGAGTTTTGCAATGCCAGCATTCAGAGCCTGTGCTCGTGCATGGTTTGCGGAGTATGGCCGTCTTTTATCCATGCCTGTGCTACCGATGGCTGTTTTGTGGCCTGGGAGTGTGAGGATGACAGGGAACTTGCTGCTGTGTGTGGAATAACAGTTTGTCTCTGGACAACAGTGGCCGAGGTTCTTCCATGGCGATCCTGTGAGGAAGCAGAACCAGCTGTGTGTGAGCTCGATGAAGAGGCTTCAACACAACCTGAAGATGAAGGTGCTGCTGTAGGTTGGCCTACATCTCTAGTGTGTCTTTGTAACTCAACTACGTGCTTTGTCCGCACATGTTTCCACATATTTGTGGTATTGAGGTGACTGACACTTTTAGCTATTTTTAATTTTTGATTACACAGCTTGCATTTCACATAGCAAATATCATGTGCAAGTGTGTGAAAAAAGGACCACGCAGTGCAAGTCCTGGGAGCGCACGTTTTGACTTTTGGAAGACAACTGCTCCGAACAGGTGCCAAACTGGAGGCTACAGGCAACCGAGTCTGCAGCCTAACTCTCCCTCCTGTTTGTACCGTTGGGGCAATGTCTTCCTCTATCTTCCTTCTATCACTAACCATTTCTCT
The DNA here is from genome assembly GCA_033576555.1 of Oophaga sylvatica. NCBI lineage: Eukaryota > Metazoa > Chordata > Amphibia > Anura > Dendrobatidae > Oophaga > Oophaga sylvatica. The sequence goes on from JARQOD010000004.1 coordinate 562,406,350, forward strand.
AGGCCTCTCCCAGCTTTCAACCAAAGTACTGGTTCTCACCCACAAAGCTCTCCACAGTGCAGCACCCCTCCTACATCTCCTCCCTCATTTCTATCTATCGGCCTAACCGACTGCTGCGCTCTGCAAACGACTTTCGACTAACCTCTGCACTAATACGTACCTCCCACTCCCGACTCCAAGACTTCTCCTGCTCTACGCCAATCCTCTGGAATGCTGTACCCAAGAAATTAGGACTATCCACAATTTGCATGGTTTCAGGCGCTCCCTCAAAACACATTTGTTCAGAGCGGCCTATCACATTCACTAATCAAAGTCATTCTATGTATTCTGTGTAAGTGTGTGTGTGTCTCTAGCCCATTCACTATCTCCATCCCTCAGTCCCTTAAGATGGCTGGAACATCATTGTAAATGCACCATTGTATATAAACACCTATACTTTGTATCTCCCCCATCTCATTGTACATTGTAAGCTGTCACGAGCAGGGGCGACTTATTTAGCTTAAATTATTGTATTGTTAACGTTGTTACTTATGACTTGTGTTCTGAAACTGCTAAACTGTAAAGCGCTGCGGAATATGATGGCGCTATATAAATAAATATTATTATTATTCCTCTGAGCTGCTCCCACCACCTTCCTGTTCCTCATGCCATGTTGGGTCTTGGACCTCATCATCTCCACTACCCTCTTCCAACACCTGCTGTTGGGTGGTCTGGCCAGCACCATGCTCAACAGAAACTGGCACCTGGGTCTCATCATCATCAGATGCGTTCTGACCATCGGCACTGTCTCACCCGCCTCTTCAGATTCAGAGAGACACAGCTGTTGCGCATCACTGCATACTCCCTCTTCACATTACAGAATGCTGCTTGGCTGGGCCCCTGTTTGCAAGCCAATAGATTCTGAGAACAGGAGCAGACACTCAGCTGGCTCCTGTACAGAACTCTCTGACTGCCTGGGCAATTTGCCAGGCGGTGAAGAGACAGATGGTTGTCCAACAGTGCTGTGGTCCTGAGAGGAGGTGGAAGCAATTGAAGTCGATGCATTGGCTGACATCCAAACAACAACGGCTTCAATTTGTTCTTCCCGCAGCAGGGGGGTACTCCGAGCTCCTACAAAAGTGCGCATAAAGGAACGCTCACGGGGAAAACTGGTGGATGCTGTGTCACTGGGGGCCGCAGCAGCCACAGAATCCCCACGTCCTCTCCCTGAAGAAACTCCACGACCACGTGCCTTACTCCCTGCCTTCTTCATCTTGGTAGATTGATAAAGAAAGTCTGAAAAGTTATAAGGTCTAAGTGTGGTTATTCCGCAGAGACTGCAGTGAACACTGCACACAACTGTTCACTACCCAATGCGTCTCAGCAGGAAGGCAGTCTGTGCGTCAAAACAAAGGCACAAGCATACATCCATGTACCCTGTTTATAAAGCTATATAAAAAAAATTATGTAGTAGTGACGCACACTTTATTGAGGTACAGTATTACATCGCCATTCACCATCTGTGGCTATGCAGTCTCATCTATATATACCTTATCTATCTGTTGTCATGCTTCCAAGTCGACAGTCAGCCATAAATAGCAATTTTCACTATGCACTATGCACTTTTTAAAGGTTATGTTTGTTAATAAAAATGATTATTGCCACATATTATGAGTATTACATGATGGAAATTGTATAATTTTGTATAAAATATTTAGTGACATTATTCAGCAAATGGAACATTTTAGTAATATCACAGATTACTTGTAATGCTGATGATGTTTTGAAGTCAGACATTCATTGTCTATACAATAAAAATGGTGTACATACTGTTACTTATCCATCATTAATGGATTCAGATATGTACTTGTATGCTTTTATGTACAACCGTATAGCAGATTCCTTAACTAATTTATTTTGTGGTTTGCATTGCTGTTCAACATGTTAATGTATGTGTTTATGTTTGTCAATTCTTTATTTATCTAGATATTAGTTTAAATGAAATCATCATCTTATGGTAGTAAAGGTTATCTTTCTCTTGTTTGAAGTATAGACATTTAAAATTGACAGGTAACAAGGAAATTACTTGATCTAGTATTTAAACATCCTCCTTGACCCTGGGCTCCAACACCGCCAGTTGTTGCTCGGAAGTGCTGTTAGCACAGTCAACACTTGCTCCTGTGTTACTGGGGTTCAGTAACGTCAGCTGGTCCTCGGTTGTGCCATTGGCTCTTTTCCTTCTGCTGCCCCTCCGGGTTCCAGCACAGTCAGCTGGTCCTCGTTACTTGCATTGGCTCTTGTACCTTCTGCTACCCGTCCGGGTTCCAGTACCGTCAACTGGTTCTCCGCAGTGCCTTTGGCCTAGGTGCCTCCATCTCGGTATCCGAGTTCCAGCAACGTCTGCTGGTCCTTGGTAGTGCTTTGGAGCACAGGTACCTCCTGCTTAGTAACCGTGTCCCAGTAACGTCAGCTGGTCCTCGGTTTTGCCATTGGCTCTTTTCCTTCTGCTGCCCCTCCGAGTTCCAGCACAGTCAGCTGGTCCTCGTTACTTGCATTGGCTCTTGTACCTTCTGCTACCCGTCCGGGTTCCAGTACCGTCAACTGGTTCTCCGCAGTGCCTTTGGCCTAGGTGCCTCCATCTCGGTATCCGAGTTCCAGCAACGTCTGCTGGTCCTTGGTAGTGCTTTGGAGCACAGGTACCTCCTGCTTAGTAACCGTGTCCCAGTAACATCAGCTGGTACAAGATTGTGCTACAAATACAAGATACGGAACAAGAGACACAAGAACAATAAGCAGAAGATCTAAAAGCAGAAGAACATGAAGTATAAGACCAAAATGAAGAGCAAAATATATGCTCTAAATTCTAAGCAGAAGAAGACTAAGCAGTGTATGGGGGTGAGTCCGTTCCTCCTCGTGGTGCCCCTGGAAAATGCCTGCTGCTGCAGGCTAAACTGAACACGGACAAATACTGTTGTAATTTAAATCTTTTGTGACAGCAAGAACGGAAGGATGAAAAATTCATACTTTGACAGATTACAAGTACAGGATTCTCTGTCACAAATAAGAATATGATGAAGAAGATGAAGCAGAATATGAATAAGAATAATAGTTTAATAAGAAGAATATGAGTAATGTTAACAAAGATGAATAGCAAGAAGTTTAAGAAGAAGATAAAGAAGGTGAAGATGAAGAATAATTTGATGAAAAAGATGATGCTGCAGAAGATTATGAAGGAGAAAGTGTGTGAAAAGTTAAAAAGGTGAAGATGAAGAGCATGGAAGTTGTGTAATATACATATTTGCCAAAATATAAAAAACGTTAACATTGTCAATTTCTTCGTCAATCCGAACATCTTTAAAAAAAAAAATATTTATGCTATTCCATTTGATTGGGTTAAACATCTATGCCTTTAATGTCTCCTCAACCTTCCCCAATACATTCTACATTACTCTTTCTTGTTTTCCTTCATGTACAATTAACCAACAAGGCAAGAATGGGGTTTTTTTAATTTCGATATTTTGTTCCCATAGACTTACATGGGACTTCCGGTATCGGTATCGGGTATCGCCGATATTTTAGTGATATCGGCGATACCATTCCGATTCCGATACTTTAGGATATCGGAAAGTATCGCTCAACTCTAGTCACCACAGAGCACCAACACCAAATGAGAGGAGTCCCCATCACTCCTATGGATTGGAGCTGCGCGCCGACCACCGCCACAGCGGCAATGCAGCGGCAGGCCATACGGCCTGGTGTCTCACAGCACCCATATTGTAAGACAGAGTCCCCATGACTCCAGACTGCACCGCGCCACCAGCACAGAGCCACATCAACAATAGCCGTCACACAGCATCACACCAAATGTGAGGAGCAATGAAACTCACCTCCTTCAAGCTCTTCAGTGAGAGCAGAAATAGGCTTGACCCATTACTTTGCAGTCTCTTGCTAATTAAAATCACCTGTGCCAAATGGGAGGAGTGAACATCCAAAGGAAAAAAAGAACAGATCATGCAATATGCAGAAAAAAGAGGACAGCAACTCCAAAAATCATACAAAGATCTAATGCCTCTCGGCAAAAATATACATAACTGAACATGAGGTTCTTAGTTTATCGTTCTGAACAGACTGCATGAAGCCCACTGCCACATCACGGCAAACCATATAGTGTGTCCTACCACCCAGAGCGGAGCCGTGTGCCGACCATCGCCACCACGGCAATGAACCAGCAGAGCAGGCGACCCTGTGTATCCAGACCAAGCCGCTCCATCAGTTCAAAACCACAGCAACAATGGTCGCCACACAGCATCAACACCAAATGAAAGGATCATAAAGAATATCTAGCTGATATCCATAGACAGCGGACGGCACTGTCTATGATCCTCTTTCTTACAATCCCACCTCTGCGATTGCTAAAAAAAATCACCAACACTTTTGAACCCTACTTTCAGAACAACACTATAGACAAAGTCTATGATTTCCTGATTAATCACCACCCGATCATTCCTGTCTTTTATGTGCTTGCAAAAGTACATAAACGGATGGATAAACCCCTGGGGCGTCCTATTGACGCCTCTACTGACTGAATTCTGTCTCCTTTAACTATATTATTGAAGAAGATACTCACACCATGGTCAGATTCACTAAATCCTTCTTTTTGGACATAGGTGAATTTATTGGTCTAATCAAAGAGGTCAGACAAGTCCCATCTGACTCTATTTTGGTCACATGGGACGTCAATAGTCTATATACCTCCATACAACATGAAAAAGGACTAACAGCAGTTCATGAACTACTCAATGGCTCAGCACTTGATCAATATGCTGCTAACTTTTGTATGGATCTCCTCAATTTGGTACTTCGGGAAAATTACTTTATGTTTGGTGATGACATTTTCTTGCAGAAACAGGGTATAGCAATGGGGTCTAATGTAGCCCCGAGCTATGCAAATTGCTTCATGGCCTTTTTTGAGGAACACTTTATATACCCCAATATACACTTCAAAAACAATGCGACCTTATGACGTCGATACATCAATGATATTTTTTGCATATGGCGGGGCTCATTGGACTCCCTTCTCTCCTTTCACACGTATCTCAATCAAATCTGGCCGGAGTTACAGTTTACCATACATCATGACCTGGATTTGGCTAGTTTTCTAGACACTAAAATTATTAAAGGGCCTAATGGTTTCCTAGAGATTGACTTACATGTAAAAGAACCTGACCGCAATAGTCTTCTTTTATTTTCCAATGGTCACCCCAGAGCTAGCAGAGAATCTCTTCCTCTTTCACAATTTAACAGAGTGACCAAAATTGTTTCTAATCCGGTCACCCGAGAAACCAGACTTAGCGAGATACAAAACAAATTTTCAAACAGGGGTTATCCTACCAGACTTCTTATTAACTTATGCACACCTTGAGATAAGCCGCCCAAAGAACCCCTTTCCAGTGCAAGAATACCCTTCATTCATAGCTTCCACCGCTTCATGTATAGACTACACAAGAGCATTAGAAAACACTGGCACTTACTGAAGGCCAGTTATCCCAAAATTAATGATTTCCAGGTTCCGTTTCTACCTTGCTTTAGGAGACCTACTAACTTGCGAGACAAGCTAGTCCGAGCTGATGTTGATTCCACCAAGAAATTGCCATTAAAAACCTTTCATGACACTCCAAAAAAAGGCACGTTCCCATGTCTTCATTGCCCACAATGTGGGAATGTACAAAAAGGCGAGAGATTTTTTCACCCCCATACAGGTGAAGGTATCAAAATTGGGGGCTTTTACACGTGTGATTCATCTTTTGTCGTCTACGCTGTTAAATGTCCATGCAGTCTCGTATATGTTGGAGAAACCACCCAACATGTACGAGACCGTATTTCGCAACATAAGTTGAGCATACGCTGTGGGAAGATGTATCTCCCTCTACCATATCATTTTGTCCAAAAAAAAATAACATTTCTCAATTACGCTTTTAGGTGTGGGAACAGATTCCCTGTCCTAGAAGAGGTGGCAATAGGGTTAAAACTCTCAAGCGCCATGACGCCTTTTGGCTTAACAAGCTTGACACTTTAAAACCACAAGGATTAAATAGGGATTATGAGATCTCCAGTTTTATTTGACGTATCCCTAGCCTAATTGTGCTCTCAATTTTTCTTACAGACACAAATAAACTGAAACATTATGCTGTTCCGTATGGACGGGTACAATTCTCTTATTTCGGCTACTTTTCATTTTTATTCTTTTATTTTTATTTTTATTTTTCCTTTTCTACTTCTGCTTTAATTTTTCCATTTTAAAATTTTTCATTTTATTTCTAGTTTCATTCATTTCTCTACTTTATTACCCCCTAGTTTACCAATTTGGTTTTGTTACCCCCAAGGTTACCATTTTGCCTTCATTTATTAATCATTAATTATCAACTTTTTTATTATTAATATTTTATCTTTATTTATTATTTATTTTTTATTTTTTTGTATCCTTTATTTTCAATTTTTATTTCTTCATTTTTCATTCAGCTCCTTACCTAATTCTCTCTCATTTTTATTTTTTATTTTTTCAATTTTTTTTTTTAAAAAATTTCTACGTAGTCCCTCCATTTCATTGCATACTACTAACTACTCTCCCTTTTCTTCCTCTAGTTAGGTGGAGCTCTGCATATTCTGCATATTCTTAAGATATCCTTTTTACATATATCCTTTACAATAACCAAAGTCTTATTTATATCACCATTCAATTTCCTTTATTCAACAGTGTCCCGCAAGTTGTTATGCATAGGTATAGACACTGTAATGTGACTATAGGAGCCCGACGCGTCACTTCCTGTGACGTTTCTATTCTCAGTCAGGCGGCACGAAAACACCACAAACGCTGTACACCGAGGAAGTTCTTCCCTCCTGAACAGCCCAGCCACGTCACTTCCGGTGACGTCACTCCACCTGGAACTTCCGGTCTCGCGGCTCCTTGGCGCCAGAAGCGCCTCATGTGTAGTCACACCGCTCATATATAAATGTGTACCCTGACTCCCCACACTTGTCGCTACATTCTCTAGCACTTCCGTGCCATTCTCCCTAGCGCACCACTATGCAACGCTATTTGTTGAGTCTGGTCTCCCAGTGGGGCCTATGTAATATATGATGTAATATATGATGCCAATTTTTTGACCATGTTTCTACCTGTACTGACAGGATATATATTCTTTTTCCAGCTTTAACTTGATCTTGCAGTCGACAAACATTGAAGACAATGTATGTTACCATACATAGTATCACTTTGCCTCTCCCTATTATTCTGTGGATGGTATCTACATTCACTTTTACTTTATTTTTTCATGCTGCGATTTGCACCGTATTACGGCCGAGACTCGCCAATGCAAGTCTAAGGGTGCGAGAAAAAATCAGATTACACATGGACTATGCGTGTGACTTTCGAGGAGTACGGAAGAGTACTCGAGGTGGCAGGAAATTCAATCATCCATTATCAGGAAGTTTTGACAAGCAAATTACCCTGGCCCACCTGACACCAAACCAGGAAGCACGCCTCCATGGAGTATAGCATCATGGCCAGACATATAAATGTGGAGATGCTTATTGTATTGGTCCAGGAGAGGCCTGAACTTTGGGACCAACGCGACGAACATTATGCGGACCACACATGGAAGGAGGTGGCATGGAGGTCAATCTGTGGCCACATGTTCCCCGATTTTGAGGAGCAACCTCGTGAGGTGCAGCAAGAAATTAGTAAGTAGAATCATATAACAAATGTGAAATAAAGTTTAACATTAGTTAACAAAATACCTTAAATGCAGCATATGTGATGTGTTTACTATATGTGGCATATTTCAGACTATACACATGCTAAAAATAGCAGGCCACATTATACTGAAGCCTATATGTTGTAAGACACACAATGTGAGTGATAGTTAATTATTTTTTTGTTAAATTTGCAGTGAATGATGTCACTAGACACTGGCGGAGTTGCCGGGACCAGAACGACAGCATTTTGGTCGGAGTGGCTATGCAGCCCCCAAGAAAAGAAAATATATTTATTTAGATTGTTTAAATTTTCTTGCACCAAGAATGGATCTGAGACTGTAAGAGCATGCATGAAGGCACACCTTTTACACATGCTGTCACTTCAAAATGTAAACTTGTTTCTAATGTTAAATGTTTTCTACACAACAGAACGGAGTCAAACCTTACCGAAAGGGAGACCGCTTCAGACTCTGAGGTCAACATTGACCCTGTTGGTGAAGGTGACTAAGTGGCTGGCATATCTTCGGCACCCTCAGACACCAATCAACCCCCACCACCACCACCAGCAGCAGCATCTTCTGCCACACAGGAGGCTAATCCCTAGGATGAAGAAGGGGCCCACAGCAGCAGTCCAACTGTGCCTCTGGAGATGTCATTCCTGCCTTCAGCAATACCTCGTCATGGCCGGCGCAGAAGGGTGTATTCCACCACTGGCACAAGGAGGCAAGTTGACACAGGGGTGTTGGACTATTTGTTCAGGGCTGCCCATGACGATGGGGAGGAAGCGTACTTCTGCAGTCTGGAACGATACTTGCGGCCCCTTCCGCATTCGGTGAGGCTGCGGGCCAGAGGTGCCATACAAATCATCGACTCCTGTATTTCTTTTTCTTGAAAGGTGGCAAATGTCATCCAGCAACCTATTGCCGCTGCAAGATATTCAAGAACAGCAGGTAGGAGCAGTAGCTTCAGCACCTCCGCCACGTATGGCATTCCAGTCACAGGCCACCCAAACCCAAGTACAACCCCAACCTGGACACATGTATGACTACAGTGCACCTGCCCAATATGGTCACTTGAGCAGACCCACTGTTGGAGGCTGGTCCCTACATGTGTCTGCTCGACAAGGCCATATTGGGGGGTATGAATCAATGGTTTATTCCCTTACCCTTGAGTTACTGAAGCCATACCCTCCAACCGACTATTATGGTCAGACACAGGATCGCACCTTGGTCCAGAATCCTGCCTGCTCATCTACCATACCCCAGTGTGATAGTCAGGTTGGCCAACCATCTAGGCCTAGTTCTGCACATGGTGACCTCTCACCGTCACCACCACCCCCAACTTAATACAACCTGTAATTGCGTTTTGTGGCTGTCCTGTATTTGTTATTTTTTATATTCTTCTTTATAATTTTTTGGATTTTTTATTTTCTTTTTGCACTTAAATATTTTCATTGTCCTTAAAAAATGTATTATTGGCCCTGATTAGTAGGCCTTAACTGCAATATGATGTCAATATAGGATCCAATTCAAAGTACTTGTTCTCACCCACAAAGCTCTCCACAGTGCAGCACCCCCCTACATCTCCTCCCTCATTTCTATCTATCGGCCTAACCGACTGCTGTGCTCTGCAAACGACTTTCGACTAACCTCTGCACTAATCCGTACCTCCCACTCCCGACTCCAAGACTTCTCCCGCACTGCGCCAATCCTCTGGAATGCTGTACCCCAAGAAATTAGGACTATCCACAATTTGCATGGTTTCAGGCGCTCCCTCAAAACACATTTGTTCAGAGCGGCCTATCACATTCACTAATCAAAGTCATTCTATGTTTAAGTGTGTGTGTGTAGCCCATTCACTATCTCCATCCATCCCTCACTCCCTCAAGATGGTTGGACCATCATTGTAAATGCACCATTGTATATACACACCTGTACTTTGTATCTCCCCCACCTCATTGTAGATTGTAAGCTCTCACGAGCAGGGTCGGCTTATTTTGCTTTAACCTCTTAGTGACAGAGCCATTTTGCAGCTTAATGACAGGGCCAATTTTTACAATTCTGACCACTGTCACTTTATGAGGTTATAACTCTGGAACGCTTTAACGCATCCCGCTGATTCTGAGTTTGTTTTTTCGTGACATATTGTACTTCACATTAGTGGTAAAATTTCTTTGATATGACTTGTGTTTATTTATGAAAAAAACGGAAATATGGCGAAAATTTTGAAAATTTAACAATTTTCAAAGTTTAAATTTTTATGCCCTTAAATCAGAGAGATATGTCACACAAATTTCTTAATAAATAACATTTCCCAAATTTCTACTTTACATCAGCACAATTTTGGGACCAAAATTTTTTTTGTTACGAAGTTATAAGGGTTAAAAGTTGACCAGCGATTTCTCATTTTTACAACACCATTTTTATTTTAGGGACCACATCACATTTGAAGTCACTTTGAGGGGTCTATATGATAGAAAATAGCCAAAAGTGACACCATTCTAAAAAACTGCACCCCTCAAGGTGCTCAAAACCACATTCAAGAAGTTTATTAACCCTTTACGTGCTTCACAGGAACTGAGGCAATGTGGATGGAAAAAATTAACATTTAACTTTTTTTGCAAAAACTTTATTCGGAACCTATTTTTTTTATTTTTACAACTGTTAAAAGAAAAAATGAACCACAAAATTTGTTGTGCAATTTCTCCTGAATAAGCCGATACCCCATATGTGGGGTAAACCACTTTTTGGGCGCACGGCAGAGGTTGCAAAGGAAGGAGCGACATTTGACTTTTTCAAAGCAGAATTGGCTGGACGCCACGTCGCGTTTGTAGAGGCCCTGATGTGTCTAAACAGTGGAAACCCATCACAAGTGACCCCATTTTGGAAACTAGACCCCCTAAGGAACTTATCTAGATGTGTGGTGAGCACTTTGAACCTCCAAGTGCTTCACAGAAGTTTATAACATAGAACAGTGAAAATAAAAAATCATATTTTTTCCACAAAAACAATCTTTTCACCCCAATTTTTATTTTCCCAAGGGTAACAAGACCCCAAAAGTTTTTGTGCAATTTGTCCTGAGCATGCTGATACCCCATATGTGGGGGTAAATTACTGTTTGGGTGCATGGCAGAGCTTGGAAGGGAAGGAGCGCCGTTTGACTTTTTCAGCGCAGAATTGGCTGGACGTCATGTCGTGTTTGTAGAGGCCCTGATGTGTCTAAACAGTGGAAACCCCCAACAAGTGACCCCATTTTGGAAATTAGACCCCCTAAAGAACTTTTCTAGATGTGTGGTGAGCACTTTGAACCTCCAAGTGCTTCACAGAAGTTTATAACATAGAACCGTGAAATAAAAAAATCATATTTTTTCCACAAAAACGATCTGTTCACCCCAATTTTTATTTTCCCAAGGGTAACAAGACTCCAAAAGTTTTTGTGCAATTTGTCCTGAGCATGCCGATACGCCATATGTGGGGGTAAACCACTGTTTGGGTGCATGGCAGAGCTTGGAAGGGAAGGAGCGCCATTTGACTTTTTCAACTCAGAATTGGCTGGACGCCATGTCGCGTTTGTAGAGGCCCTAATGTGTCTAAACAGTGGAAACCCCCCACAAGTGACACCATTTTGGAAACTAGACCCCCTAAGGAACTTATATGGATGTGTGGTGAGCACTTTGAACCCCCAAGTGATTCACAGAAGTTTATAACTCCCGGGCATGAAAATAAAAAGTCATATTTTTTCCACAAACCTGATCGTTTAGTCCCCAATTTTTTATTTTCCCAAGGGTAACAGGAGAAATTAGACCACAAAAGTTGTTGTCCAATTTGTCCTGAGTACGCTGATACCCCATATGTGGGGTGGGACCACTGTTTGGGCGCACGGCAGGGCTTGGAAGGGAAGGAGCGCCGTTTGACTGTTTCAAACCAAAATTGGCTGGAATTGAAATTGGACGCCATGTCGCGTTTGGAGAGCCCCTGATACGCCTAAACAGTCGAAACCCCCCACAAATCACACCATTTTGGAAACTAGACCCCTTAAGGAACTTATCTAGATGTGTGGTGAGCACTTTGAACCCCCAAGTGCTTCACAGAAATTAATAAACGTAGAGCCGTGAAAAGAAAAAAATCATTTTTTTTCCTCAAAAATGATTCTTTAGCCCGCTATTTTTTTTATTTTCCCAAGGGTAACAGGAGAAATTGGACCCAAAAAGTTGTTGTGCAATTTTTCCTGAGTACGCTGATACCCCATATGTGGGTTGAAACCACTGTTTGGGCGCATGGGAGTGCTTGGAAGGGATGGAGCGCCATTTTGTAACGCAGACTTTGATGGAATGTTCTGCGGGCGTCATGTTGTGTTTGCAGAGCCCTTGATGTACCTAAACAGTAGAAACCCCCTGCAAGTGACACCATTTTGGAAACTAGACCCCCAAAGGAGCTTATCTAGATGTATGGTGAGCACTTTGAACCCCCAAGTGCTTCACAGAAATTTATAAATGCAGAGCCGTGAAAATGAAAAATCACTTTTTTTCTCAAAAAAGTTTTTTTAGCCAGCTATTTTTTATTTTCCCAAGGGTAACAGGAGAAATTAGAACCCCAATATTGGTGTGCAATTTGTCCTGAGTACGCTGATACACCGTATGTTGGGGTAAACCACTGTTTGGGCGCACGGCAGGGCTCGGAAGGGAGGGAGCGCCATTTGACTTTTGAAAGCCACGTTGTGTTTGGAGACCCCCTGATGTGTCTAAACAGTGGAAACCCCCCACAAGTGACCCCATTTTGGAAACTAGACCCTTTAAGGAACTTATCTAGATGTGTGGTGAGCACTTTGAACCCCCAAGTGTTTCACAGAAATTTATAAACGCAGAGCTGTGAAAATAAAAAATCATTTTTTTTCTCAAAAATAATTTTTTAGCCAGCTATTTTTTATTTTCCCAAGGGTAACAGGAGAAATTAGAACCCCAAAATTGGTGTGCAATTTGTCCTGAGTACGCTGATACCCCATATGTTGGGGTAAACCACTGTTTGGGCGCACTGCAGGGCTCGGAAGGGAGGGAACGCCATTTGACTTTTTGAAAGCCACATCGTGTTTGGAGACCCCCTGATGTGTCTAAACAGTGGAAACCCCCCACAATGGACCCTATTTTGGAAACTAGACCCCTTAAGGAACTTATCTAGATGTGTGGTGAGCACTTTGAACCCCCAAGTGTTTCACAGAAATTTATAAACGCAGAGCTGTGAAAATAAAAAATCATTTTTTTTCTCAAAAATGATTTTTTTAGCCAGCTATTTTTTATTTTCCCAAGGGTAACAGGAGAAATTAGAACCCCAAAATTGGTGTGCAATTTGTCCTGAGTACGCTGATACCCCATATGTTGGGGTAAACCACTGTTTGGGCGCACGGCAGGGCTCGGAAGGGAGGGAGCGCCACTTGACTTTTTGAACGCCACGTCGTGTTTGGAGACCCCCTGATGTGCCTAAATAGTGGAAATCCCTCATTTCTAGCTCCAACCCTAATCCCAATACACCCCTAACCCTAAACCCAACCCTAATCCTAACCTAAATCCCAACCCTAATTCCAACCCTAATTGTAACCCTAACCTTAATTGTAACCCTAACTCTAATTGTAACCCTAACCCTAATTTTAACCCTAACTCTAATTGTAACCATAACCATAATTCTAACCCTAATTATAACCCTAAGGCTAGGTTCATTTTGCGTTTTACCAGCCCGTTCAACACATAGCGTTGACGGGCTGGTAACGGTATAGCATAACGCGATCGCGTTATGCTATACCCGCTAGCGCAGAGGAATCAGCAGATGATTCATCTGCGCTAGCGGTGACGGAGCCCAAACGCTGCAGCCCGCGTCC
>JARQOD010000004.1:562420051-562526369 GCA_033576555.1 Oophaga sylvatica
CAGAATTATGAATCTGTAACCAAGGGAAACCCAGTACAATAATGTCATGCAGATTATGCAACACCAGAAATTTGCAACTCTCCTGATGATCTGGTTCAACCCTCATTATCACCTGAGTAGAAAATTGGGTTTTATTCTCCGCCAAAGGGGTAGAATTAATGCCCAGTAGGGGAATAGACTTCCGCAGGCGTATCATGGGAAAGCCACAACGTTTGGCAAAGTCAAAATCCATCAGGTTAATAGCTGCTCCTGAATCAACAAAAGCCTGAGCCGAAAATATGGACATGGAGCAAATCAGGGTAACAGTCAACAGAAATTTAGTCTGAACACTACCCAAGAAAACTGAGCATGCAAAACGTCTTCCCCGCTTAGGGCATACGGAAATAGCATGAGAGGCGTCACCACTAGTGTTGAGCATTCCGATACCGCAAGTATCGGGTATCGGCCGATATTCGCGTTATCGGAATTCCGATACTTAATTCCGATACTTTTTCAATAACGTATACCGGAATCGGAAGTTCCCATAATTCTTTGAGAGACAATGTGATTTTAGTCAGCCAATGAGGAATCCTAAGAAGTGTGGGCACATCCTGTACTGCTGCGGTCATGTTAACTAATGGCATGGCTGTGATTGGATGCTGAAATGATGTCAGAATGCACTATAAAAGGCGCCGCCGCCATTTTAGCGTCACTGTGCTGTGAACTCAGGGAAAGAACGCTGCTCTGCTGACTCTGAGGGACAGTTAGAGATTGCGATTTAGTGTACTGTGCTTTAGGCAGGCTAGTTTACCACCGGCTGTGTAAAGCTTCCTTTTGCCTGCAGTGTTGTTTTAACAGCTCTGCAAGGTGTGTGTGAGTGCAGGTGACGCTGCAGTTTGCTCTGTATGCAACGCTGTCTGTAGGCATCTGCACGTGTCACTCACAGACTCTTTTTTTTTTTCTTCAGTGTAATTCTTGCTGCTCCATGTAATTGAAATAATAGTGTGACGCGCTTCCATCCGTATACAATACCTTGGTTGCAAACACTATAGAAGTCCACAATGGAGCCTTTCACAGCAAGTGAACAGTTGTGTTTCAGTGTTCACTGCAGTCTGTGATTTTTTTTTTTTTTTTGAGTGCAGATCACGCTCCAGTTACTTCAACTAATGCTGCGTGTACTCTGCTGAGTGTCTGTCACTGGCTCATCCTTGTAATTTTTCAAAAATTGCTGCTGCTTTATTCTATTTTAAATTTACAAAAATCTATTAGTGTGACGCTCTTCCATCAAAATACAATACATTGCTTGCAAACTTAATAGAAGTCCACAAAAAGGCCTTTCACAGCAAGTGAACAGTTGTGTTTCAGTGTTCACTGTAGTCTGAGGTTTCATTTTTTTGTAGGAGTGTAGATCCCGCTCCACTTCAACCACCGCAGCGTGTACTCTGCTGAGTGTCTGTCACTGGCTCTTCTTTGTAATTTTTCAAAAATTGCTGCTGCTTTATTCTATTTTAAATTTACAAAAATATATTAGTGTGACGCTCTTCCATCAAAATACAATACATTGCTTGCAAACATAATAGAAGTCCACAAAAAGGCCTTTCACAGCAAGTGAACAGTTGTGTTTCAGTGTTCACTGTAGTCTGAGGTTTCATTTTTTTGTAGGAGTGTAGATCCCGCTCCACTTCAACCACCGCAGCGTGTACTCTGCTGAGTGTCTGTCACTGGCTCATCCTTGTAATTTTTCAAAAATTGCTGCTGCTTTATTCTATTTTAAATTTACAAAAATCTATTAGTGTGACGCTTTTCCAGAGGACAGCGTTTGTTGGCCATTTGTGAGTCTGCAGCACATGGTTGATTTCATGCTGCACTGCCTGAGAAACGACCGCTGCATCGGCCACATTCTCACCACGTCAGATTATTGGGTGTACACCCTCCTAGACCCTCGCTACTGGTACAACTTACAAAGCCTCATCACACCGTTGAACCGGGACCGTAAAATGCTGGAGGACCAAGACACACTGTTGAAATCCATAATGTTCTCCATTCCAGCCGAGAGCGCTGCTGCTGCTACTGCTTTACAAAGCAGCTCTGTGCGTCGAGGCATTGTAGACACCTCTGCAACAAGAGAGAGCACAAGCAGAGCCTCTGCACAGGGCAAGAGCTGTATGTTACAAATGTGGCGAAGTTTTGTGACAGCGCCACCAAGGTGTACACCATAGTGATGGGAAATCTAGTTAATTTTGGTGATTAGTTCACCATGAACTAGTTCACTGAAAAGATTAGTTCAAAAGATTAGTTCATTTAGTTCAGTTTTTCTCCACCCTATCCTGTGAGGAGTTGATAGGAAATGCATCATGTGACCTCTGAACTAAATGAACTAGATGAACTGCTGAACAAAATGTTCTATTGAGAATGACTCAGGACAGCCTAGTTTAATCTGATGCCTCTGACTGAGCCCAGCAGTGCCACATAATGATTGTGTATGAGGGGGCTGAGAAGCAGTTCAGCATCCACCATTTTAAGAACAGAACAGGGGTCAGTGTTAAAGATTTTAGCAAGACTGATCTTCTAGGCTAGAGGCATGAACTACACACAGAAACACTCTCTCATACACACATATGAGCTGTGTCTGTGTACTGTGTGTGCAATTTCATTTTTTATTGATAATATTATTATTACTGTTATATTTGTATTTGATGTGTGGTATGCTTTGGAGGTGCTGGCTTGCCCTGCTGCCAGTGTATTATCTGAGCGCGTCTTTAGTGCTGCAGGTGGTGTACTAACAGACCGTCGCATGCGACTATCCTCAGACAATGTAGACCGGCTTATTTTTCTGAAAATGAACAACGCATGGATCTCACCTGAATTTGCCTGTCCGTTTTCAGATTAAATAACTGTTTGCCAACGTTTTCCAAGTCTCCTGTTATGTTCATCTTTCTACCACCTGAACTCTACTCCCTGGGCTACAACACTGCCAGTCACAGGGGAATGATCATTTACAAAACAAAATGTTATCCCCAACAAATAGTAGTGCAACGACTCCAGTGCCCACTTTATCGCCAGGCACTCTCTCTCTACAATGCTGTCTCTGTTTTTTGATGGAGTAAGTTTTCGACTCAGGAAACTAATGGGATGCTCCTCCCTGTTAAGCTCCAGTCCTGAGACAACACGGCACCCAGACCTACCTCTGACGCATCAGTCTGGACAATGAATTCTCTTTTGAACTCGGGTGTGCTCAAAACTGGTGACCCACACAGTGCCCCTTTTATTGCCCCTGTTGATGACCCCTTGCTGATTTATTAACCGGCTCCACCAGATCCATGGGTATTCTCTCAAACTGGACCTCTAAAATTTTTAATGGCACCAAGGGACTCACTAAATGAGGCTGAGGACTGTGTATCTGGCGCATGCGACAAGAGTTACAATACCGTTTAACTTCTTGATAGACCCCCAGCCAGTAAAACCGTTGTATAATTCTGTGTAGGGTTTTCTTTTGGCACAAATGTCACCCTAGTACATGCGCATGCGCTAAGTCCATTACCAACCTCCGATATGACTGCGGTAGCAGCAATTGCTAAAAAATTTCAACATGTATTTTATAAACCTGATACAGCAAATCTTGGTTCAGCTCTAATTGTTTAAATACTGTAGCTGCCCCGGGGTGTTGGGGTTCCCCATTGACAACCAGTAAATTTTCACGGGCTAGACTCAACGTAGGGGCTGCGGAGTTGCGCCTTAACAAATTTGTCACCTGTCACATTTAAGTATTACAATTCAGGTCCCGGTGTCAAATCTTCCATCTCCCCAACTAACACTTCGATAGGAGAGGGGTTTTCCTACTCCACCGAAGGCAAAGGTAATACTGCCCACTGCACACATGTGTTATGCATAGTGAGACTGATAGTAGCCAACAAAGTAGCTAACAAAGGCCACTTGTGATCGCCCTATCAGCGTAGGAACAATGCTACTCAAAAGATCTGCCATGATCCTGGACAAAATCTTGATATAATGGTCAATGAGTGAGAATGTACGATAGGATCCAGGCAGATGTGAAGGTTTGTTTGGTTTTAGTAGCAACTTCATGTGTGACATGTTTGAATGGCTGGGCAACCCTCCTGTCTCCAATATATGATTGAAGGTGCGTACCAATGTGGACGGGATATCCTCACTCAATAATTTTAATAATTTGGCTGTAAACCCGTCAGATCCTGGAGCTTTCCCGTATTTAAAGTAACTTATCGCCGCTGTCACTTCCGTCACCTCAATTTGTTTTTTTAAAAGGAGAAGCTGATAGTTTGTGATGGATGGTAACTGTATTCCATCTACAAAGGTGTTACCCTCCTCACTATCCGTATGTTCCACCTTATATAAGTCTGAGTAGTATTCTTGTAGAATGGTGTTTATGGTTCGAGGGTCTGTGTTCATGATCCCATGTTTATTCGTTAACGCTGTAATATGTTGATGACGAATGTGATTTCCTTTCGCTAGTCGTGCTAATAGTCTCCCTCATTTGCTACCATAACGATATACATCGGCTCTATAATTGTTATTACTGCTTCTCTCTCGTCGATATACCCATACGTGTAAGTCAACCTTAGCCTGCTTACATCTATTTTTAACCTGTGTTGATGAACTTGTCTTGTTTGCCGTGTACCTATCGCGTAATATCCTGCTAGCCTGCGAGTAGTTTGTCGCCATCTTCTTTTTTAGCGTTGTCTGATAACCTATTAGTTTCCTGCGCATTACTCCCTTCCCTGCTGCCCATAAAAGTTCCGGCCTATCCCTAGTATCTCCATTATCCCTTACATATTAAAAACACCATTGCTTCACGTGATGTCGAAACTTCTCATCCATTAACAAATAGGTCGGGAAGCGCCAAGTTTGGTTTGGCCCCATCTGCACCATATCTGGCAGGGTCACTGATACGGGCGCGTGGTCATATATAGCTACGCTGTGCACATCTGCCTCTTCCACTCCCCTTAATAGCTCCTGTGCTAGCAATATATAATCTATTCTGGACCAAGAGTCATGTGGCGCCGAATAGAATGAATATTCACTGCCATCTGGGTTCAGGTGTGTCCAAATGTCTACAAAGTTACTCGTGTCTAGCAAGGGTTATTATAAACGTGTGTCATGTGATCGCACATTCATTCGCATCGACCTACAGTTCTTCACTGGTTCGATTCACCATATTTAAGTCACCACCGTGGTGGTTTTAATGCTCTCCTATCGGCCTGATATGCTTGGATACCTGGGATAAATTCAGGAACGTCTCCAAACTCCCTACTCACATGTCAGCGCAGGAACCGTAAGAGGGAACGTGCTTGTTTTGTTGCGCATAGGTGGAGTTTTATACAGTAAATGATTACTGCTGTCTTATTTTTGCGTCCCAAGGGCAGAATAAGTCTGCGTAACGTTACATTTTACAGACACTCATATAATAGACACACGCTACCCTAACCGTGACACAAGGAAGGTATTGTTGTCGGATAAAGCCGCCATTTTAGCGTCACTGTGCTGTTAATTCAGTTTGGGACAGAACGCTGCTCTGCTGACTCTGAGGGACAGTTAGAGATTGCGATTTTGTGTACTGTGCTTTAGGCAGGCTACTTTACTTTACTTGTGTGTGAGTGCAGGTGACGCGCTGCAGTTTGCTCGGCATACAACGCTGTATGTAGGCATCTGCACATGTCACTCTCACACTCTTTTTTTTTTTTTTTCTTTAGTCTAATTCTTGCTGCTCCATTCAATTGAAATTATAGTGTGACGTGCTTCCATCCGTATCCAATACATTGGTTGAAAACACTGTAGAAGGACACAAAAAGCCCTTTCACAGCTAAGAGTTGTGTTCACTGTAGTCTGAGATTTTAATTTATTCAATTTTGATCACGCTCAAGTTACTTCTTCAAGCAATGCTGCTTGTACTCTGCTGAGCGTGTCTTACTGCCTCATCCTTGTCATTTTTCTCGAATTGGTGTACATGTACATCAAAGTAGTCTTCATTTTGATCGAAATCCAAGCAGGTACCCGGACACTGTATGGCTGCTTTTATACGGTGGACTGGCTCCAACATTCAATAACACTTAAGATGCAATCGGGCACCTTGTCAAGGCCAAATCCTCTTCTCCCTCTGATATAATAATAATAATAATAATCTTTATTTATATAGCGCCAACATATTCCGCAGCGCTTTACACTTTAACAGTTTCAAACACAAGTCATAGGTAACAACGTTAACAATACAATAATTAAAGCAAAATAAGCCGACCCTGCTCGTGAGAGCTTACAATCTACAATGAGGTGGGGGAGATACAAAGTACAGGTGTGTATATATAATGGTGCATTTCCAATGATGGTCCAGCCATCTTGAGGGAGTGAGGCATGGATGGAGGTAGTGAATGGGCTCCACATACACACTTAAACATAGAACGACTTTGGTTATTGAATGTGATAGGCCACTCTGAACAAATGTGTTTTGAGGGAGCGCCTGAAACCAGGCAAATTGTGGATAGTCCTAATTTCTTGTGGTAGAGCATTCCAGAGGATTTGCGCAGCGCGGGAGAAGTCTTGGAGTCGGGAGTGGGAGGTACGGATTACTGCAGAGGTTAGTCGAAAGTCATTTGCAGAGCGCAGCAGTCGGTTAGGCCGATAGATAGAAATGAGGGAGGAGATGTAGGGGGGTGCTGCACTGTGGAGAGCTTTGTGGGTGAGAACCAGTACTTTGAATTGGATCCTATAATGAATGGGCAGCCAGTGTAAGGACTGGCGAAGAGCGGACGCGTCCGAGTACCGATTAGCCAGATGGATGACCCTGGCTGCTGCATTAAGGATGGACTGGAGAGGGGATAGTCGAGTAATGGGGAGGCCAAGTAATAGAGCATTGCAGTAGTCCAGGCGGGAGTGGATCAATGCTACAGTGAGGGTTTTTGTTGTTTCCATGGTGAGAAAAGGGCGGATTCTAGAGATGTTCTTTAGGTGTAGACGGCAAATATCTAACAAACAGGTCATGCTGGAGAGACTTGCACCTACTGCCACTCAGGGTCTTCAGCTCCTTTGTGAGAAAATAATGTTTGGCCAGCCAGTATATCAAATAAAGTTCATGAGAAATGGGAACTGTGGTTGGCTTCACTTTTGGTACTGGGTGCTAATACCAAACCATGGTGTGCCATTCAATGGATATTCCTGGCTGGTTGGAGACAAGCTCATTCCCACAGAAAAGTACCAGAAAGCTAAGGAGATGGTGGCCTCTCTCAACATGAAGGAGTTTGCTCGTTGTCTAGGAGACCGACCACCCCTGCTGTGTACCTTGTCAACGTTGTGTTGAAGCTTGCAAGGATTAAGAGGTTACAGTGGTAAGTCTGGTTTTTACTAAAGATCCTGCTGTGTATTATAGTTTTTATGTTTTAAAAAAAATTTTATCTTAGGAATGTTAAATAAATTTTTCTTTTTTTTTTTAAATACAATGTATCTTATGAATGTTAATTTTTTTTTTTTTTTGATACAATAAAATGTATCTTATGAATGTTAAATAACCTTTTTTTTTTTCAGGTATTTGATCTACCGTAGCTAGTTGCTGATCGTTGACTCTACACCCCTCTCCCCAGAATGTTACTCGGGTTAGGGGGAGAAAATCACCGCTATTCCAGACTGATTTCATGTTAATGTGTCTGGCTCTTACACAGCACACAGCACTTGATGTTAGTTTATCTTTTTCCTAAATTATTTGTTACACTGCCCTTCTCACATTTTATTTGCACTTTTTTTTTAAGCACAAGTTTTTTTACACTTCCTTGTTCTGTAAGTAGGCTTAATGGTTAAATGTTTTATACTAGATGTAAATATGTAACATGTAAATTTTATATTAAGATTTTGCAAATTATTAGGTCCACACCATCAGGCTCTTTCGTCCCCTCTCCCTTAGAGTAGCGGTAATATATCGGACCCCAGGCTCGCCCACACAGTTCCTTGACCACTTCTCTGCCTGGCTGCCGCACTTTCATGTCCTCAGAAGTAAAAACCCTTATCCTTGGAGACTTCAACATCCCCATTAACAGCCCTACTTCCACACTCAAAACACATTTGTTCAGAGCGGCCTATCACATTCACTAATCAAAGTCATTCTACGTGTAACTGTGTGTGTGTGTAGCCCATTCACTATCTCCATCCATCCCTCACTCCCTGAAAATGGCTGGACCATCATTGTAAATAAACCATTGTATATAAACAACTGTACTTTGTAGCTCCCCCTCCTCATTGTAGATTGTAAGGTCTCACGAGCAGGGGCGGCTTATATTGCTTTAATTATTGTATTGTTAACGTTGTCACTTATGACTTGTGTTATGAAACTGTTAAACTGTACAGCGCTGCGGAATCTGTTGGCGCTATATAAATAAAGATTATTATTATAGAGGCCCACTTAGTAGTGGTGAAGTGAACGGCGCAAATTGCGAGTTGATTGCAACTGATGCAGCTGATACTCCATTACTGCTGGCTGCTGCTCACACAACCGCTCCAACATATGTAACGTGGAATTCCACCTGGTGGGTACGTCACATATGATGCAATGTTTAGGAAGGCAAAATCTGCGTTGCAGAGCTGCAATGCGCGATCTGGCCATGGTGGAACGTCGCAAGTTAGCGCACTGTAGGCGGACCTTGTGCAGCAGTGCATCAAGATCCGGATAGTCCCTCAAAAAACTCTGGACGACCAAGTTTAGTACATGTGCCAGACATGGTATGTGAGTGACGTTGCCTAGGCCCAGACCTGCCACCAGATTTCGGCCACACTACCAAGCCTGGCTGGAGATTCGCTGGCAAAATACACATGTCGCTCTCTTGCTTTATGGCATTCCAGAGCTCCAGCGCTGTGTGGCTTTGATTCCCCATGGAAATTAATTTCAGGACGGCCTGTTGACGTTTGGCCACGTCTGTGCTCATATCGGTCAACAGGCTCGCTGTCTGGGTGTTATGTTTGACACCAATCTCTCCTTCACCTCCCATATACAATCTGTTGCCCGCTATTGCCACCTACACCTAAAGAACATCTCTCCCGAATCCAAGACTTCTCCCGCGCTGCGCCAATACTGTGGAATGCTGTACCCCAAGAAATTAGAACTATCCACAATTTGCATGTTTTCGGGCGCTCACTCAAAACACATTTCTTCATAGCGGCCTATCACATTCACTAATCAAAGTCATTCTATGTGTAAGTGTGTGTGTGTAGCCCATTCACTATCTCCATCCATCACTCCCTCAAAATGGCTGGGCCATCATTCTAAATACACCATTGTATATAAACACCTGTACTTTGTATCTCCCCCACATATTTGTAAATTGTAAGCTCTCACGAGCATGTGCGGATTATATTGCTTTCATTATTGTATTGGTAACGTTGTTACTTATGACTTGTGTTCTGAAACTGTTAAGATCAGTGACATTAGGTTCATCGTACAACAACCCCAGAACCTGAAAAAATACATCAACATCATTCAAAACAGGATCCCCAATTATCAGGGAAAAAGCCCAATCCTGAGGGTCGCCATGCAGGAGAGAGATGACAATTTGAACCTGCTGTGCTGCGTTCCCTGAGGACTTAGGTTTAAGGCAAAAAACAACTTACAGTTATTTTTGAAATTCAGAAATTTAGCCCGATCCCCCAAAAACAAATCTGGCATGGGGATTGTAGGTTCCACAACCGGCAACCTAGCAAGATAGGTAGCAATACTCTGAACCTCAGTGGCAAGCTGCTCCACATGGCCAGACAACTGTGCAAACTTCATTGAGAGAAAAAAAATCATCCTCAGCACCCAGAGAGAAAGAGGGAAAAAATGCAACAAACAGAAAAAAAAAAAAATCTCTGACAACTCTGACCACCTTTTTCTTTCCACACTATTTTTCCCTTCTGTGAGTATCATATAATTTTAGTTTTGGGCCGGTGATACTGTTATGTTTAGGTAGCTGAGGAGAAATAGCAAAAACGGTAATACACCAGAGAGGCTGGAACCTATTGGATTGCAGAAAACCTGAAGTAACCACACAACTAGAGGTAGCCGTGGAGCGTTTGTACGTTGATCCTAGACGCCTCATCACAGCCTGAGAGATAACTACACCTAAAGGCAGAAAGATGAAAGCTATCTGCCCCGCTGCAGATCCCCAATGAAAATAGTAAGCCTCCAAACATGTAATGGCGGTTAGACAAGAAAAAAACATGGACACAGACAGAAAATGGAATGAGCAAATGCTGGGGCCCAATCTGTCTAGACAGAAAAGTACAGGAAAGAATTCTGACAGCAATCCAACAAAAAACCCTAAAAAATACCAACACTTCTGATTGCAAAAAAACCTGAGATCACACGATCTCATCCACCTGAATCAGATCTCTGGTGTAACAAAACCAAGTCGCAGCCACTGAAAAAACAGGAAAAAGCAAATGAACAAATAACAGTGGCTACAGATAAACTGAGAGGAGCACAGGCCCCAGGAGGGGACCCGGCTGACCTCCACAAAAGTGAAGAAAACTATGCAAAAAGCAAACACAAAAAGAAAAGCAGAAAATATCTTATCTGAAAGCAGCAGATGTAGGCAAGACTCCAGCAAACTTCCAAATGACCCAGGAACCACAATTGAGACAAGAACAATTGATCACCGGCGACCATCATGGGAAGGAACCTCTCTTATATCAGTCCAGTCAGTGATCCCAGATTGCCATTCCTTGCTGGAAGGTTCAGTACTGTCTGTTACCACCAGAGGGAGCCTCTGCTCAGAAACCATCTCTAGCACATTCACAACAGCAGTGTCAGGACATTGTGGGTGTTTCCTGCACCCTGATTGGCGAGCTACAATGTGCACAAATACAGTTAGAGAACAAAAATGACTGCTGTGCTTCCAAGAAAGCCACGCCTCTGCAAACCCCCTCTCCTCATCAAGCAAGTGTCAAACACTCATGATACACCGCCATTGTCATTGTTGAAGTGCTGGAAATACTTTTGTGGCAATGTAAATATTTTACCGCACTTTTACCGATTTTATAAATCCGAATGTGCCATATTCATGCAGAATTTATGTTTTGCAATTGTTTTCCAAACAAATTCGCTCATCTGTAATGCTAAGCTCAAAATACCCTTCTCTTCACTTTCTATATTTTATTATTGGTCTTGGATTTGATATTTGCTCTTTATATTTTTATAATATTACATACAAATGCCTATCTGACCGTCTGTTATATATTAATATATTTTGTATATTGTCTCTAGATTCTCCCATGAATTATTTGCTCCTTGTCATTGGTACTGTACGTGACATTTATTTGGTTTAATGTACATGAGAGTTACCAGAAACAATACCCCGCACTGTGCAGTTCTTCTATCCGCGTCTGTATGTAAGTTCTTGGAATTTACCATTTGCACCTTGTACTTTATCTATGAGAACACGATTTCCTTTATTACTGTAACCTCATGCACTTACTCACTTATTGTTCTATGCCTGTTTTGCAATGTCCAGCATAGACACAATTCACCTGTTTCCCAGACTTGCTCAGTGTTTGCTTTTTCATTTCTGGATGGTCAGTTTACATCTCCGTTTTAACTTTTTAATTATTGTGTTTTTTTCAATAAAATTGTCTATCATTTATATAAACATATTGTGTTTGGAGGACTTTCTTTCTCGCATAGGTTCTCCATTGAATCATCGGCCTCACTGTAATCTTATAGGCCTTTTTCTGCTCTTCAACTTATTAGTTGGTTTGTATTAAATAAAATACCTCTGATGATTTTACACCAATGGGAATTTTTAGACCTTGGGGTAATTACAATAATACAATGTTTTGTTGCCTATTAAATAAATCCCATCATATTCTTCATCCCTCCCCTGGCTCCATCCGAGAGCTAATACTGTAGGCAAAAATAGGATTACGGAAGGGAAATGTCACTCTTTGTCTTGTATTATACAGATCTGTACGTGGAGGTGACTGTGATGAGAACACTGCGATCTTATCCTCTACTGCGCTCCGGTCCATAACTCATTGTAAGTACAATGCATAAGATCTGTCCACTATTCCTGGCACAACCAAGGTTTACAAATCTGACTGGTGTTACTTTATATGGTGGTAACTCTGGAAAGCTTCACAATATCCCAGTGATCAGGACATGGTTTCTACATAGATTATATTTTATATTAGCTGAAAGTTCTTTGCAGTTTTTGTGAAAATAACAGAATTTTGCAGAAAATGTGGAAAAAATCCCAATTTCTAACTTTGAACACATATATCCAAACACCAGATAGTCATACCAACCACACAAAAGAGTTAACAAATAACATTTCCCATCCGTCTGCTCTACATCATCATCACCTCTTTGTCTGGAGGATAAAAATTTACAGCAAATTTTCATTTTTCGGAAAGAAATTTGCAAACCATGCTTTTATGGATCTATTCAATTTACGAAGGACTTGTAGTGTCTAATATAATAGAAGATATCCAGATGTGATAACATTTTAAAAATTATACCCAGGAGATTTCTTAAGCCTTAAGTTATCGTGTAGACACATGCCCCCTGAAGAAGCAGGGTGAAACACGTGTTGGGGCTCAGGCACATTCGGATCTGTACCTCTCTGTAAGTACGAGTATCATATTTACTACCCTTTGTCTTTTATTTCTATTTTGTCTGCGGTTCCATTGTATTTGTTCTCTCCGTGTCTGCTACAGTGGTATACATTAATATTTTTTCTTATAATTTTTTCTTTTTTCTTCTTCCACCATCTCTATTTACTTTTTTGGGAATATTAATTGTGATATGGATATGGGGTGCATCACAATGCTTTGAGATGTATATTTTGCCCTAGCACTTTAGGCATTGTCCCTTTCCAATATTGGTCCTTACTGCTATGGAGATATATGTCAGGGATCCTACTTGCACTGCAGTTGTAAAGTTTGACTCCCTGGTGTAGCATCCTTTCTGAGGTCACCTCAGGACACTGGTCCACAACTGGCACATGACTCATATCACCAATACTGTTTGCCTGATTTCATATTTTGACTTTTCTCCGACCTCTTGTACAGTATCGAGGTTACTATACAGGATACTGTCTAGGATTTACATTGTTTCTACTGCCTACTTTATATGTTACTGGGTTCTAGATCCCCTTGTGCCATATCTGCTTACAGGAACTTCCTTACTTATTTACTAAAGAAAAATGTAAATTCCATTTTTTACACTTCAATGTCGATTTAGCGGCAAACTTAACATTTTTATGAGTAATAGGAGAAAATACACATCCAAGTGTAATAATATATGATGAGTGAACGCACTCGCCACTACTCGTTACTCGCCCGTGTATCACGGCACTCGGTGTACTCAGTGAGCACCGAGCATTTCCGGGATTACTTGGCGAGAACTCGGGTCTCCACCCAGCTTTTTTGGCGAATTTTACAGACTCAATCACAATGCAGGGATTGTCTGCCAGGCAATGAAACGCTGCAGCCATCTTTGTTGTGGTCATGCAGTGATTGGCTCGCCGCACAGCAACATCAGGGGTATAAGAGATCGGACGCCGCCCTGCTCGCCACATTCAGCTACGGATTGAGACAGTGTAGGGAGAGCTGCTGCCGAGATAGGGTCAGAACTGGGGATTTATTATTCAGTGTGAGGTCAACCATCCTAAACTACTCAAATCCTGATAACCCAACAGTCCTTCTAAGGACTAATTCCGGAGTATATATAGTACAGACCAAAAGTTTGGACACACCTTCTCATTTAAAGATTTTTCTGTATTTTCATGACTATGAAAATTGTACATTCACACTGAAGGCATCAAAACTATGAATTAACACATGTGGAATTATATATACTTAACAAAAAAGTGTTAAACAACTAAAATTATGTCTTATATTCTAGGTTCTTCAAAGTAGCCACCTTTTGCTTTGATGACTGCTTTGGACACTCTTGGCATTCTCTTGATGAGCTTCAAGAGGTAGTCACCGGGAATGGTTTTCACTTCACTGGTGTGCCCTGTCAGGTTTAATAAGTGGGATTTCTGGCCTTATAAATGGGGTTGGGACCATCAGTTGTGTTGTGCAGAAGTCTGGTGGATAAACAGCTGATTGTCCCATTGAATAGACTGTTAGAATTTGTATTATGGCAAGAAAAAAACAGCTAAGTAAAGAAAAACGAGTGGCCATCATTACTTTAAGAAATGAAGGTCAGTCAGTCCGAAAAATTGGGAAAACTTTGAAAGTGTCCCCAAGTGCAGTTGCAAAAACCATCAAGCGCTACAAAGAAACTGCCTTACATGAGGACCGCCCCAAGAAAGGAAGACCAAGAGTCACCTCTGCTTCTGAGAATCTTTATATCCAAGTCACCAGCCTCAGAAATAGCAGGTTTAGAGCAGCTCAGATTAGAGACCAGGTCAATGCCACACAGAGTTCTAGCAGCAGACACATCTCTACAACAACTGTTAAGAGGAGACTTTGTGCAGCAGGCCTTCATGGTAAAATAGCTGCTAGGAAACCACTGCTAAGGACAGGCAACAAGCAGAAGAGACATGTTTGGGCTAAAGAGCACAAGGAATGGACATTAGACCAGTGGAAATCTGTGCTTTGGTCTGACGAGTCCAAATTTGAGATGTTTGGTTCCAACCACCGTGTCTTTGTGCGACGCAGAAAAGGTGAACGGATGGACTCTACATGCCTTGTTCCCACCGTGAAGCATGGAGGAGGAGGTATGATGGTGTGGGGGTGCTTCGCTGTTGAAACTGTTGGGGATTTATTCAAAATTGAAGGCATACTGAACCTGCATGGCTACCACTGCATCTTGCAGCAGCATGCTATTCCATCCGGTTTGCGTTTAGTTGGACCATCATTTATTTTTCAACAGGACAATGACCTCAAACACACCTCCAGGCTGTGTAAGGGCTATTTGACCAAGAAAGAGAGTGATGGGGTGCTACGCCATATGACCTGGCCTCCACAGTTACCAGACCTGAACCCAATCGAGATGGTTTGGGGTGAGCTGGACCGCAGAGTGAAGACAAAAGGGCAAACAAGTGGTAAGCATCTCTGGGAACTCCTTCAAGATTGTTGGAAGACCATTTCCGGTGACTACCTCTTGAAGCGCATCAAGAGAATGCCAAGAATGTGGAAAGCAGTCATCAAAGCAAAAGGTGTCTACTTTGAAGAACACTTTTTTGTTAACACATGTGGAATTATATACTTAATTCATAGTTTTTATGCCTTCAGTGTGATTCTACAATTTTCATAGTCATGAAAATACAGAAAAATCTTTAAATGACAAGGTGTGTCCAAACTTTTGGTCTGTACCGTAGGTTCCAGTGTTAGGAAGGCCGGGTAGTGTACGTCGCTCTATACACATCAGTGCAATGCTTGCAGGCACTGTATGTGTGTATATAGATCATTGCATTTATCAAGAGGGTCCATTCCCTTCCTGTGTTCTGGTGCTGCTACCTGTATGATATATTGACTGTATATAGCTAGCCCCAGGTGTAATTGGAATACAGGCCACACATTTTTTGGTGTGGTATCTCCGTGCCAGCTCATATCTGTGTGTGCTCAAAGTTTGGCTAGTTTACGGCGGTTTTCTTTTTTTGTCCTGGCTGTCACTGCACTTACATACAGTAGTATTTAGCAAAAAAAAATAAAAAATACAGCCCACACATTTGTCGCAGTGGTTTCTCAGTGGCAGCTCATATCTGTGCGTGCGAAAAGTTTGGTCAGTTCATGGCGGTTTTCTTTTTTGTGTCCTGGGTGTAACTGTACTTATATACAGCAATATTTAGCCCAAAAAAAAAAAACAAAACTAAAAAAAACATGACCCATATTTGTCTTAGTGGTATCTCCATGCCAGCTGATATTTGTGCGTGCTCAAAGTTTGGCAAGTTTAGGCCAGTTTTCCTTTGTTTGTCCTGGGTGTCACAGTACTTATATACAGCAGTATTTTGCCAAAAAATAACAAAATACAAGACACGCATTTTTTGGTGTGGTATCTCCATGCCAGCTCATATCGGTGCGTGCTCAAAGTTTGGCCAGTTTATGGCAGTTTTCTTTTTTTGTCCTTGGTGTCACAGTGCTAATATACAGCACCATGCTGCAATATTTTAAAAAAACAGGCCACATTTTACAGTTGGGTCTATCTGTGACATGCCTCATACATCCGTGTGTCAAAAATTGAGGCATTTTAGGCCTAAATTCCCTTTTTTGGGCAGTCTGTCACTCTCGTTATATCCAGCACTCTTTTGCATACACCAAAAAACCCCAAAAGACACATTTTACAGTGTGGTATATCTGTGACACGCCTCATACGTCAGTGTGATAAAAATTTGTGGATTTTAGGCCGGTACTCCAGAGTTTTCCTGTCTATTACTGTCTATTACTCAAGTTATATATGGCACTATGTTGCATTATTTTAAAAAACAGGCCACATTTTACAGTGGGGTCTATCTCTGACACGCACATTTTTTGCAGCTGTGATCTTCATCTTCTTGGTGTGGATGTGGTAAGTTTCAAAGTCGTCATCAATACCATCATCGTCCATATCTTATAAAGAGGAAAACTGGTGTTTCCAAGGGTCGTTGTTATGTATGTTTAGTGGCATTCCTTTAACAGTGTTCGTTACATTATGAAAAATAATTTTCGACTGGGACATTTGTATCTTATTCCTAATATTTATTGGTGAAGATGAAGGAACTTGTGCCACGGATGTGTTTATAGTTACAGACGGTGCACTCCTCTTTAAACTTAGTTTTTCTCGAGCATCCATCAGTTTGTTTGGTTTTCCTACGACACTGATCTGCTTTTCTAATTCAGCATCTCATGAACATCTTACACTTTGCCCTTTACACAGACTCATGCATCTTTGGCAACATATTTTGGCCGGGCATTTCTTATACTGAGTTTTACACGCGCATCTGTTACACCGATTTTCAAACGGGCATGAAACCGATTCTGGTAATTGATGGTGGCTAAACGACAAATCATTGTTGGCTGGATCTCATACCTCCCATAGCCACTGCTGTTATTAATCATGTACTTTCCCATTCCATGTCATCACCATGCCCCTTTTCCAGATCACTTTATAAAAAGGATTCGTCCGCCATATTGTTACTAAAAACATGCACCTTCCCAGCAACAACTGTGTAGGAAACCACGTTACAGTTTTGCAAGGTGTTTATTCTGCCCCTGAAAAAAAGGAAACACTATGTTGATATCTACCCCAAGGGGGAAATGTTTGCCAGGCCATACACTTAGTGTATGGGCATTCCAAATCTAGGAGACCCGCACCTTTAAATTGGGCATAGTATTTAGTCAGGCCTTCCTCCACATCTCATCATCCGCCGCCACTAGATCACCAGCGTTAACATGTTCCATGCTGCTACAGCCAGAGTCGAATTCCGAATAAGGGTGGGTGGTTATGCTGTGCGTCAAATACTTGTTCTGAAAAGGGTTGAGATGTACCCCACAGGGGAAAATGTTTGTCAGCCCAATACATTTAGTGTATGGCCACTACAAGTCTAGGAGACCCACTCCTTTTTAATGGGACATTTTTAGTTGAGGCCCTCCTACATGTTTCTTCCAAGGGGGGATTGGGGTTATTGGGGTGCATATGACTTTGTAGCAGGGCAGGCCTTGCATTCAATGCATAAGGAAAGGGAACGGGAGTACAAACTGAATAATGTGAAGTGGATTTTCCGGTGGCCATCCAGTACGTGGCTTGAAAAGCTTAATGGGGTGCATGTAACTTTGGGGCATGCCAGGCCTTGCATTCAATGCAACATTTTTTCTGGAAGCCCTCCTGTATCTCTTGTGAAAGGGGTATTGGGGTGTGTCGTAATTCTTGGCAGTGCATCCACTCACTGCAAAGGCAATAACAGTTTAGGAGACCCACTGTTTAATAATGGCTCTTTAAGAAGATTAATGCTGCCTGATGCCCCTGTAAAAATAGGCTCTGTGACTTTGAGTCCCTCATTCATAAATCAAGCAAGATATGTCTGTTTATGTGTCACACACCACATGGCCAGCTAGGGTTGTTAAATGTTACAATGACATTTCCCAGTGAATGCATTTGTTTTGGTTGAAAGCAATGTTAAAGTTGAAAAACGCTTCAAAAACGCTGCGTCTGAACATAGCCCAAGTGGTGGAGGAACATTTTGGTCTGGGGTTAAATATTTTGCCTTATATACAAGTCATTAACCTGGAAAGGATGTGCCTTAACCAGGGCCGGCTCCAGGTTTTTATGGGCCCCGGGCGAAAGAGTCTCAGTGGGCCCCTTTAACACAGACCACGATTTATGATGCACAGATACTGCAGAGAAATATGGGTATAGTACAATGCCAAGCACTTCTCTTCTTCCATTACATGAGTGATACCTATTGTAAATTGTACAATAGCTCAAAAACCGCCAAATCCTCACAGTGCACAGCACAAACCGGACAGTACAGTCCTCCATACAATATTATGGGCACCACATAGTCCTCCATTCAGTATTATGGGCCAAATATAATGCTCCATAAAGAATATTGGACCCCAAATAATGCTCCATACAGGATACTGGTCCCCATATAATGCTCCATACAAAATAAGGAGATCTCCTCTGCACTGTGCTGCATTCTGCACTGTTACAGCTCAGTAAAGGGCACTGTGGAAAGACTCCCCATTATCATCATCATTGTCTCCCCATCATCGTGAAAGAAAACCGTGAGCACAACCTGAATGAAACTGGTGCTTTAAAGTCTAGGTTCCCACACCGGGTACTAATAATGAAAAAAGGCTTAAGCACTCAACTTAAAAGGTTTATTAGTAGTATCTCCAAACGTTTCGGTCAGAAAAGACCTTCATCAGTGACTACTGTAATCACAATATAAACGCATAAGAATATGTACAAACAAAATAAGAAACATTGCGATAAATAAAGTATATACAAAAAAGTGAGACACGGGTCACAGGACGGACAATAGAAAAAACGGTGGGTCAGCTCTGAGTATACCAAGACAGTCAAAATAGTATCCAAGAAGAATGGATGGGTAATAGTGCCATACCTTATTTTTATATAGAAGATTGTCTCCTAAAAAGGGGAGAGGTGCGTGCCCCAAGGAAAGTGTGCTGCCTGGATAAGAGTATAACATGGTGAGCATATTATGCCACAGCTGTGAGTCTAATGTGACTAATCAAGTAGTACTTACTTAAAGACAAACGTAGCTTATAAGAATGCTGAGGAGATTGAAGAAAATGAGCAAATTTGAGTAAATAAGGAATATCTTGTGCTCCTAAACAAATGGTATCCGGTCAATAATATATATATATATATTACCTCAGTAGAAATATCCAGTGACTAAGCTTGCGGTATCCACCGCTATGTAGACTGGAGCTGTCATTAGCAAAAAACAAAATCAGGGGCATAAAAAATCAGGGGCATAAAAACCATTGTAGGTAAGAGTTATCAAAAGAAATCCCTTGTAGTGTCAAAACCGCTATATTACCTCTGCCAGGACGCTGTCTGAGCCTGCTGATTTGATTTCCATGAGTATGTGGGGCGGAAGTGAGGTAATTGCTCAGAGGGTTCCTTTATATGGAGCAGAGGTGGGACTAAGAGCACTGCTGTCAGTCAAAAGCACAACCAGGAAGTGACTGAGCAGAGATGGGCAACATAAAAAAAAAAAAAAAAAAAGGCTTTGGATCGCTTATATGTATAGCGCTACTATATACAGCGCTGTGTTGCCATGGTAACTCTGAGGCACTAAATAGTGAAGGCAGGGAGGGAGAAGGGGAAGAAAACAGGAGAAAATGATTAGAGAAGTGCTCAGAAGCCATTTATTTTATAGACAAAGGCAAAGAAACATACATAGTGAAGTGAATCATTATGTTGCCGTGAAGTATAATGGTCACAGTGAGACTCCCAGAAATGAGTGACGTGGTGACTTGTGATAAGTGGTCCAACCATTCTAATATAGACGGCTCTAAGGGAAAAGGAGAAAGTGTTAATATGCTGGAGAAGTGAACATATATTAACATCACTGCACTAGGTACATATGTTACATCTCAATGACAATGTAAATTTCTCTCTAAGCACTTGAACATGCTATAAAAAAGCAGATAATTCATATTCCCTATTGAGGCCTCTCGGATGCATAGTATCTAATGTGTGTATCCAATAGGCTTCACGTTTTTTTAGAAGCTGGATCCTATTGCCTCCTCTCCGAGAGGGTGGAATTTGCTCAATGATTTGGAACCTTAACTGGGACACATTATGACGGCATTAACAAAATGGTAAGGGATAGGAAGAAGGAGGTTCTTACACCGTACTGTAGATTTGTGCTTCGATATTCGGTCCCGTATGGTCTGTGAGGTCTCCCCAACATATGCTAGGCCACAAGGGCACTTGATAACATATACTACATAAGTAGAGTCGCATGTAAAATAATTCCGAATTTTAAATTCCTTACCGGAATGGGGGTGGAAAATTTTGTCCCCTTTAATGATACTATTGCACTGTACACACCTTAAGCATGGAAAAGTCCCACATTTAGGTTTTTGTAGAAACCGCTGTGTCACTGAGGGTGATTTAGATCCAAAATCTGCTTGGACCAGTGAGTCACGTAAATTTGGTGGGCGTTTGTAACATGGTAAAAATGGCTCTTTGAATTCAATGACCTCTGGGTATGCCTTTGAAAGGAGGTGCCAGTTTTTACGTATGGCTCTATGAAGAATATTGGTGATCGGATGATACGTGTGTACAAACGGGATACGTGTGTCAACTTTCTTGATCGGTCTTGTGTCAGGTTCCATAGATTTTTCAAGGATAGAGACAGGATACCCTCTGGCCTTAAATTTGTGTGTCATTTCTGAGAGGCGTTGGCGTTGTACAGCCTCATCAGAGACGATACGTTTCACCCTCTGAAACTGAGATTTGGGAATGGCTTTTTTAGTAGCAGGTGGGTGGAGACTCTGGTAATGTAGTAAACTGTTTTTATCTGTGTCCTTAATGAAAAGATCAGTTGAGAGTTTACCTTCAGGGTCTTTCATGACCAAGGTGTCAAGAAAGTTAATACGCCAGAGATCATGATTCATGGTGAATTGTATCCCTGGCCAGGATGAGTTTAGCAGTTCAAAAAATCTCTGTAAGTGTTCTACTGGGCCTGACCAGATACAGAAGACATCATCAATATAGCGCTTCCATGTAATGACATGGTCGCGGAATAAAGGATGTAGATATATGATGCTCTCCTCAAAGTCGGCCATGTATGCATTTGCATATGGAGGTGCTGCGTTAGACCCCATAGCGGTCCCACGCGTTTGGAGGTAAAAATCATCCTGGAAGAGGAAGAAATTGGAAGTAAGAATAATTTTCAATAAGTCAACACACAAATCAACCTGGTCACTATCCATAGTGGTAGATGATAACAGCCGAGTTACTGACTGAATGCCCTCGTTATGGGGGATAGAGGTATACAGGTCTTTTACGTCCAGTGTAACCAGTAACGAATTTGGGGGAATCAATTGGAGTTCCTTGATTAGTTTAAGAAATGCTCCTGTGTCCAAGATGTAAGACCTTGTTTGCTTAATGTGGGGAGTAAGAATTTTCTCCAAGAATATTGCTAGAGGAGACAAGATAGAATTAGTAGATGCTACAATTGGCCTCCCTGGGGGTTTTTCAAGATTTTTGTGGACTTTCGGGAGAGTGTAGAATACTGGCGTGCGGGGATTCGTATTAGTGAGGAATTCGCAAGTTTTAGGATCTAATACTCCCAGATTAGAGTATTTTTGGAGAATCATCCTGATCCTCTGGCCAATATCAGGTGTTGGGTTTTTAGAAAGAGGCTGGTAGATGGATCTGTCACCTAGTTGGCGTTGAACCTCTTCAAGGTACATGGATTTGTCCATTACAACTAGGGCACCTCCCTTGTCGGCTGGCTTCAGTATAATAGAATCATCATCCTGTAAACATTTAAAAGCCGTGCGTTCCTCAACAGTGAAATTCGATGGATAAAACAGTTTACCTTTATCAATATCACAGCGTAAAGATTGAAAAGAGTTATACACAAAATTAATAAACGTTTCAACAGCATGTGAATTCTGAGGTGGACGAAAGAAACTTTTACTGCGTAAGCCTAACCTAAGCGCAGATAAAAGTTTAGGATTAGATGTTGTTGGTGGCTCAGAAGTATCAGGTCTAGAAGCATAATATGCTTTGAGTCTGATACGACGAAAGAATTTTTGTAAATCCATATCAAGATCAAACGTCCGACAGTGGTAGGATGGACAGAAAGAGAGACCTTTCTGTAATACCCTGTGTTCAATCTGGTTAAGAGTTCTGGAGGATATGTTTATTACCAGATTGTCCGTACCTTCGAGCGGGTGATCCGACCTTGTTCCTGTTCTCTTCTTCTGCCCCCTTCTGGTCTTCTTCTGTAGTCCCTTCCCCGACGTTGTCCTAAAAAAGGAAGAGATGTGGTGGACGATGTAGGACCATGTTCCTGGTCTGATCCAGAGGTTGAGTAGTCGGTGGATGTATGTTGGCCAAAATTCGGACCGCTGCACTTGAGGTTGGTATGCCATCTGTAAACTTGATTTGAGCGGTAGTCCTCTGCGTCTCTGGCAAATTTATTACGTTTCCTCGTCTCAATGTCGCGTTTATGTTGATTGATGCGTTCCTGTATCTCTGATTTAAGTATACCGAGTTCCTCTGGAGTACTTGTTGCTGCCAGTTGGGATTCGATCGTTTTTACACGTTCAGAACTGGAAATAATAGCTCTCTGTAGAAATTCAACTGTCAGTGTTATTAAATCAAGAGAGCATTTGTTTAAGATGTGCTCGAATTTAGTGCAGAACTCTGGTGAATCCCTGAATAGTGTAGGTCGCAAAGGAACCCGGAGGCCTCGTGGAATGCGTTGGACGCGTAAGTATTCTGATAGGGTAGCACAATGGAGCTCCGTATTAGTAAGTGACCGAAGTTCCCTTTCCAATCCCTGCCACGAACTTCGTGTGATGGGATTTGTAAGAAATCGCTGGATAAATTAGACTGAGCGAGGATACTCGCGGCTTCCTCTGCGTTATACGAGAAAGTGTTGGTGGACATGACCCCAGGTGTGCAATCACGTATGGGAAAATACTATGAAAGAAAACCGTGAGCACAACCTGAATGAAACTGGTGCTTTAAAGTCTAGGTTCCCACACCGGGTACTAATAATGAAAAAAGGCTTAAGCACTCAACTTAAAAGGTTTATTAGTAGTATCTCCAAACGTTTCGGTCAGAAAAGACCTTCATCAGTGACTACTGTAATCACAATATAAACGCATAAGAATATGTACAAACAAAATAAGAAACATTGCGATAAATAAAGTATATACAAAAAAGTGAGACACGGGTCACAGGACGGACAATAGAAAAAACGGTGGGTCAGCTCTGAGTATACCAAGACAGTCAAAATAGTATCCAAGAAGAATGGATGGGTAATAGTGCCATACCTTATTTTTATATAGAAGATTGTCTCCTAAAAAGGGGAGAGGTGCGAGCCCCAAGGAAAGTGTGCTGCCTGGATAAGTGTATAACATGGTGAGCATATTATGCCACAGCTGTGAGTCTAATGTGACTAATCAAGTAGTACTTACTTAAAGACAAACGTAGCTTATAAGAATGCTGAGGAGATTGAAGAAAATGAGCAAATTTGAGTAAATAAGGAATATCTTGTGCTCCTAAACAAATGGTATCCGGTCAATATATATATATATATATATATATATATATATATTACCTCAGTAGAAATATCCAGTGACTAAGCTTGCGGTATCCACCGCTATGTAGACTGGAGCTGTCATTAGCAAAAAACAAAATCAGGGGCATAAAAAATCAGGGGCATAAAAACCATTGTAGGTAAGAGTTATCAAAAGAAATCCCTTGTAGTGTCAAAACCGCTATATTACCTCTGCCAGGACGCTGTCTGAGCCTGCTGATTTGATTTCCATGAGTATGTGGGGCGGAAGTGAGGTAATTGCTCAGAGGGTTCCTTTATATGGAGCAGAGGTGGGACTAAGAGCACTGCTGTCAGTCAAGAAGCACAACCAGGAAGTGACTGAGCAGAGATGGGCAACATAAAAAAAAAAAAAAAAAAAGGCTTTGGATCGCTTATATGTATAGCCTACTATATACAGCGCTGTGTTGCCATGGTAACTCTGAGGCACTAAATAGTGAAGGCAGGGAGGGAGAAGGGAAGAAAACAGGAGAAAATGATTAGAGAAGTGCTCAGAAGCCATTTATTTTATAGACAAAGGCAAAGAAACATACATAGTGAAGTGAATCATTATGTTGCCGTGAAGTATAATGGTCACAGTGGACTCCCAGAAATGAGTGACGTGGTGACTTGTGATAAGTGGTCCAACCATTCTAATATAGACGGCTCTAAGGGAAAAGGAGAAAGTGTTAATATGCTGGAGAAGTGAACATATATTAACATCACTGCACTAGGTACATATGTTACATCTCAATGACAATGTAAATTTCTCTCTAAGCACTTGAACATGCTATAAAAAAGCAGATAATTCATATTCCCTATTGAGGCCTCTCGGATGCATAGTATCTAATGTGTGTATCCAATAGGCTTCACGTTTTTTTAGAAGCTGGATCCTATTGCCTCCTCTCCGAGAGGGTGGAATTTGCTCAATGATTTGGAACCTTAACTGGGACACATTATGACCGGCATTAACAAAATGGTAAGGGATAGGAAGAAGGAGGTTCTTACACCGTACTGTAGATTTGTGCTTCGATATTCGGTCCCGTATGGTCTGTGAGGTCTCCCCAACATATGCTAGGCCACAAGGGCACTTGATAACATATACTACATAAGTAGAGTCGCATGTAAAATAATTCCGAATTTTAAATTCCTTACCGGAATGGGGGTGGAAAATTTTGTCCCTTTAATGATACTATTGCACTGTACACACCTTAAGCATGGAAAAGTCCCACATTTAGGTTTTTGTAGAAACCGCTGTGTCACTGAGGGTGATTTAGATCCAAAATCTGCTTGGACCAGTGAGTCACGTAAATTTGGTGGGCGTTTGTAACATGGTAAAAATGGCTCTTTGAATTCAATGACCTCTGGGTATGCCTTTGAAAGGAGGTGCCAGTTTTTACGTATGGCTCTATGAAGAATATTGGTGATCGGATGATACGTGTGTACAAACGGGATACGTGTGTCAACTTTCTTGATCGGTCTTGTGTCAGGTTCCATAGATTTTTCAAGGATAGAGACAGGATACCCCTGGCCTTAAATTTGTGTGTCATTTCTGAGAGGCGTTGGCGTTGTACAGCCTCATCAGAGACGATACGTTTCACCCTCTGAAACTGAGATTTGGGAATGGCTTTTTTAGTAGCAGGTGGGTGGAGACTCTGGTAATGTAGTAAACTGTTTTTATCTGTGTCCTTAATGAAAAGATCAGTTGAGAGTTTACCTTCAGGGTCTTTCATGACCAAGGTGTCAAGAAAGTTAATACGCCAGAGATCATGATTCATGGTGAATTGTATCCCTGGCCAGGATGAGTTTAGCAGTTCAAAAAATCTCTGTAAGTGTTCTACTGGGCCTGACCAGATACAGAAGACATCATCAATATAGCGCTTCCATGTAATGACATGGTCGCGGAATAAAGGATGTAGATATATGATGCTCTCCTCAAAGTCGGCCATGTATGCATTTGCATATGGAGGTGCTGCGTTAGACCCCATAGCGGTCCCACGCGTTTGGAGGTAAAAATCATCCTGGAAGAGGAAGAAATTGGAAGTAAGAATAATTTTCAATAAGTCAACACACAAATCAACCTGGTCACTATCCATAGTGGTAGATGATAACAGCCGAGTTACTGACTGAATGCCCTCGTTATGGGGGATAGAGGTATACAGGTCTTTTACGTCCAGTGTAACCAGTAACGAATTTGGGGGAATCAATTGGAGTTCCAACACTTTCTCGTATAACGCAGAGGAAGCCGCGAGTATCCTCGCTCAGTCTAATTTATCCAGCGATTTCTTACAAATCCCATCACACGAAGTTCGTGGCAGGGATTGGGAAAGGGAACTTCGGTCACTTACTAATACGGAGCTCCATTGTGCTACCCTATCAGAATACTTACGCGTCCAACGCATTCCACGAGGCCTCCGGGTTCCTTTGCGACCTACACTATTCAGGGATTCACCAGAGTTCTGCACTAAATTCGAGCACATCTTAAACAAATGCTCTCTTGATTTAATAACACTGACAGTTGAATTTCTACAGAGAGCTATTATTTCCAGTTCTGAACGTGTAAAAACGATCGAATCCCAACTGGCAGCAACAAGTACTCCAGAGGAACTCGGTATACTTAAATCAGAGATACAGGAACGCATCAATCAACATAAACGCGACATTGAGACGAGGAAACGTAATAAATTTGCCAGAGACGCAGAGGACTACCGCTCAAATCAAGTTTACAGATGGCATACCAACCTCAAGTGCAGCGGTCCGAATTTTGGCCAACATACATCCACCGACTACTCAACCTCTGGATCAGACCAGGAACATGGTCCTACATCGTCCACCACATCTCTTCCTTTTTTAGGACAACGTCGGGGAAGGGACTACAGAAGAAGACCAGAAGGGGGCAGAAGAAGAGAACAGGAACAAGGTCGGATCACCCGCTCGAAGGTACGGACAATCTGGTAATAAACATATCCTCCAGAACTCTTAACCAGATTGAACACAGGGTATTACAGAAAGGTCTCTCTTTCTGTCCATCCTACCACTGTCGGACGTTTGATCTTGATATGGATTTACAAAAATTCTTTCGTCGTATCAGACTCAAAGCATATTATGCTTCTAGACCTGATACTTCTGAGCCACCAACAACATCTAATCCTAAACTTTTATCTGCGCTTAGCTTAGGCTTACGCAGTAAAAGTTTCTTTCGTCCACCTCAGAATTCACATGCTGTTGAAACGTTTATTAATTTTGTGTATAACTCTTTTCAATCTTTACGCTGTGATATTGATAAAGGTAAACTGTTTTATCCATCGAATTTCACTGTTGAGGAACGCACGGCTTTTAAATGTTTACAGGATGATGATTCTATTATACTGAAGCCAGCCGACAAGGGAGGTGCCCTAGTTGTAATGGACAAATCCATGTACCTTGAAGAGGTTCAACGCCAACTAGGTGACAGATCCATCTACCAGCCTCTTTCTAAAAACCCAACACCTGATATTGGCCAGAGGATCAGGATGATTCTCCAAAAATACTCTAATCTGGGAGTATTAGATCCTAAAACTTGCAAATTCCTCACTAATACGAATCCCCGCACGCCAGTATTCTACACTCTCCCGAAAGTCCACAAAAATCTTGAAAAACCCCCAGGGAGGCCAATTGTAGCATCTACTAATTCTATCTTGTCTCCTCTAGCAATATTCTTGGAGAAAATTCTTACTCCCCACATTAAGCAAACAAGGTCTTACATCTTGGACACAGGAGCATTTCTTAAACTAATCAAGGAACTCCAATTGATTCCCCCAAATTCGTTACTGGTTACACTGGACGTAAAAGACCTGTATACCTCTATCCCCCATAACGAGGGCATTCAGTCAGTAACTCGGCTGTTATCATCTACCACTATGGATAGTGACCAGGTTGATTTGTGTGTTGACTTATTGAAAATTATTCTTACTTCCAATTTCTTCCTCTTCCAGGATGATTTTTACCTCCAAACGCGTGGGACCGCTATGGGGTCTAACGCAGCACCTCCATATGCAAATGCATACATGGCCGACTTTGAGGAGAGCATCATATATCTACATCCTTTATTCCGCGACCATGTCATTACATGGAAGCGCTATATTGATGATGTCTTCTGTATCTGGTCAGGCCCAGTAGAACACTTACAGAGATTTTTTGAACTGCTAAACTCATCCTGGCCAGGGATACAATTCACCATGAATCATGATCTCTGGCGTATTAACTTTCTTGACACCTTGGTCATGAAAGACCCTGAAGGTAAACTCTCAACTGATCTTTTCATTAAGGACACAGATAAAAACAGTTTACTACATTACCAGAGTCTCCACCCACCTGCTACTAAAAAAGCCATTCCCAAATCTCAGTTTCAGAGGGTGAAACGTATCGTCTCTGATGA
This sequence comes from Oophaga sylvatica, assembly GCA_033576555.1. Taxonomy (NCBI): domain Eukaryota; kingdom Metazoa; phylum Chordata; class Amphibia; order Anura; family Dendrobatidae; genus Oophaga; species Oophaga sylvatica. The sequence goes on from JARQOD010000004.1 coordinate 562,448,177, forward strand.
GGCTGTACAACGCCAACGCCTCTCAGAAATGACACACAAATTTAAGGCCAGAGGGTATCCTGTCTCTATCCTTGAAAAATCTATGGAACCTGACACAAGACCGATCAAGAAAGTTGACACACGTATCCCGTTTGTACACACGTATCATCCGATCACCAATATTCTTCATAGAGCCATACGTAAAAACTGGCACCTCCTTTCAAAGGCATACCCAGAGGTCATTGAATTCAAAGAGCCATTTTTACCATGTTACAAACGCCCACCAAATTTACGTGACTCACTGGTCCAAGCAGATTTTGGATCTAAATCACCCTCAGTGACACAGCGGTTTCTACAAAAACCTAAATGTGGGACTTTTCCATGCTTAAGGTGTGTACAGTGCAATAGTATCATTAAAGGGGACAAAATTTTCCACCCCCATTCCGGTAAGGAATTTAAAATTCGGAATTATTTTACATGCGACTCTACTTATGTAGTATATGTTATCAAGTGCCCTTGTGGCCTAGCATATGTTGGGGAGACCTCACAGACCATACGGGACCGAATATCGAAGCACAAATCTACAGTACGGTGTAAGAACCTCCTTCTTCCTATCCCTTACCATTTTGTTAATGCCGGTCATAATGTGTCCCAGTTAAGGTTCCAAATCATTGAGCAAATTCCACCCTCTCGGAGAGGAGGCAATAGGGTCCAGCTTCTAAAAAAAACGTGAAGCCTATTGGATACACACATTAGATACTATGCATCCGAGAGGCCTCAATAGGGAATATGAATTATCTGCTTTTTTATAGCATGTTCAAGTGCTTAGAGAGAAATTTACATTGTCATTGAGATGTAACATATGTACCTAGTGCAGTGATGTTAATATATGTTCACTTCTCCAGCATATTAACACTTTCTCCTTTTCCCTTAGAGCCGTCTATATTAGAATGGTTGGACCACTTATCACAAGTCACCACGTCACTCATTTCTGGGAGTCACACTGTGACCATTATACTTCACGGCAACATAATGATTCACTTCACTATGTATGTTTCTTTGCCTTTGTCTATAAAATAAATGGCTTCTGAGCACTTCTCTAATCATTTTCTCCTGTTTTCTTCCCCTTCTCCCTCCCTGCCTTCACTATTTAGTGCCTCAGAGTTACCATGGCAACACAGCGCTGTATATAGTAGCGCTATACATATAAGCGATCCAAAGCCTTTTTTTTTTTTTTTTTTTTTTATGTTGCCCATCTCTGCTCAGTCACTTCCTGGTTGTGCTTCTTGACTGACAGCAGTGCTCTTAGTCCCACCTCTGCTCCATATAAAGGAACCCTCTGAGCATTACCTCACTTCCGCCCCACATACTCATGGAAATCAAATCAGCAGGCTCAGACAGCGACCTGGCAGAGGTAATATAGCGGTTTTGACACTACAAGGGATTTCTTTTGATAACTCTTACCTACAATGGTTTTTATGCCCCTGATTTTTTATGCCCCTGATTTTGTTTTTTGCTAATGACAGCTCCAGTCTACATAGCGGTGGATACCGCAAGCTTAGTCACTGGATATTTCTACTGAGGTAATATATATATATATAATATATTGACCGGATACCATTTGTTTAGGAGCACAAGATATTCCTTATTTACTCAAATTTGCTCATTTTCTTCAATCTCCTCAGCATTCTTATAAGCTACGTTTGTCTTTAAGTAAGTACTACTTGATTAGTCACATTAGACTCACAGCTGTGGCATAATATGCTCACCATGTTATACTCTTATCCAGGCAGCACACTTTCCTTGGGGCACGCACCTCTCCCCTTTTTAGGAGACAATCTTCTATATAAAAATAAGGTATGGCACTATTACCCATCCATTCTTCTTGGATACTATTTTGACTGTCTTGGTATACTCAGAGCTGACCCACCGTTTTTTCTATTGTCGTCCTGTGACCCGTGTCTCACTTTTTTGTATATACTTTATTTATCGCAATGTTTCTTATTTTGTTTGTACATATTCTTATGCGTTTATATTGTGATTACAGTAGTCACTGATGAAGGTCTTTTCTGACCGAAACGTTTGGAGATACTACTAATAAACCTTTTAAGTTGAGTGCTTAAGCCTTTTTTCATTATTTGTCTCCCCATCATCATCATCATTGTCTCCTATCATTTATCATCATTTCCTCCCCATCATCATCATCATTGCCTCCCCATCATCATCATCATTACCTTCCCATAATCATCATTGCCTCCCTATCATCATCATTACCTCCCAATCATCATCATTGCCTCCCCATAATCATCATTGCCTCCCCATCAACATCATCATTACCTCCACATCATCATCATTGCCTCCCCAACAACATCATTGCTTCCCCATCATCATTGCCTCCCCATCATCATCATTGCCTCCTCACCACCATCACTGCCTCCCCCCACCACCATCACTCGCTCACATACACACACGCAGACACACACACACACATACACACACACACCTGATACAAACAGACACACACACCTCACATCTCACCTGTCCTGCGCCCGCGCTTACTCTCTGCCACAGTCGGCCGCTGAATGATGACGTCATTCTGTGGTGCTGCTGTGAGAGGAAGCGCGGGCGCCCTGCAGGCGCCCCCTGGAGCCCGGAGCTGCGGAGGCACGGGGAGAGGTAAGTATTGTGCCGGATGCTGCCGGGGCCCTGAGCATGCGGGGGGGGCCCAGTGGCGGCGCTGGTACTGCTCTCATCCGCTAACTGGCGCCGGGGTGGTCTGGTGCTGACGCCGGCCCTGGCCTTAACATATTTCCCCGCAAAATCTGTTTTGATTTTGTTTTGGTATGCTTTTTGGTGCATCGGTAAAGATGGCATGAAACTCTGACAACATTGTTTAAAGCTGTGAACTAGGAGCTAGGAATACTTCCAGGTGTGATCCCAATGATGTCACCATGTCATTTCAGCAGTGTTTCCATCATTTTCAGATGTTTTTAGACTTTAAAAGGACCACGGGGGGGATCGCGGAAAAAATACTCGGGTCTCCCATGGACTTACATTGGGCTCGTTGTTCTGAGTACTAGAGTATTCCAATTTGCTCGACCCGAGCAACAAGCACCCGATCATTTTAGTGCTCGACAATTACTAGTAATAATCACTCACGAATAAGGCAATAACATAAATGTGGTGTGAATTCACTGCTTGGGCACATAGTAGGGCCCGGAATGGTAGAAGTGCTATTTCGTATTTGAAGTATAAGTTTAGCTGGACTAGATAGTGCTAAATAGCAGAAACCCCCACAAGTGACCTCATGTTATACATTTATGTGGGGGTATGTTGATCACTTTGTACCCATGTATGTGTTAGGGTCTGCGGAACCCACCAGATAAATATAAATAATGGGTGCGTTCGCAGCCCAGGGTCCACCGTGCGGGCAAAGCCTGCTGCTAGTAAGATGACAGGATATGGCAGTATAAGCGAGCTCTGTTACTTCACAGAGTCACAAACATAGATGCTGTGGCACTATATGGCGGTATGAGCGAACTCTGTTACACCACAGAGTCGCTGACATAGACGCTGAGATAGAGACTGTGTCCTGTTAACACCACAGGAGTACACAGATAACTGCTGTGCAGATAGCAGTCCGTGGTCATGCAGTCAGCACTGCAAACAAGCAGCTCCTCACCGGAGTAGCCGGTATTCTAGAGGCTATTAGTAGCCAAGCCCTGAACACGTGCATACAAAACTCCTCATCGGAGGTGCCGGTATACTAGTTGCTTATTTTAGGCGAGCCCTAACCGCATGCATGCATGATCACACTGGCGCAAAGCACATAATAGGATTGATACTAGTGCATGGCCGAGCGTCCATGCAACCCTTTTATAGCAGCAACTACAAGACCTTCCAGAAAAGGACCAATGAGAAACTGTTTCAGAACCTCAGCAGTTTCAGGACCTTCCTAGCGGACCAATAGTAGTTGCTGCAGTACCTGAGCATGTGACCCCTGATCTCCAATGAGAGATTTTACCCTGGGCATGCTCAGAAGGGAAATGCAGGACTTAGTCCCAAAGAGGTCTGCTCGCCGCTGACCAGTACTGGCTGCAATAGCTGGACCTGGAGAGGCAGTAGTAATCCTCTGCACAGTATTAGACTGGGCGAGACGCTGGGACCGACATCTCTGCTGAGCAGGTTCCACTGTGGCCGGAGATGGATGGGGGACTGCAGTGGGACTGGTTCGAAATTCCCCTTGTGCAGCAGCGGGAACTTGATCCCTAACAATATGTTTTACCGATATTTAATTTGAATGTGAAAATAAAAAAATATATTTTTATTCCAGTGAAATGTTGCTTTAGACAACAGTTTTGTAACATATTAAAATGGACAACATAATTTGCTAAATAAATTTATCTTGAATGTAATGAAGTCTAATATTTGGGCACATGCCAAAGCTTGGGAAGGAAAGTGCACAATTACATTTTTTTAGCCCAAATTTGTCTGGAATTGATTATAGACACCATGTCGTATTTGCAGAGCCCTTGAAGGTTCTAGAATATCAGTAACCTCCACAAGTGACTCTTGGAATATAGACCCATCATCATATTTTTCTAGGTGTGTGAAGAACATTTTCAACCTAGAGGTTCTTCACAAAACTTTAGCATATTTGGATGTGGAAAAAAATGTTTTTTTTTCCAGTAAAATGTTCTTTAGCACCAACTTTGTAATTCTCACAAAATGTAATAACAGAAAATGGAATTTGTTTTTTATAATTGATCCTGAATGCAGATATCCTGGATGTAGTCAAATTATTATTTGTGCTAATGGCAGCGTTCAGAAATGAAAAACTATTTGATTTTTGCAGTGCAAATTTCACTGGAATAAATTGTGGAGAACATGTCACATTTGCCCCTGAGGTTCTAGAAGCTATTGAGTAACGGGGTGTACTTCCTTTTGGCCTGTTTGTTAGTAAATAAATAATGACTTTGTGTAATTATGCTACAATACTATAGGAACCTTACCTCGCTTTCTTGGCTGTTACACCTAGAATGTGGTACATTGGAGACAATACTGATTTATAGAGAATCTGTGAATAACACCAACCCGATACAAGCAAAAGTAGGGCAGGATAGGACAGGCTAAACCAATAGATACATATTATTGTGCCATCCTTTGTGCTTTTGAACATAAATTCAGCTTTAACTCATATGCAAATTAGGTTTGCCAGTGCTCTGGTGCTCGTATCCGTGCACTTGTGTGGAGCCCAGCTGCGACTGGATCCATATCTTCCAGAAGGGTGCATTGAAAGAATATACCACTAGAGGTCATTATGCACCTTCACACACGTTCATCTTATCCCAAAGACCACCAGAGGGAGCTGTTTTAGACATATAAAAGAGGTTGCACAGAGGAATTTTCAGTTCAGTGAGTGGTTTAGTTCAGTGCAGCGACCACAGAGACCTCAGTCAGTCTGCAGAAAGGTGAAGTGCAGTGCTGAGATTAGAGAGGCTGCAGAGCTATTCAGTTCAAGAGCAAGTGGAGTCTAGTAGAGAGTGGAACAGAAACCACTCCAGCCTAGTCAGAGCTGAATATAGGAGTACAGCTCAGTGAGGAAGCGTGCCGACGCTTGGAGAGCGGTGAAGAGGCAACCCACCAACTGCCAGTGTGTGATCGTGTGAGGATCCGGGTAGGCCGAAGGCGAGTGGAAAGTTAATGAGGTAGAAAAGCCTTTACAGCTTACCTCAGCAAGTACTGACCGGACACCGGGGTCCGAGCCTATAGGGATCTCCACGACCCATTAGGAGAACACCGGAGTTCCTGGAGGACTACAAGCCCCAGGAGTACCACAGAGCTGATACGTAGCAGGATCAGGAGGACGGAGTCTAGCAGTGCACTGCAAATAAAGACTGTGTACTTCAAGAAGAGATCCAATCACAAGGTCAGCCAGGTACAAGACGGAGACTAAGCTAGGCCCAGCTACATGCAGGCCAAGACTTCATTACAAAAAGGCAGAGAACAGGAGGCCACACACCTACTTAGTGGAGGAATCTGGATGTGCACCCTTCACCCTACAGTGCTCCGGGGAGTGCCTGCAACATCTTCAGTAAAGGTACCAAAGTGACTTGTGTGTGTGTCTACCTTATTGTCCCTGACTGCCGGGTCCCCGTCTGTCCTGCATTCCTACACATCCATCTGCCCAGGAGGAGAACTCAGCCTTACTTGTGGAAGGCTTAACATCTAGCTGCACAATTTTAACCCTTCAGTGGATCTGCATAGCAGCGCTGGTCATCCTGACCAGGCACCACAACTGGCATCACGAATCCCCATATCAATATTCAAGTCACCTGTAAATAGTCAACATTAAAGAATGAGCACCAGAGCCACGGACTGAGCTGTGTTGCCGTGACATCCCCCATAGTAGTCTATAGGCTCAGATCCGAGTTCCCATTGCTCTGGAGGGCGACTCATCTCTTTTCTGGCGTCACAAACAGGATTTCGTGCCCTGCAGCAACGGAGTAACTTGTGCCCGTTGCCACCGGGTACTGTGTGCCTCACTAAAAGACTGTTGCATATAGTGGTGAAGATTTCCCGCCATTTTTCCGCCATTGCCCGCCATTTACAGCACCACGGCGCGAAAAAACTAGTGTGCGTACCTGCAAAACCGCTCTGAGTCCTGGACACGCCCCCAACATTGACGCGGCGGCAGGTCCTGTGGAGAGCTTCAGTGAACGCTCTGACGTCAGAGCGCCGGCGATGCAGGTCCTTCCCACAACTGTGATCAGAGGAATCTGCGGCCTACAGGAGAAGGTAGGCCACGCTTAACTAGGGGGGCGCAGACATGTCGCAGCCGCAAGCTGACAGCGCGGCCCAGGCCGACCGCTCCAATGACTTACCCACCTGCGCTGCCGCACAGGCTGGAAACGCTGGCCCCTCACCTGGTCCTGTGGCCCCGATAGTACCGCTAACGCTGCCATACATGCCTGGAGCGAAGTGGTTCCCTCAGTACAACGGCAAGCCAGACACCCTGTCAGGGTTCAAGCAAAAAATATGCAGCATAATGGACATGTACCCTATGACAGAAAAGCAGAGAGCTGCAGTGGTAGTGGGACAATTGACTGGTGCTGCAGAGAGGGAAGTAGAGACATGGTCAGCTGCAGACCAGGAATCAGTGCTTGCAATTTTCTTAAAGCTACAGACTATCTTTGAGGACCGCACTGAAACAGATCTCCAGATGAGGCTTTACCAATGCTCCCAGAAACCAGATGATAGCATTAGGGACTATGCCTGCCGACTACAAGGGGTCCTGCGAGCTCTCAAACAAGTTAACCCCATGAGTGTCTCCAATGAAAATAAAATGTTAAAGGAACAATTTGTATGGGGACTGAGGTCCCAAGCTGAAAGCAGGACTGTGCACTGGTGGTCCTTGGATCATCCTGATGCTACCTTTGATGCCTTAAGGATATGGCTATAAAAGGACTGCGACCCCTGGAAACACCAGAGATGGCAACCCAGTGTCACCCAAGTGAAGCCACCCTAAAGCCAGCAGCATCCACCTTTTCCCCGCTGGTTACAGAAGCCAAAACGCAGGAGGCGCCCCCTACTGAGCTGGACTGTCTGCGCTCAGAAGTGTGCCAGCTGACCAAAAACCTGGCTACTGTAATGAGTGCCCTGCAACTGCCGACGGAAGAAGAAGGAAAGATCCTGCTAGCTGACTGCCCAGAGGATGTCCCTTGGATGAACCGGAGGAGAAGGAGGACGTCGCCCCACCGGAGGAGGACAACGCCACCTCCAGGTAGGACCCGCGACCATAATCATCCTCGCCGAGAGATCATCTGCTACCGCTGCCACAGAGAAGGTCACCCAGCACGTCGGTGTCCTTTAAACTAGCAAATCCTGGGTCCGAGGGCCAACACCCAGGAATAGAATCCTCAGGCCCCTCAGACTGGAACCGCAGGTTTGTGGGAGGAAGACCATACCTGTCCATCATACTGGACGGGATCGCAATCCCTGCCCTGCTGGACACTGGATCTCAGGTAACCGTCATACCTGATGTTCTTTACAATAGATACTGGTCCAGTGACGGTCTCCAACCCCCAAACCCTGACTTTGCCGTATACGCCTCTAATGGCCTCCCTCTTGACTTACTGGGGGCTAAAAATGTAGACGTAAAAGTGGGGAGTGTGGAGCTAAAAGATCAGGGACTTCTTGTAGTGAAGACTGTTAATGAGGAAAATGGGTTGAATGTGGTTTTAGGCACTAACATTATTAGTAACTGTTTGGAGGAGGTTGTGTTTTTACTCCAACAGCTCGCCGATGTTGCCAGACCAAGGCAAAAGGGAGTGATCCGGAAGGAGATCCGGACCCTGATGTGCCAGCAGCAAGTGAAACTGACCGGAGTTTAGATTGGTAATGTACGGGTAACAGACCCGAACCCCATTGTGATACCCCCAATGAGTGAAATGCTTTTTTGGTGTAGAGCAGCAATAGGTCTGAGAGGACAGAACTACCAAGCAGTAGTAGAGCCCCATTGTTCAGAACACAGACCTACACTCTTGACTGCCAGAGGGGTAGTGGAGGTACGTAATGGGAGGGTGCCAGTGCGTCTTCTCAACTGGGGAGAGGATGAAGTCAAAGTACCACGTTATGCCACTGTTGCTAAGTTACATGCTGTGGATAATAACTCCATTCACACGATGGAACCCTTAACCTCTCCACAACCAGTGGAGGATAACGGTCCGACTACTCAGGTGGAAGATTGGTGTCAGCAGCTCCATGTCGGGACAGACACCACTCCAGCCAACCAGAAACAAGGAGTATATCGAGTAGTTCAGGAGTATGCTCAGGTATTCAGCAAACACCCACTCGACTTTGGGAAAATTAAAGGGGTTCAACACCACATCCCCACAGGCAATCATCCTCCCATCAAAGAACGGTACAGGCCTATACCTCCAGCACACTACCAGAAAGCCAAGGAAATGTTGCGTGATATGAAGGAAGCAGGGTGATAAGGGATAGTTGCAGTCCCTGGGCAGCACCTCTAGTCCTAGTCAGGAAAAAGGATGGAAGCATGAGAATGTGTGTAGATTACAGACAAGTAAATCGGATTACACATAAAGATGCATACCCTTTACCACGCATTGAGGAATCCTTAGCTGCACTAAAGACTGCTAATTACTTTTCCACCCTTGACCTCACTAGTGGGTACTGGCAAGTAGCTGTGGCTGAGGAGGATCGGGAGAAGACGGCTTTCACCACCCCGATGGGACTCTGTGAGTTTGACAGGATGCCGTTTTGACTCAGCAGTGCCCCTGGAACGTTCCAGAGAGTGATGGAGAGCTGCCTGGGACATCTCAACTTTGAAACTGTGTTGCTGTACCTGGACGACGTAATTGTGTACTCCAAGACGTATGAAGATCACTTGAAGCACCTGGCGGAGGTATTCGAGTCACTGTCCAAGTATGGGATGAAACTGAAGCCTTCAAAGTGCCATCTGCTCAAACAAAAGGTACAGTACCTGGGACATATTGTCAGCTCAGAAGGAGTAGCGCCAGACCCTGAGAAGGTCACCGCCATCCAGAAATAGCCGGAGCCGAAAAATCTCAAGGAGGTGCGACAGTTCCTGGGACTGACAGGATACTACTGGAGGTTTGTGAAGGATTACACCAAGAAAGCAGCGCCTCTGCAAGACCTCCTGGTGGGACGGTCCCTCAAGAGCAGAAATTCTCCATTCCACTGGGGTAAAGAACGGCTGAGGCATTCAAGGAAATGAAGGAGATCCTGACAGGTGATGAGATCCTAGCCTATCCTGACTACAGCCAGCCGTTCCTGCTGTATACTGATGCCAGCAATGAAGGATTGGGAGCTGTCCTCAGTCAGAAGCAAAATGGCCTGAAGAAAGTCATCGCCTATGCAAGCAGGAAGCTCCGCCCGACCGAGAGGAACCCAGGGAACTATAGCAGCTTCAAGTTGGAGTTGCTGCCACTGGTCTGGGCCATACACGGAGAGGTTTAAGCACTACCTCGCCTCCAGCAAGTTCACTGCCTACACTGATAATAACCCCTTGACGCATCTTGAAACAACTAAGCTGGGATCCATGGAACAACGCTGGATGGCTTGGCTGTCAAACTACCAATTCACAATCAAGTACCGAGCGGGCCGCAAGAATGCCAATGCTGATTCCCTATCCAGGATGCCTCATGAATCGGACACAGAAGAAGAAGTGGATGATCTGGAAGAGATTGAACTACCTGCCTTTCACAGGAATGGGATGATCCACGAGCAACAAGCCTGCAGGAGGCCGCGTGGTAAGATGTTAAATCCTTTACCTCACCACAGCTGGAAGGAGACTCAGGACAGCGATCCAGTTGTCAGCCGAATCAAGGAGCTGATAACTCAAGAAGGTTCCTCATTGGAGAAGGATGCGGCTCTACAAGCAAAGCAGCTGTGGAATGAGAGAAGCCGGTTGTTTATTTACTGTGAGAAGCTGTGCCGGAGGTACATCAACCCAAGGACCCATGAGATGGTATGGCAGATAGTAGTCCCCAGAGCAGACATCCAGATGGTGTTAGAAGCCTACCACGATCAAGCGGGACACTTTGGCTGGAAGAAGCTGGAGACCCTGTTGAAGTGTCGTTTCTACTGGGTGGGAATGCGCAGCTCCATTGAGAGGTGGTGCCAGAAGGACTGTGGCCTCAGAAGAAAGGACTACAGCAGTCAGAAGGCACCCCGGCAACACATCAAGAGACTCATCCCTTGGAGATCGTGGCCCTGTACCATGTCAAGTTGTCACCCAGCCGGTCAGGATACTCCTATGCCCTGACTATAGTGGATCACTACTCCAGGTTCCTGGTGGTCGCCCCTGTCAAGGATCTGACGGCAGAGACAGCAGCAAAAACGTTCCAAGCGTATTTCTGCAGACCACACGGATATCGTGAGCAGGTGCTAACTGACCAAGGCCAGCCTTCGAGGCCGAATTGTTCAAAGAGTTCTGTCACTTGTACGGGTGTAAGAAGATAAGAACCACTCCGTACCACCCCCAAACTAATGGTCTCTGTGAAAAGATGAATCACATCGTCATTGACCTGCTGAAGACTGTACCACTCGAGGAGAGAAATCGGTGGCCAGACTTACTACCTGACCTGGTAGATCTGTACAATCACATACCTGTGAGTTCCACCAATTGCACCCCAGCCTATCTCATGCGGGCAAGACCAGGAAAGCTGCCCATGGATCTGGAGCTTGGTGTTGTAGAATCAGAAGCAGATGTGACTACTGAAGACTGGGACACAAACAGACAGGAACAGTACAGAAAAGTACATGCCTGCGTTGAAGATAGTCTCAATCGAGTAAGGGATAAACAAGAAGACCGCTACAACAAAAGTGCGCCAGCTGAACCTTTCGCATCTGGTGAAATCGTGCTGAAAAGAAAGAGGAGGATACACAAACTCGACGATCAATGGGAAAGAGAGCCCTACATCGTACAGAATTCAAGGTTTGATAACAAGAAAACGTGTATAATTAGCAAGGATGGAGGAAGAACGACTGCAACCGTATCCAGAGATCACCTAAAGTTGTGTCCGGATCCGTTAAAGATTCAAGAGGAAGAACCTGTTGTCCATCAGAAAGAGCGTGATGAAGCAGTCATACATACAGACTTAGGAGATTTCCCCGCGGATTGGCCCAGAATTGGAGAAGCTGTAATCATTCCCATGCTTCAATTCTATCAACCACAAGGAGAACCTCTACATCCAGTTGCACCGGTTGTTGCAGTAGAGTCAGTCCCAGAGGAACCTGCCCCAGCAGAGCCCCAAGAAGCAGCACCCCAAGAAGCGGAATCCCAAGAAGCTGAATCTCAGGAAGAAGGATCCCCTGCAGAAGTCGAGCCAGTTCACCCAGCTCACAGTATACTTGCCAGATCCCTAGAGAGGCTAAGGCAGTACTACAACCTACCTGCACGCAGGAATAACAGGGTAACTGACACCTCACCTACCACTACACCACGTAGGTCAGTACGCATAACAAGGGGGCAATTACCTGTTAGGTACAGAGAGTAGGACCTAACACATGTAAATAATTATCAAGAACCACTGTATATAAATGAATATATGGTTGTTATAATATGCCTTAACCCCTTCACCCCAAGGGTGGTTTGCACGTTAATGACCGGGCCAATTTTTACAATTCTGACACTGTCTCTTTATGAGGTTATAACTCTGGAACGCTTCAACGGATCTTCGCGATTCTGAGACTGTTTTCTCGTGACATATTGTACTTCACGTTAGTGGTAAAATTTCTTCGTTATACCTTGCGTTTATTTTTGAAAAAAATGCAAATATGGCGAAAATTTTGAAAACTTTGCAATTTTCAAACTTTGAATTTTTTTTCACTTAAAACAGAGAAATATGTCATACAAAATAGTTAAGAAATAACATTTCCCACATGTCTACTTTACATCAGCACAATTTTAGAACCAAAACTTTCTTTTGTTAGGAAATTATAAGGGTTAAAAGTTGACCAGTGATTTCTCATTTTTACAACAAAATTTACAAAGCCATTTTTTTAGGGACCACCTCACGTTTGAAGTCACTTTGACGGGTCTATATAGCAGAAAATACCCAAAAGTGACACCATTCTAAAAACTGCACCCCTCAAGGTACTCAAAACCACATTCAAGAATTTAATTAACCCTTCAGGTGCTTCACAGGAGCTGAAGCAACGTGGAACGAAAAAATGAATATTTAACTTTTTAGCCACGAAAATGATCTTTTACAAACTTTTTTTTATTTTCACAAGGGTAAAAGGAGAAAATGGACAGATAAGTTGTTGTGCAATTTCTCCTGAGTACGCCAATACCCCATATGTGGGGAAAAACCACTGTTTGGGCACACAGCAGAGCTCGTAAGGGAAGGAGCGCCGTTTGACTTTTTCAAACTAAAATTGACTGGAGTTGAGATTGGACGCCATGTCGTGTTTGGAGAGCCCCTGATGCGCCTAAACAGTGGAAACCCCCCACAAGTGACACCATTTTGGAAACTAGACCCCCTAAGGAACTTATCTAGATCTGTTGTGAGCACTTTGAACCCCAAAGTGTTTCACAAAAGTTTATAATGCCTGGGTGTGAAAAAAAAAAAAAACAATTTTCCACAAAAATGATTTTTTAGGCAACTTTCACACTTGCGTTTTTTTGCGCTGCGTTTTGAGCGCACATGAAGCGCATTAAAAAAACGCATGCAAACGCTTGTAAACGCTGCAATTTTTATTGGCATCAGCATGCGCATTTCGACAAAAAAACGCAGCGTTTGTCTGCGATTTCATGCGTTTTTGCATGCGTTTGCGTTTTTTTTGGCGCATGCGTTGTCTATGTGTCACATTTCTATCATCTCTGTCTGTCTCCATCATCTCTGTCTCCATCATCTCTGTCTCTCATCTGTCTGTCTCCATCATCTCTGTCTGTCTCCATCACTCTGTCTCATCATCTCTGTCTGTCTCCATCATCTCTGCATCTCCCGTCTCATCATCTCTGTCTGTCTCCATCATCTCTGTCTCCATCATCTCTCTGTCTCCATCATCTTTGTCTCCATCATCTCTGTCTCCATCATCTCTGTCTCCATCATCTCTGTCTCCATCATCTCTGGCTCCATCATCTCTGTCTCCATCATCTGTCTCCATCATCTCTGTCTCCATCATCTCTGTCTCCATCATCTCTGGCTCCATCATCTCTGCTCCATCATCTCTGTCTCCATCATCTGTCTCCATCATCTCTGTCTCCATCATCTCTGGCTCCATCATCTCTGTCTCCATCACACTCTGTCTCCATCATCTCTGTCTCCATCATCTCTGGTCTCCATCATCTCTGTCTCCATCATCTCTCCATCATCTCTGTCTCCCATCTCTCTGTCTCCATCATCTCTGTCTCCATCATCCTGCTCCATCATCTGTCTCCATCATCTCTGTCTCCATCATCTCTGTCTCCATCATCTCTGTCTGTCTCCATCATCTCTGTCTCCATCATTTCTTTCTCCATCATCTCTGGCTCCATTATTTACAGAAAAATCGCGTGCATGCAAAAGTGCTGACAAGCGCAAAGCCATGCGCACGCCAGCGCCCCCATAGACTGCAATGTTATTTCTTGCGCATAGCATGCGCACACGTGCGCACGCATTTTTTTAAAGCGGTTGACCAAAAAAAAAATGCAACATGTGCGTACGCGTATGGGAACGGAAATGTGCAGCGCACGACAAACGCACATGAATGCGTGCAAGCGCTAGACCCTGCGCCCGCCATGTTAAAGATAGGGGAACATTGCGCATGCGTCCGATAGCGCAAGATGCGCTGCGCAAAAAAACGCAAGTGTGAAAGTAGTCTTAGTCCCAAATTTTTGATTTTTCCCAAGGAAATTGGACCCCAAAAGTTGTTGTCCAATTTGTCCTGAGTACGCTGATACCCCATATGTGGGGGGGGGGAACTGTTTGGGCGCATGGCAGGGCTTGGAAAGGAAGCAGTAACGTTTTGGAATGCAAACATTGATGGGGGTCATGTTCCACTTGCAGTGCCCCAGATGAGCCTAAACAGTGGAAACCCCCACAAGTGACCCCATTTTGGAAGATAGACCCCTAAGGAACTTATCTAGATCTTTGGTGAGCACTTTGAACCCCCAAGTGCTTCACACAAGTTTATAATGCCCGGGCATGAAAATAAAAAATCCTATTTTTTTCCCACAAAAATTATCTCTTAGTCACTAATTTTTTAATTTCTCATAGGTAACAGCAGAAATTGGACCTCAAAGGTTGTTGTCCAATTTGTCCTGAGTACGCTGATACCCATATGTGGGGGGGAATCACTGTTTGGGCGCACGGCAGAGCCCGGAAGGGAAGGAGCACCATTTGACTTTTTCCAACCAAAATTGGCTGGAATTGAGATTAGACGCCATGTTGCATTTGGAGAGTCCCTGATGTGCCTAAACAGTGGAAACCCCCCACAAGTGACCCCATTTGGGAAACTAGACCCCCTAAGGAACTTATCTAGATCTTTGGTGAGCAATTTGAACCCCCAAGTGCTTCACACAAGTTTATAACGTAGAGCTGTAAAATTAAAAAATCATATTTTTTCCACAAAATTGATCTTTTCACCCCAATTTTTATTTTCCCAAGGGTAACAAGACTCCAAAAGTTATTGTGCAATTTGTACTGAGTACGCTGATACCCCATATGTGGGGGTAAACCACTGTTTGGGTGCATGGCAGAGTTTGGAAGGGATGGAGCGCCGTTTGACTTTTTCAATCGCAGAATTGGCTGGATGCCATGTAGTGTTTGGAGAGCTCCTGATCTGCCTAAACAGTGGAAACCCCCACAAATGACACCATTTTGGAAACTAGACCCCTCAAGGAACTTACCTAGATGTGTGGTGAGCACTTTGAACCCCCAAGTGCTTCACAGAAGTTTATAACGTACAGCCGTAAAATAAAAAATCTTTTTTTTTTTTTACAAAAATCATTTTTTTGCCCCCAATATTTTATTTTCACAAGGGTAATAGGAGAAATTGGACCCCAAAAGTTGTTGTCCAATTTGTCCTGAGTACAATGATACCCAATATGTGGGAGTAAACTACAGTATGGGCGCACGTCGGGGCTCGGAAGGGAAGTAGTGACGTTTTGGATTGCAGACTTTGATGGATTGGTTTGGGGGCGTCATGTTGCATTTGGAGAGCCCCTGATGTGCCTAAACAGTGGAAACCCCCACAAGTGACCCCATTTTGGAAAATAGACCCCACAAGGAACTTATCTAGATGTGTGGTGAGCACTTTGAAGCCCGAAGTGCTTCACAGAAGTTTATAGCGTACAGCCGTAAAAATAAAAAATCCTTTTTTTTTTTACAAAAATGATTTTTTCGCCCCAAATTATTTATATTTTCAAAAGGGTAACAGGAGAAATTGGACCCCAAAAGTTGTTGTGATAAAGGGGGGTTTGATTTACTATTTATAGCAGGTTTTTGTGATTGGCAGCTGTCACGCTAAAAGACGCTTTTTATTGCAAAATGTAGTTTTTTGCATCACCACATTTTGAGAGCTATAATTTTTGCATATTTTGGCCCACAGAGTCATGTGAGATCTTATTTTTTGCGGGACGAGGTGACGTTTTTATTGGTACCATTTTTGAGCATGTGACGTTTTTTGATCGCATTTTATTTCGATTTTTGGGAGGTTAGAATGAACAAAAATCAGCAATTCATGAATTTCTTTTGGGGGAGGCGTTTATACCGCTTCGCGTGTGGTAAAATTGATAAAGCAGTTTTATTCTTCGGGTCAGTACGATTACGGTGATACCTCATTTATATCATTTTTTTATGTTTTGGGGCTTTTATAGAATAAAAGCAATTTTATCTAAAAAAATATTATTTTTGCATCGCTTTATTCTGCGAGCTATAACTTTTTTAGTTTTTTGCTGATGATGCTATATGGCAGCCCGTTTTTTGCGGGACAAGATGACGTTTTCAGCGGTACCATGTTTATTTATATCGGTCTTTTTGATCGCGTGTTATTCCACTTTTTGTTCGGCGGTATGATGATAAAGCATTGATTTTTTGCTTAGTTTTTTTTTTTTTTTAAGGGGTTCACTAAAGGGGTTAACTAGTGGGATAGTTTTATAGGGGGGGTCGTTACGGACGCGGCAATACCAAATATGTGTACTTTTATTGTTTTGTTTTTTTTATTTACAGGAAGAAATGAATTTATTGGGGAATATTTTTTTTTTTTTTTTATGATTTGTTTTACCACTTTTTATTTTCATTTTTTTAACTTTTTTACTTTGTCCCAGGGTGGGACATCACAGTATTTTAGCAGATCGCTGGTGTGACAGTGTGCACAGCACTCTGTCACACCAGCGATCGCTCTGGCAGTGCTGCAGGCTTCTCAGTGCCTGCTCTCAGCAGGCACTGAGGAAGCCGCCTCCCTGCAGGACCCGGTGCCATCTTGGATCCGGGGACCTGGAGGGAGGATGGACCCTCGGAACAGGGCGACACATCATCGCGCTGCTCTGAGGGTCTCAGGGGAGCGCGCAGGGAGCCCCCCGCCTGCGCGATCCTCCTCTGTGCCCCCTGGTACAGCGCGATCATGTTTGATCGTGGTGTGTCAGGGGTTAATGTGCCGGGAGCGGTCCATGACCGCTCCTGACACATAGTGCTGGGTGTCAGCTGTAATAATCAGCTGACACCCGGCCGCGATCGGCTGCGCTCCCCCGGGAGCGCGTCCGATCGCACGGGACATATTATCCCGTTCATGGTCATACGGGCCCAGGTACCATGGACGGGATAGTACGTCTGATGGCAGTAAGGGGTTAATATACCGGTATTTCTTAACCTATTTTTCCTTTTAAAATTGAAACAAGTGGAATGGACATTATTTTTACTTGTTTCTTCTACCCTTTTTGAGCATCCTTTTCCAAAAGAGACTGGGACTTTTATGGTTGCTCAATTCCTCATTTTGCTAATGTATATAGTTGTTCATTTACCGTTATGTAACAGTTCAAGAGAGCCTTACCTCCTGTAAAGGAAGATTTATTTACACAATGTTTATTGTTCTTTGTTTTAGTATTTCAGCCCCGGAGTGCTGAGTTCTACTAAGGGGGAATGTGGAGCCCAGCTATGACTGGATCCATATCTTCCAGAAGGGTGCATTGAAAGAATATACCACTAGAGGTCATTATGCACCTTCACACACGTTCATCTTATCCCAAAGACCACCAGAGGGAGCTGTTTTAGACATATAAAAGAGGTTGCACAGAGGAAGTTTCAGTTCAGTTAGTGGTTTAGTTCAGTGCAGCGACCACAGAGAGCTCAGTCAGTCTGCAGAAAGGTGAAGTGCAGAGCTGAGATTAGAGAGGCTGCAGAGCTGTTCAGTTCAAGAGCAAGTGGAGTCTAGTAGAGAGTGGAACAGAAACCACTCCAGCCTAGTCAGAGCTGAATCTAGGAGTACAGCTCAGTGAGGAAGCGTGCCGATGCTTGGAGAGCGGTGAAGAGGCAGCCCACCAACTGCCAGTGTGTGATAGTGTGAGGATCCGGGTAGGCCGAAGGCGAGTGGAAAGTTAATGAGGTAGAAAAGCCTTTACAGCTTACCTCAGCAAGTATTGACCGGACACCGGGGTCTGAGCCTATAGGGATCTCCACGACCCATTAAGAGAACACCGGAGTTCCTGGAGGACTACAAGTCCCAGGAGTACCACAGAGCTGATACGTAGCAGGATCAGGAGGACGGAGTCTAGCAGTGCACTGCAAATAGAGACTGTGTACTTCAAGAAGAGATCCAATCACAAGGTTAGCCAGGTACAAGACGGAGACTAAGCTAGGTCCAGCTACATGCAGGCCAAGACTTCATTACAAAAAGGCAGAGAACAGGAGGCCACACACCTACTTAGTGGAGGAATCTGGATGTGCACCCTTCACCCTACGGTGCTCCGGGGAGTGCCTGCAACATCTTCAGTAAAGGTACCAAAGTGACTTGTGTGTGTGTCTACCTTATTGTCCTTGACTGCCGGATCCCCGTCTGTCCTGCATTCCTACACATCCATCTGCCCTGGAGGAGAACTCAGCCTTACTTGTGGAAGGCTTAACATCTAGCTGCACAATTTTAACCCTTCAGTGGATCTGCATAGTAGCGCTGGTCATCCTGACCAGGCACCACAAGTGGCGTCACGAATCCCCATACCAATATTCAATTCACCTGTAAATATCCCACATTAAAGAATGAGCACCAGAGCCACGACTGAGCTGTGTTGCCGTGACATCCCCCATAGTAGTCTATAGGCTCAGATCAGAGTTCCCATTGCTCTGGAGGGCGACTCACTTGCAGTACATAGATCCTCTTCATTTCTGCCTGATAATGTCACCTCCATATTTTTGATTTACTGGGAAGAGCAGTGGTGAAATTATGCCATTGACCTACTGTTATTACGGGGCAGTGGAGAGCAGGACAGAGGCTTCGGCCGGCGTCACACTAGCGAGTTTGATGCGAGTTAGTCGCACGACTTACTCCCATCAACACCCGGCACGGCCGCTCACTCTCGGACCAGAGTGCACGGCGGCATAGAAATACATGCAGCCGCCCACTCGGGTCCTAGAGCGGGCGGCCGTGCCGGGTTATTGATGCGAGTAAGTCGTGCGACTAACTCGCATCAAACTCGCTAGTGTGACGCCGGCCTTCTAATAAAAATCTTATCCGTGTGCATTGGCAATATTATGAACCACATCTTCCAGGAATGGTTGGACTGTGAGTGGTTGTTTCAGCAGTATTTTGCGCCTTTCCTGCCTCAGCATTTATCACAGGGGTGGTAAAATAGATTTTTTTTTAACTTAATGTAACAGCAGATCAGATTGTGCTGTAATAGATTATATTTGTAATCGTTAATCCTTTCATTACATAAGATGTATATTTAAGTCATATGTCGTGTCCCTGACTTTCATGTGGGATCAGTCCCTGGGACCGCATCTTTCCCCACACAGAAAAGCTGATTTAATCAGCTGCCATGTGCCTTTAACAGCCATTGGTGTAGTGATACTCCGCCCTCGGCTGTTAACCTGTTAAATCTCGATGTCACAGATAGATTTAACACTCACCATCCAGAAGCGCTTTATTCATCTTGACCATATGCGCCTCTGTCATGTGATTTTGGGACACCTGTGGGTTGTCATGTTAGCCGGGGGTCTTCTGAAGACCCCTCGCTTGTCATTATGATACTCCTGTGAATGCCGGCTCATGGCTTACATAGGAGATTGTGATTTCTGCTACACATAGTAGGGCTGAAGCTCTGCCATGTACAGTACAGCACAGGCGATCGGACGATCTCAGTTTCAAGTCTCCCAAAAGGACTATTAAATAAAGTAAAAGGTCCAAATAAATAAATATGAAAAAATAAAAAACAAAAATTCTCATCAACCCACTTTTTGCCTCATTAGAAATAAATCAATGTAAAAAATGCTCATAATTGGTGTTGCTGCACTCAGAAATGTCTGATGTAACAAAATATGAGAAAACTTAATATGATCGGTATTCGGTGTAATGATAAATAAAACTGAGACCCCAGAATTTCCTTTTTTCTAGTCATTGCAGCATTGCTATAAATTGTAATAAATGCTATTTAAACATTGTATGTACCCTAAAATGGTAACAATAAAAATGGCAGGTCAGGGCACAATAAATAAGCCTTCGCCCAGCCCCAGATCCCAAAACATGAAAACATTACAGGTTTCAGAAAATGGCAACAAAAGCAAAAAATTTTTTCGTACAAATTTCAGAATTGTTTTTCAGCACTTAAAAAATAAACTATACATCGCTGGTATCCGTGTACTCGTACTGACCTGGCAAATCATATTAGCAGGTCAGTTTTAACATATAGTGAACATGGGAAATAATAACTACCAAAAAAAACAATTGTGCATTTATAATGTTTTTTTGCAATTTTAAGGCACTTGGAATTTTTTTTCCTTTTTTACAGAACACTGTATGGTAAAATAAAGGAAATCAATCAGAAGTGCAACTAAGGAAGGACCCTGTCTCTCCTTAACTTGGGGGTACACTTTAAGGTAGTGAGGCCCAAGCCACCGACCGGTCCCTGTCTCCTGTTCAGCCCTGAGCTAAACCCACCAACCCCTCTCCAGGAGGTGAGACAGGGAATAAAGTGAATTACACCAAAACAACAAAAAGGAAAGACAGAAACCTAGGGGTTAAATAACTTAACAATAAACACTTAGCTTGCTCTGCTGCAAAGCACCGAACAGCAGAGAAAGGCACCAAATCAGGGAAACAGAAGAAATACCACTGCACTCAGCAAGCTCCTGACTTCAGCTTGGCTGGTCTCCAAAAGGTAGCAATATCACCAACAGTCAACTGACACCTCAGGTGACCTTATAAAGGATGGTGGGAGTGGTCACAACCTTCCTCTGACAAGTCAGCAGCAATGTAATTACACCAGCGGCCAAAGGGGGAAAAGACTGACATTAACTCCCGATGGCCTGAAAGGAAAAAGGTTTTAATATGCAAAGAGAGATCTGCCACAGATCCAAAAGTGGATCGTGACAGTACTCCCCCTTTAATGAGGGGCCTCTGGACTCTCAACACCGCTTCTCATATACCAGCTACGGTGAGGACGCCTCGATCAACCAGGGTTCACCCCAGCAGTCACCTGACTCTCAGGTTTATGGCAAACGTGGACAGATTGAAGGGGCAATAACGTATGCTCCGGAGGTTCCACAAATCTCCAGAGCACCGAGCTGGGGAACGAGTTATGTACGGGCATTATTGGGGGTAACTCCAACTGGTAAGTCCCCGGGCCGAGAATGGCCAACACCCGATACGGCCCGATCACCCTGGAACTCCAGACTCCAGACTCCAGCAGCACCCTTCCACTGGATGTTTTTGGTGGCCACTCATACATACTCGTTCACACACAGGTACGGACCTGAACATTCATTGCCACACACACGTTTGCCACAAGATGTTGAACTCTTCGAGGAACTGACAACAGAGGCATCCCCCTATGTCACCACAATCACACATTTCTCAGAGGAAACCACCATCTCCCCATGATCCCTCCTCCCAACAGGGCTCCGACTCACAGGGTTGGCTAGTGGTGAGGGTTGGGACTTGCCCCTACTCCTTGGCAGCACCTCTGCTGCCCCCACTGAAGAAGAAGGGGAAGGTTGCAGAAAGACGGCAGAGACAGTAGACCCCGGGCAGCAGTCCTCACACTACTGACCCCAGCTGACTACTTCCCTGGAACACCAATCTATGACTGGGTTGTGTTTCGTCAGCCAAGGGAGGCCTAAAACAATGGGTATAGGCATACCATCCAAGACGTAGCATGACAGGGACTCCTCATGATGAGTCCCTATGCGCAGGCATATATCATGCATGACCTGGGTCACACTCCCCTGGCTGAGTGGGACAGAGTCAATGGTCTGTACGCCTAATGGTTTAGCTAGCATCCTACACATCAGACCATTGGTCCGGACAAAGTGAGCATCGAACAAATTGACTCCTGCTCCACTGTCCACAATCACTGGAATTCCCTTAGTTATTCAGCCAATCACCACTCTCACAGACAAGGTACACTGAGGGGAAGAAATGGAAGAAATATACACTCACTGGTCACCTCCCTCCACACGACCAACTGCTCCCACCTGCATGGGTTTGTCCGACTGCTCGACTGTATCCTCCTCCATAGCAAGGAGAGCAGGGGCAGTTTTGGTGTATGCCTCTCCCTGAGGCATCTATCCACCCGGATAGCAATGGACATGGCGGCCTTCAATGACCTGCGGGCAGTGCACTGCACCAGAGTATCCTGCAACCTTGGAGACAGACCCTGCACAAAATGTTAAGGTTAAGTGCAGGATCATTCCACTGAGTGTCAGTGTCCCATCTCCTGAACTCTGAGCAGTACTCCTCAACCGGCCAGTCCCCCTGCTTGATTTTACGGAGTCGAGTTTCCGCCAGGAAGACGCCATCAGGATCTCCATACACCAGCGCCAGAGCCGCAAAAAACCCATCCAACGACCGTAAAGATGGTAAATCGGTCGGCAGGGAGAAGGCCTACGATTGGGGATCACCCTTAAGTAGGGAGACAATAATCCTCACACGCTGTTCCTCACTCCCTGATGAATAGGGGCGGAGCCTGAAGTACAATTTACAGGCCTCCTGGAAAACCAGAAATTTATCTCTCCCTCCAGAAAACCTGTCAGGGGGAGATATCTTAGGTTCTGGTTGAACCTGCATCTGAGCCAAGGCACAGAACCCCACTAACTCCTGTAACTGCTGCACCACCTCACGCCGCAAAACCTTCAAGTCATCTGTGAGGGTCTGAAGCAGTTGGGCAATGGCCTGCATATGGGCCATGGCTCATAAAGAAAGGAAAAAAAAACTGTGTTAGTTGGTGATAATGTCACGGGACAGTTGTAGAAATACTGGGGACAAGGAACCTGGGCCCCTGAACTGTCCCTAAGGCTAAAGAAGGGCCCTGTCTCTCCTTAACTTGGGGGTACACTTGAAGGTAGTGTGGTCCATGTCACTGACCTGTCCCTGTATCCTGTTTAGCCCTGAGCTAAACCCACCAACCCCTCCCCAGGAGGTGAGACAGGGAATATAGTGAATTACATGAAAACAACAAAAAGGAAAAACAGAAACCAAGGGGTTAAATATCTAAACAATAAACACTTAGCTTGCTCTGCTGCAAAGCATCCAACAGCAGAGAAAGGCACCAAATCAGGGAAAAAGCAGAAATACCACTGCGCTCAGCAATCTCCTGACTTCAGCTTGGTTGGTCTCCAAAAGATAGCAATATCACCAACAGTCAGCTGACGCCTCTGGTGACCTTATAAAGGATGGTGGGAGTGGTCACCACCTTCCCCTTATAAGTCAGCAGAAATGTAATTACACCAGTGGCCACCGAGGGGAAAAGACTGACATTAACCCCTAATGGCCTAAAAGGAAAAAGGTTTTAATATGTAAAGAGAGATCTGCCATAGATCCAAAGGTGGATCACCACAGACATTGAGGTGCATCGCACAGGGAGTGAGCTACCTGTCTGCTCCCATCAGCACAATGTAATGTAATCGAGTTGTGCTCATGGTCTCCACGGTGACCCCCAGCAGTAAGATGGCCAAGCTGTCCTTCAGGATCCTGCAGGGAAGGTGGCTTGTGAGCGCCTCCTATGAGCAGTAGCTGACTCGCCTCCTTCCCTGCCTGTCAGACGCTGACCTGATGCCCTGCAGTGCAGTAGCATTGCAGAGTATCAGATCAGCGATCTGCCAGTATAAGGAAGATGTCCAATAGCGGGACAATGTAAAAAAGTAAAAAAAAAGCGATTTAAAAATTTAAATTAAAAAAAAAAAATCCCTACATAAAGAAAAAAAAATAAAATTCTGAATCCAATAAATACATGTATTCATGTAAAAAAGAAAAAAACAAAAATACATATATTTGGTATTGCCGCATCAAGAACTCCCTGTTCTCTAAAATTGTCCTACTAGTTTACCCCTTCAGTGAGCACTGTAAAAATACTGCATTAAAAACATGTTGAAAAAACTATACTTTATTATGATACCGCAGATCAAAAAGTGCAACAAAATGTGACCAAAAAGAGGAATGTAAATAAAAATGTTTCCTCTAAAATCGTAACCTTGTCCTGCAAAAAACAAGCTGCCATACAGCTCTATCATCGGAAAAATTAAAAGGTCATTTGTCGCAGAATGAAGCGATTCCAAAATAATATTTTTTTCTATGAACTAGTTTTTATTGTGTAAAAGCGACAAAACAGTAAAAATAATATAAATGCCATACTGCTGTAATCATACTGACCCACAGAATAAAGCTGATTTATCACTTTTAACACTTGCAGAAAGGTATATAAAAAAAACTTTCCTGAATTCTTTTTTTTCTGTGACCAACACGATACAGCACACCATATTTCAACTTGGAATTTACTGTCGCTCAAATTGAGCTGTTTGCAGACGTGATGCAGAGTTTAAAATCTAATTTTTTGTTGCTAATAATGTGCTCATTTCCATCGTTTGCACCCTTCTTGTCATCGACTTGCATCGATACAGAGGTCTTTGTCCATGCCAGTTAACAGATTGATATGTGATGTGCCAACATGGTGAAATGCCACTCTGCACGTTGCAGTGACTGTGGCAGCAGCAATGAGCCCTGATGCAGTATGTCATATCGTATAGCCTAGGCCAATACTCTACTGATAAATACAGAGTGGACCTAAGTGTGGATTAAGGACCTCTGCACCCTTCTGCACATGTTCGAAACGCTACAAAGATGGTTAGCGCTGATGATGCCATCATCAGCATCACTATTCCGGTCATCTATATGCTGGAGTAGACTTTGAATAGCCTGCGGGAGGACATGGTGGTATCAGAAGAAGAGGAGGAAGCAGAGGAGGATGTTGAAGGGATAACATTGTTTCTATGTTCAAGACTGTTGTCTCACAGGCAGGTGCCAAGGGATAGTGGATTACTGCGAGGCTGGTGATAACAGACAAACTGTTATCGACGGTGTAAGATCTGAGGAACAAATGGAGGAGGAAGAGGTGATGGGCGAGCAACTGTCATAGAAAGAGGATAATCCTCCCCCTCTGTTGTTTGTGGTAGGGGACGGGGGAAACAAGTCTCATTGTTTCCCAGCCACCAACACAGCATGGGCTTGGACCTCATGGTAGAGCCCAACATATGAGTGCCTTCTTGCTGAACTATACTCTTGACTACTGGTCTGCCACTCTGTTAGATCCACATTATAAAACCAAATTTTGCCATATGCTTCCCACACTAGAAAGGGACCCACGAATGCTGGAGTATCGAAACTCGCTTTTACACAACCTTACGAGCACTTTTACCCAAGACTGCAGCGAAGCACACAGTTCACATTGCACCTCAAGAAATCCAACCTCCGATATGTCAATTTGTCAGTGCCAAAACATCAGCAGCATTGTTTTAAGTGGAAGAAGCAATTTCTGTGAGTCATTTGACACTTATTTTAGACCAACTTGTGCACCAGCACAACAGAGTCCAAGTCTTAAACGTGGTGAACGAGTGGAGAGGATGGTGCAGGAGTATCTAGAATTGAATATCTGTAACTAATGGAAGCGGAGGCACATATGTTGTAGTGCACATTCGTTTATTGCTATTTTTGTGGAACCACGGGAACATGGACCGGGGATTCGAAGGGAGTGTGATTATGCGAAAACCAGACACCCGTAGTAAGACCCCTCAAACAGGATCAGATTGGAGTGCCCTGCGGACACAGGTGCTACCTCCAGTTAGACCCCATACATGTGGAAGCTGGCCAAGCAGAACAGGTGAACAGGCAGGGATACCAGGGAGCGTTGAACTTGACAAGCGGAAAGCGGGAGCACGGGTTG
Source organism: Oophaga sylvatica (assembly GCA_033576555.1). Taxonomy (NCBI): domain Eukaryota; kingdom Metazoa; phylum Chordata; class Amphibia; order Anura; family Dendrobatidae; genus Oophaga; species Oophaga sylvatica. The sequence goes on from JARQOD010000004.1 coordinate 562,474,053, forward strand.
GAGCTGGCACAGGCAGTACTGATGTCGTTTTGGGTGACGGATTGCTGAGCAGTATGGAACTTGCACAGACAGCACTGGTATCATCCTGGGTATGAAGTAGAGAGCCACTGTTAGTCTGTGAAGACAAACAGTATTAGCTGGATACTGGCAGGATGCTGGTGATGCACAGCAGAACTCAGGCACAACAAAATACTGAACTGGAAACTAGCAACAGGAAACACTTGTTGCTCCGGCGCCCTCTCTATGGCAAGGGGGCCAGAAATAATACTCACTATAACACCATTGGTCAGGAGCATATTTGAAAAATGCACCCTGTTTCTTTAAGAGACTGGGAGCATGCTCGACCTCAGCATCATCCCCGGAGATCTGCTGGCTGCTTGCCAGAAAGCAGGAGCAGGGGAGAGACCAGGGGCTGAGACAGAGCAGTAGGAAGCAGACAGAGCGGGGACCCAGACGTGGTATGGCATGGGTGTTACAAAATAAATATCAACAGGGAGGGTTTGGACCCTTTAAGATTTTGGCCTTCCAAAATGGATGAATGGCCTGAGCTCGCCTCACACTCCTTGGAGGTTTTTATCGTGCCCGGCAGCCAGAGTTCTCACAGAACGTGCCTTCAGCACTGCTGGTGGTGTCCTGATGAATAAGCACATTCGGCTGTCACCTGAAAGTGTTGAAAGCCTAACTTTCATCAAGATGAACACGTCATTGATCTCCAAGGACTTTTGTACCCAATCAAAGACTGTTCAGACTAGGTGATATTGCGATTCTTTGGTGCATTAATGTCACGTATCTGCATTCTGTGATATCTTTAGTGTGGATTCTGTGCCTGCTGTTCATTCTGCTGCTGCTGCTGTTGATGTAAACACAAATTTGTGGAAATGTGAACAGTCGTGTTTTGTCTACATCTGCTGTGTTAGCTGTAGTGGAAGACATATCGGTCCCAATAATACTATTTCTATTCTCGTGATAGTTATTCCACTTTTTTGGTGTCAGGCCCTCATTTTTTAAAATGTGAAAACTACAGGCTGGGTGTATATTTGCTGGATTGGGTGTAGTTGAAGACCTGTCGGTCCCTATTATATTATTTCTACTGTGGTGAAAATTATGCCACTTCGTGGTTTAAGGCCATCATTTGGTTTAAACATGAACACTCCAGGTTGGGTGTCCATCTGCTGGATTAGGACTTCCACTAAACTCATCGGTCTCTATTATACTATTTCTACTGTGGTGAAATTGATGGCACCTTTGTGGTGTCTACCAGTAATTTTTGGAAATGTGAACACTCCTGCTTGGGTATCCATCTGTTGAATTGGGTGTAGTGGAAGACTTGTCGGTCCCTATTATACTATTTCTACTCTTGTAAAATTGATGCCACTTTTGTGGTGTAAGGCCCCCATTTCTTTAAATGTGAACACTCCTGGTTGGGTGTCCATCTACTGTATTGGCTGTACTGTAAGACCTGTTGATCCCTATTATACTATTTCTACTCTCGTGAAATTGACGCCACGCTTGTTTGTGTAAGGCCCACATTGGTCTAAATGTGAAAACTCCTGGTTGGGTTTCAATCTGTTGAATTGGATGTAGTGGAAGGCCTGTCGGTCCCTATAACACTATTTCTACTTTGGTGAAATTGATGCCACTTTGGTGGTGTCTGCCAATAATTTTTGGAAATTTGAACACTCCTGGTTGGGACTCCTTCAGGGATGTTGCCTGTAGCAGTAGGCCTCCGAGACCGTCAGGCCTCCACTTTATTGGAATCAACTACCCGTGTTACGCTCCTTAAAATTTTCTGGCAATTGTAGTCTACAAAACAGATATTTGTGCCACGTGAGTGTGTCTCAGCATGAAAGCAGATAGAGGTGTTGCATTTGGTATCAGGGCTCCCAGCAAATGGGTCCTACTCAGATCCCTCACCCACCTTGTCTTACTGTGCTGTCCAATTAAAAGCTCTAAATGCTGTTCCAGACCCCGATACCTCATGCCTGGCTGATTGCTGCAGTTCCATGCTAACATTTGTACTGTGAGTAAATTGAGGCCACTTTCCTGGTGTCTGTCCCTCATTTGATGTGTTTTGCAGCATTTGGGACCGTCATAAGGTGTTGTGCATGAGTGTTGATTTTGCCTCCCAATGACCTGAATGGCGTTTGGTTATGTTTGGCGAATATTTGACAAATCAATTGGTGAATATTGCAAATTCGACGGTTGTAATCCAAACCGAAAACTGAAATATTCGCTCTTCTCTACTAATATACTTGGAACTTTTACACTGAGCTGGAACGTCCGGCTCTGATGAGGCCTGATATAGGTTCTGGGAATGTTTGCACAAGGTCAAGAGAACATTGCGATTTTATTACCTTTTTTTCTTTTACAGATTCCTCCCAGGTTTCATCAGAGCTGGAATTCCCCGCTCATGTGTACGAGCCCTGAGGATTGTAGCTCTCACTACAGGAGCAGAAAATGCCACAAGGACTGGACGGGTGACAGTGAGGAAAGAAGGGACTGTAGAGGTGAGTATAAGAATGTATTTTTTATCTTTTACTTATTTCTTTTATTGTGTTCTGCGGTCTAGAGACCCTAGAGTATTAAAAGGGATATTAAATACAAATCACATCTCAAAGAATGGAAATTCCTTGGAAAATCATTGCAAAAAGCCACAATCACATTTTTATTGATTTAATCATCTTCAGTCATCAATATTTAAGTGTCCGATAACCTCATTTATTATTTATGAAAGTATAAAATTAGATGATTTATTAGGCCGGCGTCACACTATGGAGGAATACGGACGAGTGAGAGGCGTGAAAACCACGCATTACACACGGACCAATACTTCTCTATGGGGCAGCTCTGATCATGAGTATTTTTCTCAGGCGTATATTACGGTGCGAGACACCCGCAGCATGCTGCGATTACGCGTATTACGCCCGTTGTACGCCAATGAAAGTCTATGGGTGCGAGAAAACAACGGATTACACACTGACCAGACGTGTGACTTACGAGAAATACGCAAGAATTCTGCAGCTCACAGGAAATGGTGCAACACATGCAGCAGGAAGGTGACACATGCAAATTAGCTCAAAAAGAGCGCCAGACATCCCGGTAGAACGCCTCCACGAAGTTGGCCATGATGTCCACCCTCATCACTGTCGAGATGCTCATTGTGTTGGTGCAGGAGAGGCCCAAAATTTGGGACCAAAGAGATGCACATTATGCAGACCGCGCAAGGAAGGAGGCGGCATGGAGGCGCATCTGTGGGCAGATGTTTCCCCACTTTGGCGACAGCCCACGCGAGGAGCAGCAGCGAATCGGTAAGTTACTTGATTTTTTTCAAAACTTCTTAACGGTCAGAGCGTATTTGTAGCGCAGAATTTGCCCCCCTCATTTTTTTTTCTTCTTTTTGTGGCGCAAAAATGTTAGTATAGTCACATCCTACTAGGGCCCCATGACTATATTACGTGTATGTGGAACAATTTGGCTTTGTGCAGCTAACTAATTGATTACATTATATGTGTCATTGCAGTGGATGATGTTATGAGAAGATGGAGAAGCATCCGCGACCAATACCGATGATTATAAAAAAAACAAACTAACGCAAAAGGATACTGACTTATTAGATAACTAGGAATATCAGGAGAACAAGAAGTCAAAAAAGTATCTCAAAAATATATTTTATTGAATAATTATATATATCAATAAAAGTACAAAAATGATCCATATATATTCAGAAATTGTATATATAAATACGGATATTGTGATCCACCAAACAAAGTAACATGTACGGACACCAAGGGTACCTACTAAAAATGCCACATCATGTATTAGGAGCACAAGTACATAACAGTATAGATACAGAGTTTTCCCATACCCGTATTGGGCATACTGATTCAATCATAGACAACTGTGTTGTACTCCCTGTGCAAGTGCTATCAATAACTTAAGTGATGATAGAAGCATAAGTTTAAATATAAAAGGTTAAATTACCCATTTTAAGAAGTAGGTTGTCACAGCCGCGAGTCATTTAAACTTATGCTTCTATCATCACTTATGTTATTGATAGCACTTGCACAGGGAGTACAACACAGTTGTCTATGATTGAATTAGTATGCCTAATAAGGGTATGGGAAAACTCTGTATCTATACTATCATTTACTTGTTCTACTTAAACATGATGTGACATTTTTAGCAGGTACCTTTGGTGTCCGTACATGTTACTTTGTTTGGTGGATCACAATATCTGTATTTATATATACAATATCTGAATATGTATGGACTATTTTTGTCCTTTTATTGATATATATAATTACTTAACAAAATATATTTTTGAGATACTTTTTTGACTTCTTGTTCTCCTGATATTCCGCGACCAATACTGGCGGAAACGGCAGCAGAGGTCCAAGAGCGGGTCATCAGCAACCACAAATAGACAATACGTTTACTTTGACATCCTGGGTTTTCTTGCACCTATTCTGGATCTCAGACCGTAAGTACATACATCACACCACATAACACATACGCAGTTTAGGCTCACCCCTCCTACATGTTCTAATCCCCTTTAATTTCCCAACAGAACACAATCCAACCTCACTGAGAGGGAGACAGGCTCCGACTCAGAGGCCATTATTGACCCGATTGGGGGAGGTGAAGAGGTGACTGGCCCATTGTCTCAACCTCCCATCAGCATCCCCCTAGGTTCACAATCACAAGGACCACAGCAACCCCCTCCTTCTCTACCTGTACCAGAGGCACCAGCTGCAACAGCATCCGCCATTGGGGATGAAGCAGGAAACAGCAGCAGCCCCACTGTACCTCTGGGGGGCTCCCCCCAGCCTGCTGCAATATCCCGCCGTGGGAGAAGATGGCGAGACATCACTGGGTCAGACACACGCAGGCATGTGGACACTGGGGTACTCAATTACCTTTGAAGGTCAGCTGTGGATGAGGGTGAGAAGGCCTATGCCCGTAGCCTTGCCCGCTACCTTCACACACCTCCGTGTGTGAGGATCAATGCACATACTAATTGATGCGTGCACACCCCCCAATACACCATATGAGGTGTTTGAATGCCTTGAGAGGTGGCAGCTCTCACCCCGTAACCTTCTGCTCCTTGCCCCCACCAAAATATGCATGCTCAATTAGGATCTGATGATCCTCCTGCACGGGAGCCTACACCTCAACCCATTCCCCCAAAAGAAATGTGCACTAATCTAGATGCCTGTAAGAAACAAATGGTAACAATATGCTCTTGAGTAGGCATACTCAACGTTTGTTATTTTCATTATCTCTTATAATTTAAACAAAAGTTTGTTATTTTTTTTTACATTTTTTTACACCATGTTGTGTAAAGCATATTTGCACTCATCTGAATGCCTACAAAGAGCATATGGTACTTAGCTGGTGGGATATGGGCTAGGTGAAAATTATTTGGTTATTTATATCTTAGAATTTATATGTTTATTATAACTGTAAAGCGCTGCGGAATATGTTAGCGCTATATATAAAAAATAAAGAATTATTATTATTATTATTATTATTAATAAAGATTATTATTATATGTTTGTTATTTTTTTCACATCCATTTTAAACATTGTTGGCTAATGCTTCATTGCATTAGTCTAGTCTTAGAACCCAACTATATGGGGCAGATATGGTGCTCACTAGTGATAGTGAAAGTTTGTTATTTTGCTTATTTCTTATTATTTATGGAAAAGTTTGTAATTTTTTTAGATTTTATTTTACTCCATGTTGTCTATTGCATATTTGCAGTAGTATAATCTAGTGAACCAAACATATTTGTAACATATGGTCTTCACTATACATAGTGAACGTTTGTTATTTTCTTTGCATACTATTATTTACTGCAATGTTTATTTTTTTATATTTAATTTCACTCACACTTGTCAAATGCATCTTTGCACTTGTCTAATGTGACCTATCCGACATATGGGTCACATATGATCAGCACTACCCATATTGACTATTGATTTTTGTGTTTATATACTATTATGTATAGAAACATTTGTACTATTGTCATGCCTTATTTTGCTACTTGTGTAAGAATGCACACTTACACTATTGTGCTGTAAATACATATACAATATGAATCAAATTTGGTAGTCACTACCTCAAGTGGCAGTTTGCACATATAAATATCTATTTTTATAAAAAGTTTGGAGTCTTTTTTCAGAAGTTGTTTGTACTCAACCACCAACACATCTGTTATGACCATTAACACCAGACAGAGACTATGTCTACAAAAAACATTTTTTTTAGAAACACACAAAAACATTACAGCATAGATAATGCATCATCTTGCCATGTTGTAGTACCTTCAGGTGACACAAAATATTGGGTAAAGATATCACGGGTTTTCAGCCCTGAGAGTGGGCGACGTAAAGTGATGACATGGTGTTAGGGTTCAAGTTCCTACTGCTGCACAAGGGAGTTTCAAACCAGTCCCACTGCAGTCCCCCAGTCATCTCCGTTCACAGTGGAGCCTGCTCAGCTTAGACGTCGGTCCCAGCGTCTCGCCCAGTCTAACAGTGTGCAGAGGATTACTGCTGCTCCTCCAGGCTCTGCTATTGTGGCCAGTATTGGTTAGCGGCGAGCAGACGTCTTTAGGACAAAGTCCTGGTTTTCCCCTTCTGAGCATGTCCCAGAGTGAGATCTCTCATTGGAGATCAGGGGTCACATGCTCAGGTACTGCAGCAGCTCCTATTGGTCCGCCAGGAAGGTCCTGTGACTACTGGTGTTCTGGAACAAGTTTCATTGGTTCTTGTTTCTGGCAGGTCCTGTAGCTGTTACTAAAAAAGGGTAGCATGGCTGGGCCGCCATGCACTAGTATCAATCGTCATATGCTTTGCGCCAGTGTGGTCATGCGTGTGTGTGGTTAGGGCCCGGCTGAAATAAGCCCCTAGAATACCGACTTAATCGGTGAGGAGTTTGGTATGCTAGCTGGTCAGGGTCGGTGTCCTAGATGCCCTAGATTACCGGCATAACCGGTGAGGAGTTTGATTGTCGTATTCAGGGTCTGACGTTCAGACGCCATAGATTGCGGGTGACTCCCACGAGGACATTAGCGCATGATCACGTTCTATGTTCGCTTAGCAGTTAACTGTGTACCTGGGTGCCTGACAGGACACAGAAGATTGTCTCAGCGGCTCTGTGACATAACATGGTTCGCTTTCAACGCTAGAGAGCGCCCTAGCGTGTTTATTTTGCAAGTCAGTGGTGTTAAGTGAGTTCGCACACATCGCCATATAGCATTGCGGCACTCCTTCTAGCGGCTCTGTGGAATAGCAGAGTTCGCACATATTGTCACAGCGCGTTACGGCTTTTTTTTGGCGACTCTGCGGGATAACAGAGTTTGCTTCTTGCGCAATTTTACTAGCAGCAGGCTCCGCCTGCACGGTGGACTCCGGGCTGCAAATGCACCTTTTTACATCATATATTTGGTGCGTCCCGCAGACCCTAACATAATACTAGCGCCAGGGTGTGGCTAGTAAAATGGCGGATGACCAGCGTCTATTGCAGTACATCCAGCAGCTGGAGGGTAGGTTGGCGGCTCTTGAGCGCACAACCTCAGCTGTGGATGTTACCGCAGTCGCTGTTCAGGCTGCTAGCGTGGCTGCAGCCAGCTTGTCCTCTGCCACCTCTGCCCCTACATTATCCCACCTCCCGCTTCCTGACAAGTTTGCCGGTGACAGCAACCAATGTCGGGGATTCGTGAGTCAGTGCTCTATACAGCTCGAGCTTCTGGCTACACGTTTACCCACGGATCGGGCACAAGTAGGTTTTGTACTGTCTCTACTCTCGGGCAGAGCGTTGGAGTGGGCAACACCGCTGTGGGAGCGCGACGATCGTGTGGTGCGGAGTGCTCCTCTGCTTTTAGAGGCTCTGAAAAAGGTCTTTTTAGGACCTCAGGTCACGCACGATACGGCAATCCAACTGCTGGCAATGTCACAGGGCTTGTCCATGGTCAGCCAGTTCTCAGTCCAATTTCGGACTTTGACCTCTGAATTAGAGTGGCCAGATAAAGTTCTTATTCCAGTGTTCTGGAGAGGACTGGCAGACCATGTAAAGGACGCTTTTGGCTACCAGGGAGATTCCTGCCACACTGGAGAAACTTATTTCTATATCTACCCGCATTGACCTCCGTTTTCATGAACGGAGGTTAGAGCGGACCCAGTGTAAGCAGAGGTTTCGGCTGGCACCCACCTTTGCCAAACCTCTTGAATTTCCCGTTCGGGCATCCGACTCCCCAGAGACCGTGGAGACTACTCGAGTGGGATCTAAGTCTCGGACCACTCGAGTATCCGTGGTCTGTAGAGTGTGTCAGCAGCCAGGACATTATGCCAACCTATGTCCCCAGCGAATGAGTAAACGGTCATGTTCCGTGACCATGGGTGCAGGGTCATTAGACGCGAGGGATTTTGCTCCTTAAAGGGTTAATCTCTCTAGGTTCATCCACTCTTCCTGCCAAGCTTTGTGTAGACTCTGGGGCAGAGGGGAATTTTATGTCCTCCTCCTTTGCCTCTCGCCATTTCATACCGCTGGTAACGCTCGCCGAGCCAATATCGGTGAGAGTGTTGAATGGAGCAATCCTGCCCTCACAAATCACCCACCAGACTGTCTCTCTACCTCTGTCTATGTCTCCTTTACATCAGGAGAATATATCCCTTTTTGTTCTTCCTGAGGGAATAGATGAGGTTTTGTTGGGATTACCCTGGCTTTGCCACCACTCTCCCCATATTGAGTGGTCCTCTGGGAGATTACTGGGTTGGGGTGATCATTGCAGAGACAGATGTCTCAGAGAGGACATTCAGGTTTCCATAACGGAGATACCCATAGATCTTGATTCTCTTCCCAAGGTTTATCGGTCATACGCGGACGTATTCTCCAAAAAGGCAGCGAAGACTCTTACGCCTCATCGCCCCTATGACTGTCCTATAGACCTCTTGGAACAGAGCCCCTTGGGGAAGAGTGTATCCTCTCTCTCTTCCTGAGACGGAGGCCATGTCACAATACATCCAGGAAAATCTGGCAAGAGCGTTTATTAGGAAGTCAGTGTCACCAGCAGGGGCAGGATTTTTCTTCGTGCAGAAGAAGAATGGAGAATTACAACCGTGTATAGACTATAGGGGTCTTAACGCCATTACCGTTAAGAACAAATATCCTTTGCCCCTAATATCGTAGCTCTTTGATAGGTTCCGGGGAGCAAGGGTATTTGCTAAGCTGGATCTTCTTGGTGCCTATAACCTGATTTGCATCCGTGAGGGGGACGAATGGAAGAAGGCGTTCAATACCAGAGATAGACATTACGAATATCTTGTGATGCCCTTTGGGCTCTGTAATGCTCCAGCCGTCTTCCAAGATTTCGTTAATGACATTTTCCGGGACATGCTTGCCACCTCTGTGGTAGTCTATCTGGATGACATTCTCATCTTTTCTCCAGATATGGGCACCCACCGGAGTGATGTTTGCAGGGTCTTCGACCTCTTGCGGGCAAATTCCTTATATGCGAAGTTGGAGAAGCGTGTGTTTGAGCAGGAGTCTTTGCCATTCCTGGGCTATAACATCTCCACTCAGGGATTGGCTATGGATCCTGCCAAACTACAGGCTGTAATGGATTGGCAAGAAACCCACTTTCTTAAAGCGGTGCAGCGCTTTATGGTGTTCATTAATTACTATGGCCAATTCATTCCCCACTTCTCTACTTTGGTTACTCCCTTGGTAGCCCTCACCAAGAAAGGAGCCAATCCCAAATTGTGGTCAGTGGAGGTCTCCAAGGCCTTTACTTCAATCAAGTCCCATTTTGCTAGCGCTCCTATCCTACATTGTCCTGAGGTTGATAAGCCTTTTATATTGGAGGTAGATGCCTCGTCCGTTGGTGCTGGAGCAGTCCTTTTTCAAAAGGATGCTCAAGGTCGTAAACATCCTTGCTTCTTCTTCTCCTCCAAGACCTTCACACCAGCGGAGAGGAATTATTCCATTGGGGATAGGGAGTTGCTAGCCATGAGGTTGGCCTTTTCCGAGTGGAGACATCTCCTGGAGGGGGCTCGCTTTCCCTTCCAAGTGTTCACTGACCACAAAAATTTGGTCTATTTACTGACCACCCAGCGGCTAAATTCCCGTCAGGCCAGATGGTCCTTGTTCTTCTCCCGGTTCCATTTCACCCTCAATTTTCTCTCAGGGGAGAAGAACATTCGTGCTGATGCTGTCTTGCTCCGTGGTGTCCTCTGAGGTGGAGGAGGAGCCTCGGCTGATTGTCCCCACAGAGAGCCTAAGAACTGTTTCGCTTGAGTCTGTGCCTCCGGGCAAGATTTTTGTGCCCATCAATTTGCTACCGGAGGTACTCTCTTGGGCACACTAGTCCAGGGTGGGTGGACATTTTGGGGCAAAGAGGACATCTGAGTTGCTGGCAAGGACATACTGGTGGCCACATATGGTCCGTGACGTCAGGGAATACGTTCAGGCGTGCGTCTCCTGCACCAAGAATAAGTCCCCTCGACAACGGCCAGCTGGGTTACTCTTTCCTTTACTGGTGGCAGACAGGCCCTGGGAGATGGTCGGGATGGATTTTGTGGTGGGCTTACGCAAGTCTCGGGGCTGCACCATCATCTGGGTGATAACCGACCACTTCTCCAAAATGGTGCACTTGGTGCCGTTACCACGGTTACCGTCTGCACGGGCCTTGGCAGCATTATTCATTAGGCATATTTTCCGCCTACACGGTATGCCAGACAAAATTGTCAGTGATCGAGGTCCCCAGTTTGCGTGTCGGTTTAGGAGAGAGCTGACGTTTACTCAGCATTGAGTTGAATCTCTCCTCTGCATACCATCCCGAGACGAATAGGTTGGTAGAGAGGGCCAACCAGACCTTGGTCACATACTTGTGACATTTTGTCTCTACCAGGCAGGATGACAGGGAATCCTTGCTACCGTGGGCTGAGTTCGCTCTAAATAATGCTGTGGCTGACTCCACCGGACAGACCCCATTCCTCCTGAACTACGGTCAGCATCCGCGGGTACCAGTGCCCATGCACGTGTCTTCCGCCGATTCCAGGGTAGCAGACTGGGCTGTGGTGGCACGGGACATTTGGGACTGCACCCAGGATGCCATTCAGGCCTCCAAAGAGAGGGTGAAGTCTTCGGCCGATGCCCATCAGCGCCCCGCTCCTACATTTGCTCCGGGTGACCTAGTGTGGCTCTCTGCCCGAAATATCTGGTTACGTGTAGAGTTCACCAAGTTGGCACCTCGCATTTTGGGTCCCTATAAAGTTCTTGAGCAGGTGAACCTGGTGGTTTACCGCCTAGCCCTTCCGCCTCACCTTGGTATCACTGACACCTTTCACGTGTCCCTCCTGAAACCCGTGGCCATTTCCCGGTTTTCCGAGTCATCTGCCGGGACGTCGGGTTCATCTACCGATGATCATGAGGTGAATGCCATTGTTGGGTGCAAGGTGGTACGAGGCAAAAAATTTTATTTGGTGGATTGGAGGGGTTATGGGCCTGAGGATAGGTCCTGGGAGCCAGTGGAGCATGTTCATGCTCCGCAGCCTTTGAGCACAGCGAGGCCCAAAGAAGGGGGGCCCTAGGAGGGGAGGTAATGTTAGGATTCGAGTTCCCACTGTTGCACAAGTCCCGCTGCGGTCCCCCATTCATCTCCGTCCGCAGTGGAGCCTGCTCAGCTTAGACATCGGTCCCAGCGTTTCGCCAGTCTAACAGTGTGCAGAGGATTACTGCTGCTCCTCCAGTCTCTGCTATTGTGGCCAGTACTGGTTAGCGGCGAGCAGACTTCTTTAGTCCTTGTTTTCCCCTTCTGAGCATGCCCAGAGTGAGATCTCTCATTGGAGATCAGGGGTCACATGCTCAGGTACTGCAGCAGCTCCTATTGGTCTGCCAGGAAGGTCCTGTGACTACTGGTGTTCTGGAACAAGTTTCATTGGTCCTTGTTTCTGGCAGGTCCTGTAGCTGTTACTATAAAAGGGTAGCATGGCTGGGCCGCCATGCGCTAGTATCAATCGTCATATGCTTTGTGCCAGTGTGGTCATGCGTGTGTGTGGTTAGGGCCCGGCTGAAATAAGCCCCTATAATAACGACTTAATCGGTGAGGAGTTTGGTATGCTAGCTGGTCAGGGTTGGTGTCCTAGATGCCCTAGATTACCGGCATAACCGGTGAGGAGTTTGATTGCCGTATTCAGGGCCTGGCATTCAGACGCCATAGATTGCGGGTGTCTCCCGCGAGGACATAAGTGCATGATCACGTTCTATGTTCGCTTAGCAGTCAACTGTGTACCTGGGTGCCTGACAGGACACAGAAGTTTGTCTCAGCGGCTCTGTGACAAACCATGGTTCGCTTTCAACGCTAGACAGCGCCCTAGCGTGTTTATTTTGCGACTCAGTGGTGTTAAGTGAGTTTGCACACATCGCCATATAGCGCTGCGGCACTCCTTCTAGTGGCTCTGTGGAATAACAGAGTTTGCACATATTGCCACAGCGCGTTACGGCGTTTATTTTGGCGACTCTGCGGGATAACAGAGTTTGCTTCTTGCGCCATTTTACTAGCAGCAGGCTCCGCCTGCACGGTGGACCCCGGGCTGCGAACGCACCTTTTTACCTCATATATTTGGTGCGTTCCGCAGACCCTAACACATGGGGCGTAGGCATATCCCCATTGGTCTCCACACTTTCACCAACATCTGATGGGCCACAATCATGCATTCTGGTGAAATTATGCAGAACAACACAGGCTTTGATGACCTCATTGACTTTGGCTTCACACAGCTGAATAGCAGACTGGAGGACCCGCCATTTTGCAAACAAAATTCCAAAGGCACACTCCACCTGGCGCCTGGCCCGTGATAGGCTCAAGCTTAAGATCCGACGACAATGGTCAAGATATCGTCGTGGATATGGCCTCATTACATTACTTGATAGCTGGAAGGCCTCATCCCCAACTACAACAAATGGGACAGCTTCTAGATTAGTAGCAAGAGAAGCTCGGCACATCAAAGGATATGTTGATATCCAGAGTGATATTTAATAATTTTAGTACATACACAACAACGTTTCGGTCTATGCTCAGACCTTCATCATGGTACTAATAATGAAAAAATAACAGAATATACAAAAATAAACAATATGTATATTGCATAAGCAAAAATAGAAAATATGTTAAAAGAAAGTATATACAGATAGTAGCTGAAAGGGCTTTACAAATAACATTTGTTTCACTGGAATAGGCGGAAGTGACATATCTCCAGATATCTAGCTCACATACACTTATGGTATAATAATAACACAGGTGGCACCCATAAACAAAGGTATAAAAATAACATACCTATATATGTACTTTCACTTTAGTTGTATAGATTCCCAAGTGGTGGGTAGCACCTAATAGAATAGTGAATAATGTGTCCATTGGTGGTGAACCAAATATCTGCAAGTATTCACAAGCGTTAAGTCCCATACATACCCCTTAGAAGAGAGCTGGATTCTTAGGCTAATTATTCTGTGGGGTGAGGGAGATTAAGCCGTTGTTTAGCGTCTCATATAGTGAAGCTATTACGGGGTTGGTGCCAAGGAGGTGATAGACGTTCTTACTAGTGGCTGTGGAGCACGGTCCCTGTAATGTGGACACGGTATCCACCGCTTGTCCTATGTGCTGCTCTGCAGGACTCGTGTCTGGCGTTATGTAGAGGACCAAGATGGCGTCTAAAACCGGAAGCCACGTACCGGAAGTGGCGTACCGGATGTGATAGTGGTCACATGATGACTCAGAGACATTCTATACAACAGCGCTTGCGTTCCAACAGTGCTTGTTGTGCGTTTCATTGTGGGTAATGGAAGAGATCATACTAGAGATGCTGTGCATATATAAGTGTGGTGATAACAAAGTGTTGTGGAATTGGAAGTAGTAAGTTTTTGCATCTAATAGTCGATTTATGTTTTGAGATGCGGTCTTTTATTGGCTGAGTGGTTTCACCAATGTAAAGTAGCCCACATGGGCATTTTATGAGATATACAACAAACGATGTATTACATGTATAGTAGCCTTTGATATCGTATCGTTTTCCTGTATAGGGGTGATGAAAATAATTCCCCTTCTGAACATTATTACATTGAGTACAATGTAAACAGGGGAATGTTCCAAATTTCGGATTGCTCAAAAGTCGTTGTATCAAAGGGGTTTTTGATGGACCTACATCGGCTCGCACAAGTGTATCCCTAAAATTGCGCGGTCGTCTGAAGCAGGGAAGAAACGGTTCCTTAAATTCATTTACATTTGGATGTGCCGTACCTAATAGGTGCCAATAACGGCGTATACTTCTGTGCATTAGATAGGCTAAAGGATGATAATCGTGTACGAACACTATCCGTTTATCTGGATTACGTCGGGCAGAAATCCTGTTAGTGGATAAGTCTAAGGTATGTTCTGGATAGCCCCTGTCTGAGAATTTTTTCTTCATTTCCTTTAAACGTACAGTACATGTATCATGATTGGATACGATTCTCTGAACCCTGAGCATCTGTGTTTTTGGAATGGATTCTTTCATTTTAGTTGGATGAAAGCTACTAAAATGTAGAAGACTGTTACGATCTGTCGGCTTGATGTATAGATCTGTGGAGAGTTTACCTGTGCTGTCTTTGATTACTAGAGTATCCAGAAAATTAATTTCTTTTTTACTCGAGGACGTGGTAAAGTCCAGGCCCGGCCATGATGTACGTAGACTTAAAAAGAAATCATTTAATGTGATTTCAGGTCCTGTCCAGATACAAAAAATGTCATCGATGTACCTCTTCCATACTAATGCATGTGTACGGAAGAGGTCATCCAGATATAGAACACTATCTCATAGTGAGCCATATAGCTGTTAGCATATGGTGGTGCGGCATTGGATCCCATGGCTGTGACCCTTATTTGGAAATAATATCTGTCCTCAAAAAGAAAAAAATCTTAGTTAGAATAACTGAAAGTAGATCACAACAGAGGTTGATTTGTTCTGGCTCAAAATTTGAATGTGTCAGAAGTCTACGTACAGACTCAATCCCTTGCTCATGAGGTATAGACGTGTACAAATCCTTCACATCGAAGGTCACCAAGAACGCTTCTTCTGGGATTGTACCAAGATTGTGTACCACATCCAGAAAAGCTCCTGTATCACGTATAAAGGAGGGAGTCTGGCAGATCAGAGGAGTAAGGATCTTTTCCAAATACTTTGAGATGGGGGACAAGATGGAATCTGTGCTGGCCACTATAGGTCTGCCCGGCGGATTCTCTAGACTTTTATGAACTTTAGGGAGTATATAAAAGACCGGGTGACCGGGTATTGTTTGGTAAGATAATTACAGGTTTTTTCATCTAATATTCCTAGATGCAAATATTTGGTTAGTATAGACTGTATCATTATTTTTATGTTGGATGTGGGATCACCCAAGAGTGGTTCATAAATAGTTCTATCTCTAAGTTGTCTTTGAACTTCATTGAAATAGGAAGACTTGTCCATCACCACTATGGCTCCACCCTTATCAGCTGGTTTGATTATAATCTCTTTATCATCCTGAAGGTTTTTCAGAGCTTGTTGATTTAGTGGTGTAAGATTAGAAGGGAAGTGTACATTCTTCCTATCAATATTCTGTCTTAATTTCTGAAAGGTGTCATTAGTAAAGGAGATAAAGGTTTCCAGGGCATGTGAGCCCCTGGGTGGTTGGAAATTGCTGCGATTTCTCAAGCCCAAATTGGCTGCCGTGAGTAGTGTACTCTGTGGTGTGGCTAGATCTTCCTTTTCTATTGTTGCATTGGAAAAATATAGTTTTAACCTGAGTGTTCTATAGAACCTCTGCAGGTCCATATCCAGTCTAAAAGCACTATATTTGTAACTGGGACAGAAGGATAGTCCTTTCTGCAATAGTTCATACTCCGCTATACCCAGAGATTTCGACGAAATGTTTATAACCAATGGGTTCGTACCTGGGAGCGGGTCACTCGGTTGAAGTCCATGTTGTGCCGTTGATCTCTTTCCCCTCCGTATCTTCTTCCTCGTGTTGTACGGCGTCTTTGGCCTAAAAAACGACCAGACGGGCCCTGATGTTCGTAGTCGGATCCCGAGGTTGAAGCGTCCGGGGAAGACCTGTAATTTGATCTGTTGGCGAAGTTCCCTGAGTTGCCGGAATATCGCCATCTATATACCCTGTTGTTCTCGTAGTCTTCTGTATCTCTCGCAAATTTGTTTCTTTTCCTGGATTCAGTATCACGACGATGTTGTTCGATGGTAGAATTAATCTTTGTTTTAAGGGTGTTTAGTTCCTCTGGGGTGGTCGAGGATACCAGCTGACTCTCGATGTTTATAATTTGTTCTTTACTCTTAGTGATTTCCTGATGCAGGTGCTCCAACGTAAGCGTCATAAGATCAAAAGAACATTTGTTGATTATTTGTTCAAAACGTGAGCAAAAATCCTGACTATCACTAAAGAGCGTGGGGCGGAGTGGTACACGTAGACCCCTAGGGATGCGCTGTACCTTTAGGTACTCAGTAAGTGTTGCGCTATGCAATTCTAGATTAGTGCAACTTCTCAATTCCCTCTCCAGGTCTCGTCCCCTTATCTCCTTAGGTGGTATTCTAAGAAAGTCAGTGGGAATAGTGGGTAGAGCTACAATACTGGATGTCTGTTCCGCATTATATGAAAAAGTTTGTGAAGACATAGCCCACGCTCTTTAGTGATAGTCATGATTTTTGCTCACATTTTGAACAAATAATCAACAAATGTTCTTTTGATCTTATGACGCTTACGTTGGAGCACCTGCATCAGGAAATCACTAAGAGTAAAGAACAAATTATAAACATCGAGAGTCAGCTGGTATCCTCGACCACCCCAGAGGAACTAAACACCCTTAAAACAAAGATTAATTCTACCATCGAACAACATCGTCGTGATACTGAATCCAGGAAAAGAAACAAATTCGCGAGAGATACAGAAGACTTCGAGAACAACAGGGTATACAGATGGCGATATTCCGGCAACTCAGGGAACTTCGCCAACAGATCAAATTACAGGTCTTCCCCGGACGCTTCAACCTCGGGATCCGACTACGAACATCAGGGCCCGTCTGGTCGTTTTTTTAGGCCAAAGACGCCGTACAACACGAGGAAGAAGATACGGAGGGGAAAGAGATCAACGGCACAACATGGACTTCAACCGAGTGACCCGCTCCCAGGTACGAACCCATTGGTTATAAACATTTAGTCAAAATCTCTGGGTATAGCGGAGTATGAACTATTGCAGAAAGGACTATCCTTTTGTCCCAGTTACAAATATAGTACTTTTAGACTGGATATGGACCTGCAGAGGTTCTATAGAACACTCAGGTTAAAACTATATTTTTCCAATGCAACAATAGAAAAGGAAGACCTAGCCACACCACAGAGTACACTACTCACGGCAGCCAATTTGGGCTTGAGAAATCGCAGCATTATCCAACCACCCAGGGGCTCACATGCCCTAGAAACCTATATCTCCTTTACTAATGACACCTTTCAGAAATTAAGACAGAATATTGATAGGAAGAATGTACACTTCCCTTCTAATCTTACACCACTAAATCAACAAGCTCTGAAAAACCTTCAGGATGATAAAGAGATTATAATCAAACCAGCTGATAAGGGTGGAGCCATAGTGGTGATGGACAAGTCTTCCTATTTTAATGAAGTTCAAAGACAACTTAGAGATAGAACCATTTATGAACCACTCTTGGGTGATCCCACATCCAACATAAAAATAATGATACAGTCTATACTAACCAAATGTTTGCATCTAGGAATATTAGATGAAAAAACCTGTAATTATCTTACCAAACAATACCCGGTCACCCCGGTCTTTTATATACTCCCTAAAGTTCATAAAAGTCTAGAGAATCCGCGGGGCAGACCTATAGTAGCCAGCACAGATTCCATCTTGTCCCCCATCTCAAAGTATTTGGAAAAGATCCTTACTCCTCTGATCTGCCAGACTCCCTCCTTTATACGTGATACAGGAGCTTTTCTGGATGTGGTACACAATCTTGGTACAATCCCAGAAGAAGCGTTCTTGGTGACCTTCGATGTGAAGGATTTGTACACGTCTATACCTCATGAGCAAGGGATTGAGTCTGTACGTAGACTTCTGACACATTCAAATTTTGAGCCAGAACAAATCAACCTCTGTTGTGATCTACTTTCAGTTATTCTAACTAAGAATTTTTTTCTTTTTGAGGACAGATATTATTTCCAAATAAGGGGCACAGCCATGGGATCCAATGCCGCACCACCTTATGCTAACAGCTATATGGCTCACTATGAGGATAGTGTTCTATATCTGGATGACCTCTTCCGTACACATGCATTAGTATGGAAGAGGTACATCGATGACATTTTTTGTATCTGGACAGGATCTGAAATCACATTAAATGATTTCTATTTACATCTACGAACATCATGGCCGGGCCTGGACTTTACCATGTCCTCGAGTAAAAAAGAAATTAATTTTCTGGATACTCTAGTAATCAAAGACAGCACAGGTAAACTCTCCACAGATCTATACATCAAGCCCACAGATGATAACAGTCTTCTACATTTTAGTAGCTTTCATCCAACTAAAATGAAAGAATCCATTCCAAAAACACAGATGCTCAGGGTTCAGAGAATCGTATCCAATCATGATACATGTACTGTACGTTTAAAGGAAATGAAGAAAAAATTCTCAGACAGGGGCTATCCAGAATATACCTTAGACTTATCCACTAACAGCATTTCTGCCAGACGTAATCCAGATAAACGGATAGTGTTCGTACACGATTATCATCCTTTAGCCTATCTAATGCACAGAAGTATACGCCGTCATTGGCACCTATTAGGTACGGCACATCCAAATGTAAATGAATTTAAGGAACCGTTTCTTCCCTGCTTCAGACGACCGCGCAATTTTAGGGATACACTTGTGCGAGCCGATGTAGGTCCATCAAAAACCCCTTTGATACGATTTTTGAGCAATCCGAAATTTGGAACATTCCACTGTTTACATTGTACTCAATGTAATAATGTTCAGAAGGGGAATTATTTTCATCACCCCTATACAGGAAAACGATACGATATCAAAGGCTACTATACATGTAATACATCGTTTGTTGTATATCTCATAAAATGCCCATGTGGGCTACTTTACATTGGTGAAACCACTCAGCCAATAAAAGACCGCATCTCAAAACATAAATCGACTATTAGATGCAAAAACTTACTACTTCCAATTCCACAACACTTTGTTATCACCACACTTATATATGCACAGCATCTCTAGTATGATCTCTTCCGTTACCCACAATGAAACGCACAACAAGCACTGTTGGAACGCAAGCGCTGTTGTATAGAATGTCTCTGAGTCATCATGTGACCACTATCACATCCGGTACGCCACTTCCGGTACGTGGCTTCCGGTTTTAGACGCCATCTTGGTCCTCTACATAACGCCAGACACGAGTCCTGCAGAGCAGCACATAGGACAAGCGGTGGATACCGTGTCCACATTACAGGGACCGTGCTCCACAGCCACTAGTAAGAACGTCTATCACCTCCTTGGCACCAACCCCGTAATAGCTTCACTATATGAGACGCTAAACAACGGCTTAATCTCCCTCACCCCACAGAATAATTAGCCTAAGAATCCAGCTCTCTTCTAAGGGGTATGTATGGGACTTAACGCTTGTGAATACTTGCAGATATTTGGTTCACCACCAATGGACACATTATTCACTATTCTATTAGGTGCTACCCACCACTTGGGAATCTATACAACTAAAGTGAAAGTACATATATAGGTATGTTATTTTTATGCCTTTGTTTATGGGTGCCACCTGTGTTATTATTATACCATAAGTGTATGTGAGCTAGATATCTGGAGATATGTCACTTCCGCCTATTCCAGTGAAACAAATGTTATTTGTAAAGCCCTTTCAGCTACTATCTGTATATACTTTCTTTTAACATATTTTCTATTTTTGCTTATGCAATATACATATTGTTTATTTTTGTATATTCTGTTATTTTTTCATTATTAGTACCATGATGAAGGTCTGAGCATAGACCGAAACGTTGTTGTGTATGTACTAAAATTATTAAATATCACTCTGGATATCAACATATCCTTTGATGTGCCGAGCTTCTCTTGCTACTAATCTAGAAGCTGTCCCATTTGTTGTAGTTGGGGATGAGGCCTTCCAGCTATCAAGTAATGTGATGAGGCCATATCCACGACGATATCTTGACCATTGTCGTCGGATCTTAAGCTTGAGCCTATCACGGGCCAGGCGCCAGGTGGAGTGTGCCTTTGGAATTTTGTTTGCAAAATGGCGGGTCCTCCAGTCTGCTATTCAGCTGTGTGAAGCCAAAGTCAATGAGGTCATCAAAGCCTGTGTTGTTCTGCATAATTTCACCAGAATGCATGATTGTGGCCCATCAGATGTTGGTGAAAGTGTGGAGACCAATGGGGATATGCCTACGCCCCATGTGTTAGGGTCTGCGGAACGCACCAAATATATGAGGTAAAAAGGTGCGTTCGCAGCCCGGGGTCCACCGTGCAGGCGGAGCCTGCTGCTAGTAAAATGGCGCAAGAAGCAAACTCTGTTATCCCGCAGAGTCGCCAAAATAAACGCCGTAACGCGCTGTGGCAATATGTGCAAACTCTGTTATTCCACAGAGCCACTAGAAGGAGTGCCGCAGCGCTATATGGCGATGTGTGCAAACTCACTTAACACCACTGAGTCGCAAAATAAACACGCTAGGGCGCTGTCTAGCGTTGAAAGCGAACCATGGTTTGTCACAGAGCCGCTGAGACAAACTTCTGTGTCCTGTCAGGCACCCAGGTACACAGTTGACTGCTAAGCGAACATAGAACGTGATCATGCACTTATGTCCTCGCGGGAGACACCCGCAATCTATGGCGTCTGAATGCCAGGCCCTGAATACGGCAATCAAACTCCTCACCGGTTATGCCGGTAATCTAGGGCATCTAGGACACCAACCCTGACCAGCTAGCATACCAAACTCCTCACCGATTAAGTCGTTATTATAGGGGCTTATTTCAGCCGGGCCCTAACCACACACACGCATGACCACACTGGCACAAAGCATATGACGATTGATACTAGCGCATGGCGGCCCAGCCATGCTACCCTTTTATAGTAACAGCTACAGGACCTGCCAGAAACAAGGACCAATGAAACTTGTTCCAGAACACCAGTAGTCACAGGACCTTCCTGGCGGACCAATAGGAGCTGCTGCAGTACCTGAGCATGTGACCCCTGATCTCCAATGAGAGATCTCACTCTGGGCATGCTCAGAAGGGGAAAACAAGGACTAAAGAAGTCTGCTCGCCGCTAACCAGTACTGGCCACAATAGCAGAGACTGGAGGAGCAGCAGTAATCCTCTGCACACTGTTAGACTGGCGAAACGCTGGGACCGATGTCTAAGCTGAGCAGGCTCCACTGCGGACGGAGATGAATGGGGGACCGCAGCGGGACTTGTGCAACAGTGGGAACTCGAATCCTAACATTACCTCCCCTCCTAGGGCCCCCCTTCTTTGGGCCTCGCTGTGCTCAAAGGCTGCGGAGCATGAACATGCTCGGCTGGCTTCCAGGACCTATCCTCAGGCCCATAACCCCTCCAATCCACCAAATAAAATTTTTTGCCTCGTACCACCTTGCACCCAACAATGGCATTCACCTCATGATCATCGGTAGATGAACCCGACGTCCCGGCAGATGACTCGGAAAACCGGGAAATGGCCACGGGTTTCAGGAGGGACACGTGAAAGGTGTCAGTGATACCAAGGTGAGGCGGAAGGGCTAGGCGGTAAACCACCAGGTTCATCTTTTCTCCAGATATGGGCACCCACCGGAGTGATGTTTGCAGGGTCTTCGACCTCTTGCGGGCAAATTCCTTATATGCGAAGTTGGAGAAGTGTGTGTTTGAGCAGGAGTCTTTGCCATTCCTGGGCTATAACATCTCCACTCAGGGATTGGCTATGGATCCTGCCAAACTACAGGCTGTAATGGATTGGCAAGAAACCCACTTTCTTAAAGCGGTGCAGCGCTTTATGGTGTTCATTAATTACTATCGCCAATTCATTCCCCACTTCTCTACTTTGGTTACTCCCTTGGTAGCCCTCACCAAGAAAGGAGCCAATCCTAAATTGTGGTCAGTGGAGGTCTCCAAGGCCTTTACTTCAATCAAGTCCCATTTTGCTAGCGCTCCTATCCTACATTGTCCTGAGGTTGATAAGCCTTTTATATTGGAGGTAGATGCCTCGTCCGTTGGTGCTGGAGCAGTCCTTTTTCAAAAGGATGCTCAAGGTCGTAAACATCCTTGCTTCTTCTTCTCCTCCAAGACCTTCACACCAGCGGAGAGGAATTATTCCATTGGGGATAGGGAGTTGCTAGCCATGAGGTTGGCCTTTTCCGAGTGGAGACATCTCCTGGAGGGGGCTCGCTTTCCCTTCCAAGTGTTCACTGACCACAAAAATTTGGTCTATTTACTGACCACCCAGAGGCTAAATTCCCGTCAGGCCAGATGGTCCTTGTTCTTCTCCCGGTTATATTTCACCCTCAATTTTCTCTCAGGGGAGAAGAACATTCGTGCTGATGCTGTCTTGCTCCGTGGTGTCCTCTGAGGTGGAGGAGGAGCCTCGGCTGATTGTCCCCACAGAGAGCCTAAGAACTGTTTCGCTTGAGTCTGTGCCTCCGGCAAGATTTTTGTGCCCATCAATTTGCTACCGGAGGTACTCTCTTGGGCACACTAGTCCAGGGTGGGTGGACATTTTGGGGCAAAGAGGACATCTGAGTTGCTGGCAAGGACATACTGGTGGCCACATATGGTCCGTGACGTCAGGGAATACGTTCAGGCGTGCGTCTCCTGCACCAAGAATAAGTCCCCTCGACAACGGCCAGCTGGGTTACTCTTTCCTTTACTGGTGGCAGACAGGCCCTGGGAGATGGTCGGGATGGATTTTGTGGTGGGCTTACGCAAGTCTCGGGGCTGCACCATCATCTGGGTGATAACCGACCACTTCTCCAAAATGGTGCACTTGGTGCCGTTACCACGGTTACCGTCTGCACGGGCCTTGGCAGCATTATTCATTAGGCATATTTTCCGCCTACACGGTATGCCAGACAAAATTGTCAGTGATCGAGGTCCCCAGTTTGCGTGTCGGTTTAGGAGAGAGCTGACGTTTACTCAGCATTGAGTTGAATCTCTCCTCTGCATACCATCCCGAGACGAATAGGTTGGTAGAGAGGGCCAACCAGACCTTGGTCACATACTTGTGACATTTTGTCTCTACCAGGCAGGATGACAGGGAATCCTTGCTACCGTGGGCTGAGTTCGCTCTAAATAATGCTGTGGCTGACTCCCCGGACAGACCCCATTCCTCCTGAACTACGGTCAGCATCCACGGGTACCAGTGCCCATGCCCGTGTCTTCCGCCGATTCCAGGGTAGCAGACTGGGCTGTGGGGGCACGGGACATTTGGGACTGCACCCAGGATGCCATTCAGGCCTCCAAAGAGAGGATGAAGTCTTCGGCCAATGCCCATCGGCGCCCCGCTCCTACATTTGCTCCGGGTGACCTAGTGTGGCTCTCTGCCCGAAATATCAGGTTACATGTAGAGTTCACCAAGTTGGCACCTCGCATTTTGGGTCCCTATAAATTTCTTGAGCAGGTGAACCTGGTGGTTTACCGCCTAGCCCTTCAGCCTCACCTTGGTATCACTGACACCTTTCACGTGTCCCTCCTGAAACCCGTGGCCATTTCCCGGTTTTCCGAGTCATCTGCCGGGACGTCGGGTTCATCTACCGATGATCATGAGGTGAATGCCATTGTTGGGTGCAAGGTGGTACGAGGCAAAAAATTTTATATGGTGGATTGGAGGGGTTATGGGCCTGAGGATAGGTCCTGGGAGCCAGCCGATCATGTTCATGCTCCGCAGCCTTTGAGCACAGCGAGGCCCAAAGAAGGGGGGCCCTAGGAGGGGAGGTAATGTTAGGATTCGAGTTCCCACTGTTGCACAAGTCCCGCTGTCATGATTTTTGCTCACATTTTGAACAAATAATCAACAAATGTTCTTTTGATCTTATGACGCTTACGTTGGAGCACCTGCATCAGGAAATCACTAAGAGTAAAGAACAAATTATAAACATCGAGAGTCAGCTGGTATCCTCGACCACCCCAGAGGAACTAAACACCCTTAAAACAAAGATTAATTCTACCATCGAACAACATCGTCGTGATACTGAATCCAGGAAAAGAAACAAATTTGCGAGAGATACAGAAGACTTCGAGAACAACAGGGTATACAGATGGCAATATTCCGGCAACTCAGGGAACTTCGCCAACAGATCAAATTACAGGTCTTCCCCGGACGCTTCAACCTCGGGATCCGACTACGAACATCAGGGCCCGTCTGGTCGTTTTTTTAGGCCAAAGACGCCGTACAACACGAGGAAGAAGATACGGAGGGGAAAGAGATCAACGGCACAACATGGACTTCAACCGAGTGACCCGCTCCCAGGTACGAACCCATTGGTTATAAACATTTAGTCAAAATCTCTGGGTATAGCGGAGTATGAACTATTGCAGAAAGGACTATCCTTTTGTCCCAGTTACAAATATAGTACTTTTAGACTGGATATGGACCTGCAGAGGTTCTATAGAACACTCAGGTTAAAACTATATTTTTCCAATGCAACAATAGAAAAGGAAGACCTAGCCACACCACAGAGTACACTACTCACGGCAGCCAATTTGGGCTTGAGAAATCGCAGCATTATCCAACCACCCAGGGGCTCACATGCCCTAGAAACCTTTATCTCCTTTACTAATGACACCTTTCAGAAATTAAGACAGAATATTGATAGGAAGAATGTACACTTCCCTTCTAATCTTACACCACTAAATCAACAAGCTCTGAAAAACCTTCAGGATGATAAAGAGATTATAATCAAACCAGCTGATAAGGGTGGAGCCATAGTGGTGATGGACAAGTCTTCCTATTTTAATGAAGTTCAAAGACAACTTAGAGATAGAACCATTTATGAACCACTCTTGGGTGATCCCACATCCAACATAAAAATAATGATACAGTCTATACTAACCAAATATTTGCATCTAGGAATATTAGATGAAAAAACCTGTAATTATCTTACCAAACAATACCCGGTCACCCCGGTCTTTTATATACTCCCTAAAGTTCATAAAAGTCTAGAGAATCCGCCGGGCAGACCTATAGTGGCCAGCACAGATTCCATCTTGTCCCCATCTCAAAGTATTTGGAAAAGATCCTTACTCCTCTGATCTGCCAGACTCCCTCCTTTATACGTGATACAGGAGCTTTTCTGGATGTGGTACACAATCTTGGTACAATCCCAGAAGAAGCGTTCTTGGTGACCTTCGATGTGAAGGATTTGTACACGTCTATACCTCATGAGCAAGGGATTGAGTCTGTACGTAGACTTCTGACACATTCAAATTTTGAGCCAGAACAAATCAACCTCTGTTGTGATCTACTTTCAGTTATTCAGATATTATTTCCAAATAAGGGGCACAGCCATGGGATCCAATGCCGCACCACCTTATGCTAACAGCTATATGGCTCACTATGAGGATAGTGTTCTATATCTGGATGACCTCTTCCGTACACATGCATTAGTATGGAAGAGGTACATCGATGACATTTTTTGTATCTGGACAGGATCTGAAATCACATTAAATGATTTCTTTTTACATCTACGAACATCATGGCCGGGCCTGGACTTTACCATGTCCTCGAGTAAAAAAGAAATTAATTTTCTGGATACTCTAGTAATCAAAGACAGCACAGGTAAACTCTCCACAGATCTATACATCAAGCCCACAGATCATAACAGTCTTCTACATTTTAGTAGCTTTCATCCAACTAAAATGAAAGAATCCATTCCAAAAACACAGATGCTCAGGGTTCAGAGAATCGTATCCTATCATGATACATGTACTGTACGTTTAAAGGAAATGAAGAAAAAATTCTCAGACAGGGGCTATCCAGAATATACCTTAGACTTATCCACTAACAGCATTTCTGCCAGACGTAATCCAGATAAACGGATAGTGTTCGTACACGATTATCATCCTTTAGCCTATCTAATGCACAGAAGTATACGCCGTCATTGGCACCTATTAGGTACGGCACATCCAAATGTAAATGAATTTAAGGAACCGTTTCTTCTCTGCTTCAGACGACCGCGCAATTTTAGGGATACACTTGTGCGAGCCGATGTAGGTCCATCAAAAACCCCTTTGATACAACGATTTTTGAGCAATCCGAAATTTGGAACATTCCACTGTTTACATTGTACTCAATGTAATAATGTTCAGAAGGGGAATTATTTTCATCACCCCTATACAGGAAAACGATACGATATCAAAGGCTACTATACATGTAATACATCGTTTGTTGTATATCTCATAAAATGCCCATGTGGGCTACTTTACATTGGTGAAACCACTCAGCCAATAAAAGACCGCATCTCAAAACATAAATCGACTATTAGATGCAAAAACTTACTACTTCCAATTCCACAACACTTTGTTATCACCACACTTATATATGCACAGCATCTCTAGTATGATCTCTTCCATTACCCACAATGAAACGCACAGCAAGCACTGTTGGAACGCAAGCGCTGTTGTATAGAATGTCTCTGAGTCATCATGTGACCACTATCACTTCCGGTACGCCACTTCCGGTACGTGGCTTCCGGTTTTAGACGCCATCTTGGTCCTCTACATAACGCCAGACACGAGTCCTGCATAGCAGCACATAGGACAAGCGGTGGATACCGCGTCCACATTACAGGGACCGTGCTCCACAGCCACTAGTAAGAACGTCTATCACCTCCTTGGCACCAACCCCGTAATAGCTTCACTATATGAGACGCTAAACAACGGCTTAATCTCCCTCACCCCACAGAATAATTAGCCTAAGAATCCAGCTCTCTTCTAAGGGGTATGTATGGGACTTAACGCTTGTGAATACTTGCAGATATTTGGTTCACCACCAATGGACACATTATTCACTATTCTATTAGGTGCTACCCACCACTTGGGAATCTATACAACTAAAGTGAAAGTACATATATAGGTATGTTATTCTTATGCCTTTGCTTATGGGTGCCACCTGTGTTATTATTATACCATAAGTGTATGTGAGCTAGATATCTGGAGATATGTCACTTCCGCCTATTCCAGTGAAACAAATGTTATTTGTAAAGCCCTTTCAGCTACTATCTGTATATACTTTCTTTTAACATATTTTCTATTTTTGCTTATGCAATATACATATTGTTTATTTTTGTATATTCTGTTATTTTTTCATTATTAGTACCATGATGAAGGTCTGAGCATAGACCGAAACGTTGTTGTGTATGTACTAAAATTATTAAATATCACTCTGGATATCAACATATACTTTGGTGTGCCGAGCTTCTCTTGCTTTATATCATACCGGGTTAGGACCCTACTCGTGCACCCCCTTATCAGGTTGTGCTATAACGTTGTTATATAGCTTCTAGATTGGAGCCTGGAAGTTGCCTTGCTGGTGGTAGGTTCAACTCGTTAGTGCGCAGCAGCCGACCCATAATGGAAGAATTGAAGACTCTAGAGTCTTCAGTTCTTCCATAGGCCCCTGTTAGGGTCTGCGGAACGCACCAAATATAAGATGTAGAGAGGTGCTTTCGCAGCCCGGGGTCCACCGTGCAGGCAGAGCCTGCTGCTAGTAAGATGGCATAAGTATCGAACTCTGTTATCCCGCAGAGTCGCTAAAATAAACGCCGTAGTGCGCTGTGGCAGATAGTGCGAACTCTGTTAATCCACAGAGCCGCTAGCGGGAATGCCGCAGCGCTATATGGCGATATAAGCGAACTCTGTTACACCACAGAGTCGCTGAGGTAAAGACGCAGAGATAGGTACTGTGTCCTGTTAACCCCACAGGGATACACAGATAATTGCTGTGCGGATAGCAGTCCGTGATCATGCTGACAGCAACGCAATCAAGCAATCTCTTCATCAGAGAAGCCGGTATTCTATGGGCTTATTTCAGCCAAGCCCTAACCACGAGCACCCAAATCTCCTCACTGGAGGTGCCGGTATTCTAGGGGCTTATTTCAGCCGAGCCCTAACCACATGCGTACATGATCACACTGGCGCAAAGCACATAATGCAATTGATCCTAGCGCACGGCCGTGCGGTAAGGACAGCCTTTTAGAGCAGCCAAAAAAGACCTTCCAGGAAGGACCAATGGGAAGCTGTTTCAGAACATCAACAGCCAGAGGACCTTCCTGAAGGACAATAGGAGTGGCAGCTGTGTCTGAGCATGTGACCCCTGATCTGCAATCGGAAATCTTGCCCCGGGCATGCTCAGATGAAGAAACAAAGGATTTAGACCTAAAGACGTCTGCTCGCTGCTGACCAGTACTGTCCACAATAGCAGAACCTGAAGAGGCAGAAGCAAGTCTCTGCACAGTATTAGACCGGGCGAGACGCTGGGACCGACGTCTTTGCTGAGCAGGTTCCACTGTGGCTGGAGATGGATGGGGGACTGCAGCAGGACTGGTTCGAGACTCCCCTTGTGCAGCAGCGGGAACTTGAACCCTAACAACCCCAATGTCTACAATTATAAACTTGTAGTTACTGTCAACCAGAGCCAACAGTACCACAGAAAAATATTGTTTATAATTATAGAATTGGGACCCTGATTTCGGCGGCTTATGCACACGGATGTGCTTCCCATCAAGGGCTCCTATACAATTTGGGAAGTGTCATTGCTCCTCAAATCCCCTGGCAATCCTCTTCCAGTCTTCTATCTTTGGCTCAGGCATCACCAGTTGATGAAGTCTGTCACAGAGTTGTGAGCAGGTATCACGCACAATGCCAGAGTTGGTGGACCTCCCAATCAAAAACTCCAGATGGAGTGCGGCATAGGATATGCCAGTAGTTAGAAATCTACAAGTAACCAAAAGTACAGAGAACAATCAATACACATGCACAAAGGTTTAACAAACGCACTATACCTAACCCTTTCATGATTTAATGTCCGAACAATAATAAGTTCAATTGACCCCAAGTAAACATTTTCATTAATTTTAATATACACATCATTGTTCAGGTACTTCAAGGTGATATATGGGATATATTATGAGGATATTTTTGCTACAGCCATAAGGGTAAAGGGAAACTAGTGGGAAAACACATCAACAGACAGTATGTAGGGGATGAGGAATACATACCGTAGCGTAAGGAGAAGTCGCTCCTCTGCAGAGATAGCTTTGCGCATCCTGGTGTCCTGGTAGGTGATCCCAGGGCACACAGTCTCCAACAAAACATCAAATGTGGGAATGGTCATCCGACAAAACAAAAAAAACTTGTCTGGATGACTCCGCAGAGATGCATACAGCCGGTGAAAATGGCCTTTATTGAGGCGTTGGCTCAAATGCGGATGCACCCACATTCACCCCCTCTTCCGCGGATCAACGATCAGTGGGTAAAGCTGCCCAACGCGCTGGGACAAAACCCAGTTGTACAACACTCGATCAGTTGGGGTGAACTGAAGAGTGTCAGACATGTTGGCAAGCAAGCAGCAGTACTCCAACACAAGCACACCACAAAAATGGCAAGATTGGGGGCTGCCACCTGATGCAGAGCAAATAAATAGCCTTGCTGATGATGATTTGAATGAGTTTCAGGCCTTAAAACCGTTAAATCTCCATTTTGCAAGGCGGCGAGAAAAATACGCTGTACGGATGCCATAGGGATTGCATACGGATGCTTACATGCGCAAAATACGCAGCCACACCCTGACAACGGATGAAATACGGATTGTTGCGCCGGCAACATTTTGGCGTAATACGTCCGTGCAATACTGTCTGTATTTTTTTACAGTGAGTGTGACGCCGGCCTTAACTTCTCTTACTTTATATGAAACAGGAGGAATATATCATGATACCTAAATTACTGTATACGTGGCAACAATTCTCTCATGAGTTTAGTCACAGATCACCCAAGTGTCACATGGTCACACAGCCACTTTGTAACTGACTATCAAAGATACGAGTTGCGGACTGCCGTAGTCTTATGGCACAATACTCCGAGGGTCATCTCCATGTGGTGCTTATCAGCATCGATAATCTGTGTATCAGCCATTTTTTCTACATATAGATTATTGTGATCTTTTAATTCTTTCATTATTTCCCAGAGTTTTATGTCTTTCTACAACAATTAAGGAATCTGCTTCCCTGACCTTTTAGGGTCATCACAACACAATACCAGACCCCAATCAGAGGGTAATAAAACTTTCACTCCTTATCTATGAACTAGTCATATTTATGTTCATCCCTCTGCCATAATGACAGTTCTGCTTCACGTCACTTGTCTTACCTATTGCATTATTCCTGTGTCCTCTTGTGTATAAATATGTGATTCTTCAGCTTTTGTTTTAGTCTTTGCCTGATGAAGAGACCTGTGTAGTCTCGAAAGCTTGCAATTTGTTACCATCTTTTCAGTTAGCCATTAAAAGGTATCAACCACTGAGGACTCTCAAGTCTAAATATTTTTCTATCTACTGGCTAACACGGTACGAAGATACACATCTTTCCTATATCAAAATGGAGGATACCAGAATGTACCGCATCTTTATGGAACTGAAACCACTTCTGAAGAAATGTGCATAAATGGACAGCGACATTTTTTTCTTATCTAAATGCAAAAAGGAGAATCTAATTCCCAAAGGACTCTGGATTACAAACCCAATTCTTCACACCTACAATACCCATTATGCACAAAACCTTTGTCACAGGACTTCTGAAAGACTAAGGAACCATCTTTTGCATGTCTGCTACAGCATAAGGAGTAAAGTCCAAGGACAATTTGAAACTCTGAGGAAAACACTTACAGAAAGCACAGAGCAAAAATTACAACAATACTATAACAAACTACGGACCTTTCTGATTCAAAACAAGGAAAAGAAACTACACAGATTGCGCCTCAATTCCAGACTCTATACAAACAGATCAAAACAAAACCAAAACCTGACAACTCTGACAACCACTCCATTCCAGACACAAAAGCATCTAACTGTGTCATCAATCTCTCAGATTGCAAACCCAACAAAGTGGAGCTTGCCATGCTTTCTAGAGGACTCTCATTTTGTCCTACTAAGGCCCTGGATAAAACCGAACTCTGCAGTGATATGGAACATTTTTTCAGGAGACTGTGCCTGAGGGAATACTTCAATGATACAGAAGATTCAGAAAACACTCGGACTGAAGGAAGAGGGATCCCAATAACCAAGAAGAGGTCAGACTGCACACCTCCACCTGGACGTAACCCTCATTTGGATAAATATATAGACTCATTCAGACATTTGATAAAATCCACCATCATAGCCACCAACAAGAGACAAGCCTCCAACATCAGTGCCCAGGAGAGAAAGGCCATACAGTCTCTGAAAACCAACAAAGAAATCATCATTAAACCTGCTGACAAGGGAGGTGCAATAGTCATGATGAACACATCAGACTATATGAAGGAAGCAAACAGACAACTTACGGACACACGCTACTACAGAAAACTGGAGTCGGACCCTACACAGGACTATTACAAGGAACTAAGCAAGTTGGTATCTTGTCTGTCTGACAAATCCATAAGAGCTGATGACCTGATACCAGAAAGTCCAAGAACAGGGACATTCTACATGCTTCCCAAAATCCACAAAGCCGGTAATCCAGGGAGGCCGATTATTTCATGTGTGGACACCCTTACTGAGCAAGTATCTGGATGGGTAGAGGGTGTTCTTAAACCCCTGGTAAAGGATACACCCAGCTACATTCAGGACACAACTGACCTACTGAATAAACTAGCAGCAATAGGTTCTCTACCAGAAGGAACCATCCTGGCCACCATGGATGTGGAATCTTTGTACTCTAATATCCCACACCAGGATGGATTAAATGCCTGCAAAGTCTTCATGGGAAACACCGGGAATGATGCTGATTCTGTGGTGAAACTCACAAAATTCATCCTCACCCACAATTACTTCGAATTTGACAACAAGATCTATCTTCAGGAGACTGGCACAGCTATAGGAAGTAAAATGGCTCCACAGTATGCAAATCTTTTCATGGCCAAGCTTGAAAGCGAATTTTTGTCCTCATGCCCCATCAGGCCTCGGGCCTACTACCGCTACATTGATGACATTTTAATCATCTGGACGGAGTCTGAACAACAGCTAAAGACGTTCCATGAACAGTTCAATCAATTTCATCCCACCATCAACTTAACACTTAACTACTCCAGCACTGAAATTAACTTTTTAGACACCACCATTAAGCTAAAGAACAATGAAATAGAGACATCCCTGTATCAGAAGCCAATCGACCGTCCAACATATCTTAAATGGGACAGTTTCCATCCAAAACACATAAAAAACTCTATTGTCTACAGCCAAGCCATCAGATATAACCGTATATGTTCCAACCCCATGGATAGAGATGAACACCTTGGTCGCCTCAGAAAGACTTTTTTGAACCAGGGCTACCATCCAAGAACAATTGAAAACCAAATTACAAGAGCCACCAGAATATCAAGGAATCACCTGCTACATTACAAAGCTAAAGAAGAAAATAACCGGGTGCCTCTAGTGGTCACCTACAATCCAAGTCTGGAGATGCTAAGAGGAGCTGCACGGAAACTACAACCTTTACTACAAAAAGATGCCCGATTACAATCCATATTTCCAGACCCCCCACTACTATGTTTTAGGCAGCCCCCAAATCTAAGAAGCATCATTGTCAGAAGCTCCCTGTCCTCCCCAACAGCTGCAGGTACCTTTCCTTGGAAACAAAAGAAATGCAAAACCTGTATATCTATAATGACCACGGACAGGATAAAGATCCCCAACTCCCATCAGGACTACAAGATACCAGGTACTTTCAGCTGCATCACATCTAATGTGGTGTACCTAATTATATGTACTAAATGTCCAACTGGGGGTTTGTATGTGGGGGAGACCGGGCAAAAACTGAGAACAAGGATGAATTCTCATCGCCACACAATAAGAGAAAGGAGAATGGATTTACCTGTGGCAAAACACTTTTGTATGCCCGGTCATAGCATGACGGATATGGAATTACTTGTATTAAAATCTAACTTCAAATCTGAGAAGGATAGAAAAGTCTGGGAATATAAACTTATGATGACCTTTGACACTCTTAGTGCTGGGATGAATATATCCCAGAGTTTTATGTCTTTCTACAACAATTAAGCAATCTGCTTCCCTGACCTTTTAGGGTCATCACAACACAATACCAGACCCCAATCAGAGGGTAATAAAACTTTCACTCCTTATCTATGAACTAGTCATATTTATGTTCATCCCTCTGCCATAATGACAGTTCTGCTTCACGTCACTTGTCTTACCTATTGCATTATTCCTGTGTCCTCTTGTGTATAAATATGTGATTCTTCAGCTTTTGTTTTAGTCTTTGCCTGATGAAGAGACCTGCGTAGTCTCGAAAGCTTGCAATTTGTTACCATCTTTTCAGTTAGCCATTAAAAGGTATCAACCACTGAGGACTCTCAAGTCTAAATATTTTTCTATCTACTGGCTAACACGGTACGAAGATACACATCTTTCGTATATCAAAATGGAGGATACCAGAATGTACCGCATCTTTATGGAACTGAAACCACTTCTGAAGAAACGTGCACAAATGGACAGCGACATTTTTTTCTTATCTAAATGCAAAAAGGAGAATCTAATTCCCAAAGGACTCTGGATTACAAACCCAATTCTTCACACCTACAATACCCATTATGCACAAAACCTTTGTCACAGGACTTCTGAAAGACTAAGGAACCATCTTTTGCATGTCTGCTACAGCATAAGGAGTAAAGTCCAAGGACAATTTGAAACTCTGAGGAAAACACTTACAGAAAGCACAGAGCAAAAATTACAACAATACTATAACAAACTACGGACCTTTCTGATTCAAAACAAGGAAAAGAAACTACACAGATTGCGCCTCCATTCCAGACTCTATACAAACAGATACAAAACAAAACCAAAACCTGACAACTCTGACAACCACTCCATTCCAGACACAAAAGCATCTAACTGTGTCATCAATCTCTCAGATTACAAACCCAACAAAGTGGAGCTTGCCGTGCTTTCTAGAGGACTCTCATTTTGTCCTACTAAGGCCCTGGATAAAACCGAACTCTGCAGTGATATGGAACATTTTTTCAGGAGACTGCGCCTGAAGGAATACTTCAATGATACAGAAGATTCAGAAAACACTCGGACTGAAGGAAGAGGGATCCCAATAACCAAGAAGAGGTCAGACTGGACACCTCCACCTGGACGTAACCCTCATTTGGATAAATATATAGACTCATTCAGACATTTGATAAAATCCACCATCATAGCCACCAACAAGAGACAAGCCTCCAACATCAGTGCCCAGGAGAGAAAGGCCATACAGTCTCTGAAAACCAACAAAGAAATCATCATTAAACCTGCTGACAAGGGAGGTGCAATAGTCATGATGAACACATCAGACTATATGAAGGAAGCAAACAGACAACTTACGGACACACGCTACTACAGAAAACTGGAGTCGGACCCTACACAGGACTATTACAAGGAACTAAGCAAGTTGGTATCTTGTCTGTCTGACAAATCCATAAGAGCTGATGACCTGATACCAGAAAGTCCAAGAACAGGGACATTCTACATGCTTCCCAAAATCCACAAAGCCGGAAATCCAGGGAGGCTGATTATTTCATGTGTGGACACCCTTACTGAGCAAGTATCTGGATGGGTAGAGGGTGTTCTTAAACCCCTGGTAAAGGATACACCCAGCTACATTCAGGACACAACTGACCTACTGAATAAACTAGCAGCAATAGGTTCTCTACCAGAAGGAACCATCCTGGCCACCATGGATGTGGAATCTTTGTACTCTAATATCCCACACCAGGATGGATTAAATGCCTGCAAAGTCTTCATGGGAAACACCGGGAATGATGCTGATTCTGTGGTGAAACTCACAAAATTCATCCTCACCCACAATTACTTCGAATTTGACAACAAGATCTATCTTCAGGAGACTGGCACAGCTATGGGAAGTAAAATGGCTCCACAGTATGCAAATCTTTTCATGGCCAAGCTTGAAAGCGAATTTTTGTCCTCATGCCCCATCAGGCCTCGGGCCTACTACCGCTACATTGATGACATTTTAATCATCTGGACGGAGTCTGAACAACAGCTAAAGACGTTCCATGAACAGTTCAATCAATTTCATCCCACCATCAACTTAACACTTAACTACTCCAGCACTGAAATTAACTTTTTAGACACCACCATTAAGCTAAAGAACAATGAAATAGAGACATCCCTGTATCAGAAGCCAATCGACCGTCCAACATATCTTAAATGGGACAGTTTCCATCCAAAACACATAAAAAACTCTATTGTCTACAGCCAAGCCATCAGATATAACCGTATATGTTCCAACCCCATGGATAGAGATGAACACCTTGGTCGCCTCAGAAAGACTTTTTTGAACCAGGGCTACCATCCAAGAACAATTGAAAACCAAATTACAAGAGCCACCAGAATATCAAGGAATCACCTGCTACATTACAAAGCTAAAGAAGAAAATAACCGGGTGCCTCTAGTGGTCACCTACAATCCAAGTCTGGAGATGCTAAGGGGAGCTGCACGGAAACTACAACCTTTACTACAAAAAGATGCCCGATTACAATCCATATTTCCAGACCCCCCACTACTATGTTTTAGGCAGCCCCCAAATCTAAGAAGCATCATTGTCAGAAGCTCCCTGTCCTCCCAAACAGCTGCAGGTACCTTTCCTTGCAAACAAAAGAAATGCAAAACCTGTACATCTATAATGACCACGGACAGGATAAAGATCCCCAACTCCCATCAGGACTACAAGATACCAGGTACTTTCAGCTGCATCACATCTAATGTGGTGTACCTAATAATAGGTACTAAATGTCCAAATGGGGGTCTGTATGTGGGGGAGACCGGGCAAAAACTGAGAACAAGGATGAATTCTCATCGCCACACAATAAGAGAAAGGAGAATGGATTTACCTGTGGCAAAACACTTTTGTATGCCCGGTCATAGCATGACGGATATGGAATTACTTGTATTAAAATCTAACTTCAAATCTGAGAAGGATAGAAAAGTCTGGGAATATAAACTTATGATGACCTTTGACACTCTTAGTGCTGGGATGAATATATCCCAGAGTTTTATGTCTTTCTACAACAATTAAGCAATCTGCTTCCCTGACCTTTTAGGGTCATCACAACACAATACCAGACCCCAATCAGAGGGTAATAAAACTTTCACTCCTTATCTATGAACTAGTCATATTTATGTTCATCCCTCTGCCATAATGACAGTTCTGCTTCACGTCACTTGTCTTACCTATTGCATTATTCCTGTGTCCTCTTGTGTATAAATATGTGATTCTTCAGCTTTTGTTTTAGTCTTTGCCTGATGAAGAGACCTGCGTAGTCTCGAAAGCTTGCAATTTGTTACCATCTTTTCAGTTAGCCATTAAAAGGTATCAACCACTGAGGACTCTCAAGTCTAAATATTTTTCTATCTACTGGCTAACACGGTACGAAGATACACATCTTTCCTATATTCATTATTTCCAGAATTCACTTTCTTTCAGGAAAGAGACTTCAATCAGTTTCTCTTGTTTTCAGTGTATTCACTAAAAATGTGCGACGTCAACCAGACTGAAGTCACAGAGTTCCTGATCCTTGGATTTAAAGGTCTATATAAATACAAATTTCTGCTCTTCCTCCTTTTCCTCTTCTGTTACCTGATAATACTGGCTGGAAACCTCCTTATTATAGTGTTGGTGTCCACCAATCACAACCTCAATACTCCAATGTTCTACTTTCTCAAGCATCTAGCTGTAGCCGATATCCTTTCCACTACGGACATTGTGCCCATGATGTTAAATGTAATTCTATATGACATGAAGGAGGTGCCAGTGAGGAGCTGCATCTTCCAGCTCCAAATTGTACTCATATTTGGTTATAGCCCCATTATTCTGATCACTGTAATGTCTTATGATCGGTACTTGGCCATTTGCAGCCCGATGCGCTACAATTCTATAATGCAACCTCATGTTTGCTTCAAGATGGTTCTTGGCTCCTGGTTTTTTAACTTTGTCCTTTCCCTTGAGATCATTCTTGTTTATCAGCTGGAGTTTTGTGGTTGCAACACAATAGACCACTTCTTCTGTGACTTCAGGTTACTTCTTGAAACGACTACATCCCACACTAACCTCTTGACTTTGGTTGACATTGTAATAGGCATCATTGGCAGTGTCATCCCATTTGCTTTAATTCTTATCAGCTATTTGCGTATTTTCTTTGTCATAATGACCCTTTCATCCACCAGTGGCTTGTCAAAAGCCTTCTCCACATGTGGCTCCCATCTCACCGCTGTATGCATCTACTATGGAACTCTCCTCATCATTTACATGCCACCATCCAATGACAGATCATTGAGCACAAACAAGTTTTTATCTCTGCTGTACATTGTGGTGTCTCCAATGATGAATCCCATCATTTACAGTCTGAGGAATCAGGAGATCAGGAGAACTATTCAAGAAATGTTTAGAAACTGTTAAGGATATACTTAAATGCAGCCACAAATTTATGAGATTATCCGATTTGCTGATTACTGCATTTCCAGATGGGAAAGGGAGGAACTATAGATTTGTCTTCTGTATTTTCTTGACAAAATATTTACAATAAAACATGGATAAGATGATTCAATGACAACAATTATTTCAGTACATGTCATATTTTCTTTTTTTTTTTTGCACAATTTCTCTCTCTAAATTTTTTTAAAGATGCACTCCTCCTCCCATCAAAGATTTTTTTTACTTATAACATTGCAATATTCCTATTTTATGGCACTGTGTTCTTACAATTGCTCATTTTGCCCTTCTACCCAATTAATTATTTTCTGTTCATTTAGATCTATGACATCACTGTAACAACCCTGCTGGCATCGCTGCATGACCTCCCATTCCCCACATACCAACTTGCTCACTGCTCCAGGTCATGCTGTGATTTCTGTCTGCTGCCAGCTCCATACGCTGTACCTCTTGCTTTCTATCTGTTCTGTGCTTTTTTCCTGGCTGTGTGCATAGGGGGGCGACACCAGAATAATAATAATAATAATAATAATCTTTATTTATATAGCGCCATCATATTCCGCAGCGCTTTACAGTTTAACAGTTTCAGAACACAAGTCATAAGTAACAACGTTAACAATACAATAATTAAAGAAAAATAAGCCGCCCCTGCTCGTGAGAGCTTACAATCTACAATGAGGTGGGGGAGTACAAAGTATAGGTGTGTATATACAATGGTGCATTTACAATGATGGTCCAGCCATCTTGAGGGAGTGAGGGATGGATGGAGATAGTGAATGGGCTACACACACACACTTACACAGAATACATAGAATGACTTTGATTAGTGAATGTGATAGGCCGCTCTGAACAAATGTGTTTTGAGGGAGCGCCTGAAACCATGCAAATTGTGGATAGTCCTAATTTCTTGGGGTAGAGCATTCCAGAGGATTGGCGCAGCGCGGGAGAAATCTTGGAGTCGGGAGTGGGAGGTACGGATTAGTGCAGAGGTTAGTCGAAAGTCGTTTGCAGAGCGCTGCAGTCTGTTAGGCCGATAGATAGAAATGAGGGAGGAGATGTAGGGGGGTGCTGCACTGTGGAGAGCTTTGTGGTTGAGAACAAGTACTTTGAATTTGATCCTTTAATGAATGGGCAGCCAGTGTAAGGACTGGCGAAGAGCTGACGCGTCCGAGTACCGATTAGCCAGATGAATTACCCTGGTTGCTGCATTAAGGATGGACTGGAGAGGGGATAGTCGAGTAATGGGGAGGCCAAGTAATAGAGCGTTGCAGTAGTCCAGGCGGGAGTGGATCAATGCTACAGTGAGGGTTTTTGTTGTTTCCATGGTGAGAAAAGGGTGGATTCTAGAGATGTTCTTTAGGTGTAGGCGGCAAGAGCGGGCAAGAGATTGTGTTTGGGAGGTGAAGGAGAGATTGGTGTCAAACATAACACCCAGACAGCGAGCCTGCTGCCGGGGTGTTATTATGGTGCCGCCCACGGAGAGGGAAATGTCAGATTTAGGGAGGTTAGTAGACGGCGGGAGCAGAAGAAGTTCAGTTTTGGAGAGGTTGAGTTTCAGATAGAGAGTGGACATGATGTTGGAGACTGCGGACAGACAGTCAGTGGCGTTCTGTAGTACAGCGGGGGTAAGGTCGGGGGATGACGTGTATAGTTGTGTGTCATCAGCATAAAGATGGTACTGAAAGCCAAATCTGCTGATGGTCTGTCCAATTGGGGCTGTGTAGAGAGAGAAGAGAAGGGGGCCAAGGACTGAGCCCTGGGGTACACCGACAGTGAGAGGAAGAGAAGATGACGTGGAACCAGAGAACGAAACACTGAAGGAGCGGTCAGAAAGATAGGAGGAGAACCAGGAGAGAACAGTGTCCTTAATACCTAGTGAGTGGAGCCTAGACAGTAGGAGACGGTGGTCAACCGTGTCAAAAGCTGCAGAAAGGTCGAGAAGAATGAGCAAAGAGTGGTCACCGTTATGTTTTGCTGTAAGAAGGTCATTGGTCACTTTGATGAGTGCAGTTTCAGTCGAATGTAGGGGGCGGAAGCCGGACTGTGAAGGGTCTAGAAGAGAGTGAGTGGAGAGGTAACGGGTGAGGCGGGAGTAGACTAGGCGCTCCAAAAGTTTAGAGATGAAGGGGAGATTGGAGACCGGTCTGTAGTTGTTTGTGCAGGAAGGGTCGAGAGCGGGTTTCTTTATTAGTGGAGTAATGATGGAGTGTTTGAAGGTGGATGGGAAAATGCCAGAGGAGAGTGAGAGATTAAAGATTTTAGTTAGGTGAGTTGTGACAACTTGTGTGAACTCTCTGGTTCTTAGGAAATCAGGGTGCACCTGTCTATTTTGTCCCTGAACAAGTACCATGAGTCCTCTAGATTTAACTGCAGCTCCACCCTGTGGATCTGGCCTGTGCAATGTGTTAACTCAGTGTTTTGCTAGTTAATCACCAGTTCTTTCTCTGTGTTCCTCCATCTTTGGAGGCTTCACTCCTAGCTTTGTCTTGAACCTGTTTGTCCATCCTCCAGGAGGAAGAATATCCTGGTCTCTGTGCTATTGCTCCTGACCTTGTCTTGTACTTGTCCTTGCCACGCTCCAAGAGGCAGAATATCCTGTTCCCTGTGTCTTTGTCCCTGTACCTTGACTCGTGTCATTACCTTGTCTGAACTCTGTCCTACCTCTGTCTCTTAGTCTCCTTGTCTGTGGTTTCCTTCCGTGCTGTGTCTTGCCTTGTATTCTCTCTGTATCACTTTATGTCTCTTGTCCGCAGTCCTGCGATTCAGCTCAGCTCCACTATGATAGTCTGCTGCTGCAGAAATCTTTTGCTGCATCTCCTCTCCGCATATCTTGCGGTTCCACTCTGCTTCACTCCTGCAGCTGCAGAACCTCTTGCTGCAGCTCCTTTCCGCATATCTTGCGGTTCCGCTCTGCTTCACTCCTGCAGCTGCAGAACCTCTTGCTGCATCTTCCCTTCGCATACTTTGTGGGTCCGCTTTGCTTTGCTCCTGCCACTGCAGAACCTCTTGCTGCTCTACAGCCCTTCTACGCAGCCTTGCTATGTGGACAGGTCTCTACCTGTTTCTCCATACATCATTCCTTCCAGTCAGTTCCAGTATCTGCATTTGCTGTGTGAACAAGTCTCTACCTGTTTCTCCATACACCATTCTATCCAGTCAGTATCAGTACCTGCATTTGCTGTGTGAACAGGACCCTACCCCGTGTCTCAGCCGTGCTTACCTACCCTGTGTTTCAGCCATGCCTACCTAATCTGTGTCCCAGCCGTGCCAAACCACCTTGTGTCTCAGCTGTGCCTACCTACCATGTGTCTCAGCCATGCCTGCCAGACCTGTGTCCCAGCCGTGCCTACCTACCTTGTGTCACAGCCGTACCTACCTACCCTGTGTCTCATCGGTGCCTACCAGCCCTGTGTCTCAGCCGTGCCTGCCAACCCTGTGTCTCAACCGTTCCTGCTGGCCCTGTGTCTCCACTGTGCCTGCCGACTCTGTATCTCAGCCATGCCTGCGAGCCCTGTGTCTCAGCCGTGCCTTTCAGCCCTGTGTCTCAGCCGTGCCTGCCTGCCAGTGTCTCAGCTGTGCCACTGTCTCCCCAAGAGGGATCAGCAGCCACAGCCAGACTCCACCCTGGAGTGGCACCTGGCATCTGCCTGCCGCAACAAGCCTGACCTCACCATCAGGGGCTCCAGTGAAAACCAAGGCAGCTGTTCTAGTCACACCTCTTCCAGGGTAATCTGACTTGAGGCACAGTGGGGCCACAACCCCCTGGCTCACGCCCACCAGTCAGGGCGTGAGTGTGACAGTTTACACAGGCCATGGTCCCCGCTAAGTCCCATGTCCGTCCACTCGCAGAGCATGATGAACTTTTTCTTTGCACGTATGTGCAACCGGAAGAAATTTTTCCACGCAGCGTAGTTCAGATTCTTGAGACATCAGACCCCATCATAGTCTCTAATGCTCTTTACAATCAATTCCTGGCTTATGAGAGGCTCCACCCAGCAGACCCGCCTAACTTCTATAGGAACCCTAAGGAGTGTCAAGGGTTCCTGGAGCAGTGCTTGCGCTACATCCAGGGGAATGCAGCCTGTTTCCCTTCTGACTGGGTCAAGGTGGGATACATCATGTCCAACCTGGACCAAGATGCTCTGATATGGATCACTCCCCTCTAGGAAGCAGGGGATCCTGTCATCACAGACTTTGAGGCCTTCCTGGTGGCCTTCCGTAAAGCCTTTGATGTACCTGATACAGCTAAGCCTACCAAGTCTTCCCTTTCCATATCTGAGAGGCAATCCAGACGTGCGAAATCAGTGAAGAAAATGCCCACGTCAGACCACGACTGTCCGAAACCCTCCCAATCCTCTCCCTGTTAAAGCAGCTACTCAAATAGAACCCAAGAAGACTAACAAGAGTGGACTGGCACAGCACCAACCTAAGACCAGTTGTAAGAAGGGCATACTATATTGCTGCGGTTGTCAGGAACACCTGGACTGCCTCTGTCCAAAGGATCTAAGGCTCCAGAACCTTGGGCCAGTAGCAGAAACTGCCCCTGGTGAGAGTACTTCCGCTCCACTAAAGTCTGTGACTGTTATGGTGCGTTGTGGAAGCTTCGGCCCTGCAGATGTGTTCAAGCTGCAAGCCAAATGAAGTCTGTGTGTGGTTCCTGTTCCACAGCTTCAGAATCCAGTGAGGATGTTTGTTGATTGCCGAACCCTGCTTATGAACAGTTCAGTGTTGAAGGGACAACTACAGCTCCTAATCGGAGCATTATACATGGAGAAATTTGTTTTCCACTCACTGACCAGTTTGCCCCTCGGTCGCTCTGAGCCCGGTACTCTACTGCCCATTCCAGTCCAAAGATCCAGTGTGGTGCTGCATTTGGAACTACCTAATCACCAGAGGTCTCTAGTTCCTAAAATTGCAAGGTCATTCTACAGTGTTGTCACCATCTCCACCTGATCAGCTGGCTATTAAGTCATGATGTTCTGATGCCACTGAAGAAGAGGAAGCAGTGGGGCCCTCTCCATACACTTCCTGTGACTATACCTGTGACCAGTTCCCTGTGGATCTGACCTGTGCAATGTGTTAACTCAGTTAGTGTTTTGCTACTAAGCTGCCAGGTCTTGCTCTGTGTTTCTCCATCTTTGGAGACTTCACTCCTAGCTTTGCATTGTACCTGTTTGCCCACCTTCCAGGAGGCAGAATATCCCTTTCTCTGTGCTATTGCTCCTGACCTTGTCTTGTCTTTGTCCCTGTACCTTGTCTCGTGTCATTACTTTGTCTGAACTCTG
Organism: Oophaga sylvatica; assembly: GCA_033576555.1. Taxonomy (NCBI): domain Eukaryota; kingdom Metazoa; phylum Chordata; class Amphibia; order Anura; family Dendrobatidae; genus Oophaga; species Oophaga sylvatica. Next base: position 562,517,161 of record JARQOD010000004.1, read on the forward strand.
TCCTACCTCTGTCTCTTAAGGGTATGCCACACTAAGCGAGATCGCTAGTGAGATCACGCAAGCGACATAGATTTTATGATGCAGCAGCGACATCGTTAGCGACGTCGCTGTGTGTTGCATGTAGCGGCGATGTGGCCACCGCTGCACATGTCGCTGATCATGCACGAACGATTTGGGCCGTATTTTGATGGTTGCCATCCCGCTGGTGAGCCTGAATCGCTGTGTTTGACACCTTTTGTGAACGATGTGCGACCTCGTTGACGACTCATATGTCAGCGGCGCAGGCTGGACTGGGTTTTCTTTAGTAACGCCCTTCAGCTCCGATTGGTGACCACAACATCACCTCAGCAATAATAACTGCGCCCCCATCCATTGTTCCAGAGCGCTTTGTGGATGACTCCAACGTTCTGTCCTTTGTGCGTTGTTGCGAGGATAGTATCATGTGTCGGGGTTTTGCGACCCTGTCAGAGTCGCTACAGTGTCCTTTGTGCATTGTTGCGAGGATAGTGTGTGGGTTTTGCGATCCTGTCTGAGTCGCTAGAGCGCTTCATCTTTGCCATTTGGATTTGGATCTTCTGGATATTTGGATTCAAGGTACATATTGTATGTGATGTTGTGTGATGCGTTTTTTTGTTACACCTTTTATTTTTGTCTGCTTTATTTACTTTACACCCTCCACCATTTTAGGCTTTTGTAAACTGTTTTTTAAATGTTAACTGAAAAGTTAATAAACAATTACTTTTTTTTTTTTATTTTATTCTTTATTTTATTTTGTTTAAACACTTTAGTAATAGTAATTAACTTTTCTCTTCTTTACCGTACAGGTTGCACATAATGAACCTGACCACCGCGGAGCGTGTGATTGTGGCAGTTGCGTTAGTGAAGGAGGCAGATCGACAAGAAGAGGCACGGATGGAAGAGAGGCAAACAAAACGAAAGCGTCGCATGTGGACCAGAGAATGGCTGGAGCAGAGGTCCAAATTCACCCACATGCATCTAGTGAGGGAGTTGCAGGAGAAGAATCCGCAGGATTTCTGAAATTATCTACGGATGTTGGAGGATTCATTCAAGCTCCTACTGGAATGTGTGAGGCCACTCATTGAACGGCAGGATACCCGGATGCGTGCAGCTGTTTCAGCAGAGGAACGTTTGGCAGTAACGCTGAGATTTCTGGCAACCGGATGTTCAATGAAAGACTTGCAATTTTCTGCTGCAGTTTCTCGATCGCTGCTTGGCGTACTCATTCCAGAGACATGCAACGCCATCGTCCGCAGTTTACGGAGCTACATGCCTTTTCCCAAATCAGTGGCGGAATGGCAAATTATTGCCTCTGATTTTGAACGGATTTGGCAGTTCCCAAACTGTGGTGGTGCCTTGGATGGCAAACATGTGCGGATCACGCAACCAGCCAAAAGCGGATCCTATTTCTATAATTACAAGGGCTACTTCAGCATGATCCTCATGGCCCTTGTTAATGCCAATTATGAATTTATTAACGTTGATGTTGGCATTAATGGAAGGGTTTCTGACGGTGGCGTTTTGGAGCACACTACTTTTGGTGAATGGTTGTTGAATAATAAACTTAACTTGCCAACCAACATGGACACCACCGCCAACCTAAACTTTGTTTTTGTGGGCGATGAAGCCTTCCCCCTTCATGCGCATCTTTTGAAACCATACCCACAAAAGACTTTAACAGGGGAAATGCATATTTTTAACTACAGACTGTCTAGGGCACAGCGCGTTGTTGAGAATGCCTTCGGCATAATGGCCAACCGCTTCAGGGTTTTCACACTCCAATCAACATGAAGCTGGAATCGATTGACTCTGTGGTGTTGGCCTGTTGTGTGCTGGACAATTTTCTACGAAAACGTGATGCTGTTACTTACAGTCCGCCGGGCTTCATGGACTTTGACAGCAATGGTGACGTGGTGCTCGGAGAATGGCGTGACAATGATCTCACTATTGCAGGCCTTCAACCTGTAAATCAAGGCAGGAGCAAGGACGATGCGAAGGCCGGCCGAGACAAGTACTGCCAATACTTTAATGGGCCTGGTGCAGTGAGTTGGCAGCATCAGGTCTAGTTTGCTTTTGAGAATGTTTTACTTTTGCCTTTTTTTAACTATCTTTTAATAATAAAAAATGTTTATTTTAAAAATGCCTTTGTGTTCTTTCAATTATTTTACCAATATGTGAGAAGGGCTAATGATGAGTGAGATGTGGGGAGGGAGTAATGGGGATGGGAACGAGACATGTTACCAGTAGTGTTGAGCATTCCGATACCGCAAGTATCGGGTATCGGCCGATATTCGCTGTATAGGAATTCCGATACTTAGTCCGATATTTTTCCTATATCGTATACCAGAATCGGAAGTTCCCATAATTCTTTGAGAGGCAGTGTGATTTTATTCAGCCAATGAGGAATCCTAAGAAGTGTGGGCACATCCTGGAATGCTGCGGTCATGTTAACTAATGGCATGGCTGTGATTGGCTGCTGAAATGATGTCAGAATGCATATAAAAGGCGCCGCCGCCATTTTAGCTTCACTGTGCTGTGAATTCAGTTAGGGACAGAATGCTGCTCTGCTGACTCTGAGGGACAGTTACAGATAGCGTTTTTGTGAATTGTTCTGTTGGCAGGCTATTTGAGAAACCGCTTTGTAAATCATCCTTCCTTGCAGTGTTGTTTTCACAGCTCTGTGCAAGGTGTGTGTGTGAGTGCAGGTGACGCTGCAGTTTGCTCTGCATCCAACGCTGTTTGTAGTCATCTGCACGTGTCACTCACTGACTCTTTTTTTTTATTATTTTGTGGAATTGGTGCTGCTCCATTCAATTGAAATTAACAGTGATCTATTGGTGTGACGCGCTTCCATCCGTATACAATACATTGGTTGCAAACACTATAGAAGTACACAAAGGAGCCTTTCACAGATAGTGAACAGTTGTGTGCAGTGTTCACTGTAGTCTGTGAGGTTTTGATTTTTTGAGTGCAGATCACGCTACAGTTAGTTCTTCAACCACTGCTGGTTGTAGTCTGCTGAGCGTGTGTCACTGCCTCATCCTTGACATTTTTCTCTAATTGGTGCTGCTCCATTCTATTTCAAAAAACTCAAATCTATTAGTGTGACGCGCTTCCATCCGTATACAATACATTGGTTGCAAACACTATAGAAGTACACAAAGGAGCCTTTCACAGATAGTGAACAGTTGTGTGCAGTGTTCACTGTAGTCTGTGAGGTTTTGATTTTTTGAGTGCAGATCACGCTACAGTTAGTTCTTCAACCACTGCTGGTTGTAGTCTGCTGAGCGTGTGTCACTGCCTCATCCTTCACATTTTTCTTAATTGGTGCTGCTCCATTCTATTTAAAAAAACTCAAATCTATTAGTGTGACGCGCTTCCATCCGTATACAATACATTGGTTGCAAACACTATAGAAGTACACAAAGGGGCCTTTCACAGCTACTGAACAGTTGTGTGCATTGTTCACTGTAGTCTGAGGTTTTGATTTTTGGAGTGCAGATCACGCTACAGTTAGTTCTTCAACCACTGCTGGTTGTAGTCTGCTGAGCGTGTGTCACTGCCTCATCCTTCACATTTTTCTCTAATTGGTGCTGCTCCATTCTATTTCAAAAAACTCAAATCTATTATGTGACGCGCTTCCATCCGTATACAATACATTGGTTGCAAACACTATAGAAGTACACAAAGGGGCCTTTCACAGCTACTGAACAGTTGTCTGCAGTGTTCACTGCAGTCTCTGAGGAATAACCACACTTAGGCCTTATAACTTTTCTGACTTTCTTTATCAATCTACCAAGATGAAGAAGGCAGGGAGTAAGGCACGTGGTCGTGGCCGTGGAGTTTCAGCAGGGAGAGGACGTGGGGATTCTGTGGCTGCTGCCGCCCCCAGTGACACAGCATCCACCAGTTTTCCCCGTGAGCGTTCCTTTATGCGCACTTTTGTAGGAGCTCGGCGTACCCCCCTGCTGCGGGAAGAACAAATTGAAGCCGTTGTTGGTTGGATGGCAGCCAATGCATTGACTTCAATTGCTTCCACCTCCTCTCAGGACCACAGCACTGTTGAACAACCATCTGTCTCTTCACCGCCTGCCAAATTGCCCAGGCAGTCAGAGAGCTCTGTACAGGAGCCAGCTGAGTCTCTGCTTCTGTTCTCAGAATCTGTTGGCTTGCAAACAGGGGCCCAGCCAAGCAGCATTCTGTTGATGTTGGTAGTCATGGTATCCTTCATGTTCATGCTGTTTGCGCATGCGCACTTAGCTTGGATTGTACAGCTGGATGTCATTATGTTCATTTTAGCTATTTATAAATAGCCTCATTGTGTAGCGGTATTATATATCCCCCTGACGAAGGATCTATATATCCGAAACGCGCGTCGGGGCGCGTTTTCAGCAGGCACATACATCTGATACTTTTTGCTCCCAGGTATATTGGTTTTTATTTTGTGCGCCTTTTTTCATTGATGGTCTTTTTTTTGCACTATTTGACCGGTGTTATTTGTTACACATTTTTATTCTATTTGATTGATTTCTGCAATCATTTGCACACGAATTGTAGTGGGTAGTATAATAAATTCTTTTGATTTAGTGCACACACTTTATATATTTTTTCATATTTAATATACACATCATAGTATTTGTTATATTACATTTTGTATACCACTGTGTGTTCACTATATAATTATGTTGTATATATAGTTTTTTTACCTGGTTTTATTTTCTGAGCATTACATTATATATATATATATATTATATTATATTGAGTATATTTATTGATTATAGCGTCCTGTTGTTTTAAATTATTTTATTACATGGTTATATTATACGTTTGTTAAGCCAGTAACTTTGTTTAATAAAGGCATTTTGATTATAGTATATTTTCTTGGTCTCGTTGTCCTTTTCCACTCCATTAGGTATTTCTCTTTCCAGCACCTGGGTGTTTTTGTTCAAGCAGCATTCTGGAATGTGAAGAAGAGGGAGTATGCAGTGATGCGCAACAGCTGTGTCTCTCTGAATCTGAAGAGGCGTGTGAGCCAGTGCCGATGGTCAGCACACCGCAGAACGCATCTGATGATGATGAGACTCAGGTGCAGTTTCTGTGGAGCATGGTGCTGGCCAGACCACCCAACAGCAGCAAGTGTTGGAAGAGGGTAGTGAAGATGATGAGGTCCAAGACCCAACATGGCGTGAGGAACAGGAATGTGGTGGGAGCAGCTCTGAGGAAGAGATTGCCCCAACGGTCCAAACAGGAGGGAGAGGTAGGCTGCAGACTCGGTTGCCTGTAGCCTCCAGTTTGGCACCCATTCAAAGCAGTTCTCTTCCAAAAGCCAAAACGGGCGCTCCCAGGACTTGCACTGCGTGGTCCTTTTTTGACACACTTGCAGATGATATTTGCTATGTCAAATGCAAGCTGTGTAATCAAAAAGTAAAAAGAGGTAAAAGTGTCAGTAACCTCAATACCACAAATATGTGGAAACATGTGCGGACAAAGCACGTGGTTGAGTTACAAAGACACACTGGAGATGTAGGCCAACCTACAGCAGCACCTACATCTTCAGCTCGTGTTGGAGCCTCTTCCTCCAGCTCACACACAGCTGGTTCGGCTTCCTCACAGTGTTATTCCACCCACAGCTGCAAGTTCCCTGTCATCCTCACACTCCCAGGCCACTGTACAGCCATCGGTAGCACAGGCATGGGATAAAAGACGGCCATACTCGGCAAACCATCCACGAGCACAGGCTCTGAATGCTGGCATTGCAAAACTCCTGTCCCTTGAAATGCTGTCATTCAGGCTGGTGGAGACTGACAGTTTCCGTAACTTAATGGCATTGGCAGTCCCACAATACAATGTGCCAAGCCGATTTTATTTCAGCAGGCAAGCCGTCCCTGGTCTGCAAAAGCATGTTGAGGGAAAAAATAAACATGCGCTACTTAACGCCGTCAGTAGCAAGGTCCACCTGACCACCGATGCGTGGACCAGTACCCATGGCCAGGGACGATACCTTTCCCTCACTGCCCATTGGGTCAATGTTGTGGAGCCGGGTACAGATCTTGTGAGTGGCGCTGTACGTGTTCTGCCAACTCCAAGGATTGCAGGAATCCAGTCTGTACACATTGACTCCTCCTCCTACTCCAGTTCCTCAGAATCATCGCTGCAGGAGCCGTCACGGTCTACCTCCACATGGACACGTGAACGCTTATCTGTTGCGACCGATATGAGCACAGCCGTGGCCAAACATCAACAGGCCGTCCTGAAATTAATTTCCATGGGAATCGAAGCCACACAGCGCACGAGCTCTGGAATGCCATCAAGCAGGAGAGCGACGTGTGGTTTTTGCCAGCGAATCTCCAGCCAGGCTTGGTAGTGTGTGACAATGGCCGAAATCTGGTGGCAGCTCTGGCCCTTGGCAACCTCACTCACATACCATGTCTGGCACATGTGCTCAACTTGGTCGTGCAGAGTTTTTTGAGGGACTATCCGGATCTTGATGCACTGCTGCTAGTGTTGAGCGATACTGCTCGATATCTAAAAATATCGGATCGGAATGGTATCGCCGATATCACTAAATATCGTCGATATCCGATTCCGATACCGGAAGTCCCATGTAAGTCTATGGGAACAAAATATCGCAACAAAAAAAACCCTTTCTTTCGTTGTAAACACAAAATATACACACATAGAATACATATTTATATATATACATGTCATTGTGACATATATATATATATATATATATACATATATTTATAGTTTATACACTTCTACATAGTAAAATAGACTCTGATTCAATTGCCGGGTAAAGCCGTGACATACCCCATAGAAGTCGACGGGCTCGGTGCCGAGTACCCCCAAAACCTCTGGCTCTGTGCGACTCAACTTGGGCGTCACGAACAGGATTCTGTAGCTCGCTCTAAGCGAGTCCTGTGTGCCTGAATTGAACTGGTTTTGTGCTTGAGAATTGCTAAAATCATCAGAGAATGTATTTGCCATTTTTCCGCCATATCTGCGTCACGACGAGGCACTGGTGAAGAAGAAGGGCGTGCTCTTCGTGGGTGTACACTCACTCAGTGGCGCGAAAACGATGGCCGACCACTCTAAATGGTACTGCAATGTAAGATCGTGCCCCACAGCTCTTCAGTTCCGCCTCCTCATCCTCCTCAGTGTGCGGAAACTAACACGAAGGTCCCGCCTCCCTACAAAAGAGGGGCCCTCTCCAGATGCTAATGACACATGTGACTTGGCTGAGATGGCTAATGGACACGAGCAGAAGTGTGAAGGGATGGAGCAGTCAGAGCTCTCCCCCCACGGAAGCGACCCGATCGCCACGGAACCACCGTTGGGCACCCGGCCTGGAAACCCTCCTACGCTGCAAGAAGCGGAGGATACCCTAAGAGGCCTGGCCCGGCATCGGGAGGAGGTCGCCAGGATGGAAGCCAGCTGGCATGCCCTAAAACTAAACTTGGAGCGGCGCCAATCCCTCTTACCTGAAGTGTCTGTACCGGAAGGTGAGGCACCCGTTCTAGTAGAGGAGTCCGTGCGGGCATCCCAGCCCTTGCAATGTGATCCGGTTGACGTTGTCGCAGTGGAGGCACCCGTTCCTGCAAAAAACGCTGCACCGGCAGCACCCCAGATCCCGCTGTCTGCCCCCATCGCTGAGACAGAAAAGCGACACCCGTCCTCATGGAGGAGGCCGCGCAGGCACCAGAGGTCTACCTGTCTGTACCGGAGCCCCGACTGTCATCTGTTCCAGAGCCGGCTGCTTCCTCCGCAGGTGAGCGCCGCCAGGACTGTCGGGCGCCAGGAGAGCTGCCGCAAACCGGACATCGTAAGCTGCAGTGTGATGGTGGAGACATGGAGATGCTGGTGGAGGAGAATTACAACCGGCGTCAGGAGGAAGAGTGTAGACGTCGGGAGAGAGAAGCCGAGCGACAAAGGGAGCAGCGCGAATCCCAGAAGCTTCGCCAACGTCACATCGAGAAGGACCGGGCAGATAAGGACCGGATGAGAAAAGATAAAGGAACCCTGTGGGAGCCGCGGCGTAAGGGTGCAGTACGGAGCTTTAAATTGAAAGCTGGTTGGGGCTTCATCCAGGAGCCTGGACTTTATTTAGAAGTGTTTGTGACCCGGCGGGACGTGGAGACTCACCTCCCAGAAGGACACCCGTGGAGGGACCTGTTGCCAGGAGACTTGGTGACTTACACCCGACACTGGGGTTACAATGGATGGTACGCCCTAAATGTTACCATGTGCGACCCCTACTCCCCAGAGTGACAGGAACCTGTGAGACCCTCGGAGCCTTCAGCCTCTCACATCCAGGCCTCTGCACAAGTGCCCACCCCACGCCGTAAATCTCCCCAGCCTCCCTCAGTGGTCTCCTCAGCAGCCCCAGCTATGGACATGATAATGATAGCTGGCCCGTACCCGGCGCCTGTTAGGCCCCCTGGGGTTCGTTCAGTCCGGGACATAGGGCTCCAGACCCGGAGGGAGATGAAAGAGGTGGCCACACAGACACAGATAGCGGGTCACGACTTGACTGTACAGGCCACACGACGTCATCAGGTCCTGGTGGTCCTTGGTGTCTCGGATGTTTGGCAAGCATCAGAAGAGTACCAGGTGGTACCTGGAACACCCCTGCCAAAGAATTATAAATAACCCGGACAGGGTCCCTGTATGTAAATAGTTAAATTGTTGATGTACCCGGACGGGTGAATGTTCATAAAAAAGTTTTTTAATTTAATAAAAAACACAACACAGTTTTCATTACTTTTATTACAGTCTCATCCTGCGACGCCATCGATCTGTAAAAAAATGAAGAAAAAAAAACAGCAGTATACCACCTGTCCGACGCAGTCCATAGTAACGAGTGTCCCACGATGATCCAGCTCTGCTACATCAGAATGACAGGCAGAGCCTGTCATCCCGGCGCAGCACAGCTGATTACCTGCTTCCCCGGCGGTGACGTCATCGGACTGGTTTACGGCCGGGATTACCCTGCAGTCACTGCAGTTATCGCGAAAAACTGCATGTGACCGCCAGGGAGAAGATAATGGCGGCCATCAAGCAGTCCAGGACGTGACCGCCGGAGATCTTATGCCAGGTAAGTGCCGCTGACTCCTGACAGACCCGACCGACGGACACTCACAGTGACAGTGACAAATCCGATTCCGGTATCCGATATGACGAAAATATCG
>JARQOD010000004.1:562526469-562659415 GCA_033576555.1 Oophaga sylvatica
CGAGGAGGTTCTGCTCCAGGCAAGAGATCAATAGGACAGTCGTAGGGGCGATGAGGCGGAAGAGTCTCTGCCGCCTTCTTGGAGAAAACGTCTGCGTATGACCAATAACACTGGGGGAGAGAAGTGAGATCTACGGGTATCTCTGTGGTGGTGGCCTGAACACACTCCCTGACACACCTGCCTCTACATGAATCACCAAAATCCAGTATCCTCCCAGAGGACCACTCAATATAGGGAGAGTGGTGACGGAGCCAAGGTATTCCCAGCAACACCTCGTCTATTCCCTCGGGCAGGACAAGAAAGGAAATACTCTCCTGATGAGAAGCGGACATAGACAAAGTGAGATGGATAGTCTGGTGGGTGATTTGTGAGGGCAGAGTCGATCTATTCACTACTCGCACAGTCACCGGTTTGGCGAGCATCACCAGAGGTATAGTGTGGCGGAGAGCAAAAGCGGAGGACATAAAATTCCCCTCGGCTCCAGAATTCACACAGAGCTCAGCGGTGAGAGTGGATGGACCTACAGTAATTGTCCCCTTAAAGGACAACTTGGTGGAAAATGCCGCAGTGTCTAGTGAACCTCCTCCCAAGGTCACTAGACGCGACAGTTTTCCCGACCACTGTGGACATTTGTTGGCATAATGTCCTAACTGCTGGCAGATGTTACAGACCACGGGTACTCGAGAGGCCTGGGACTTAGGTCAGGCTCGAGAAACCTCCATGGACTCATGGGAGACGGGCGCCTGGCTGAAAGATTCCAGAGGTCTGGCAAAGGTGTGAGCCAGCCGGAACCTCTGCCTACACTGGGACCGCTCCAACCTCCGCTACTGAAAGGTAGAGACGCAGAGATATGGACTGTGCCCTGTTAACTCCAACAGGTATGCACAGACAACTGCTGTGCATACAGCAGTCCATAGTAACGCAATCAGCAACGCAATCAGACAATCTCTTCACCGGAGGTGCCGGTATTCTAGGGGCTTAATTCAGCCGAGCCCTAAACACGTGCATACAATCTCCTCACCTGAGGTGCCGGTATTCTAGGGGCTTATTTAAGCCAAGCCCTAACACATGCTTGCAAGATCACCCTGGCACAAAACACATAATGTGATTGATACTAGCGCATGGTGGCACGACCATGCCACCCTTTTATAGTAGCAACTACAGGACCTGCCAGATAAGGACCAATAGGAAACTGCTCCAGAACACAAGTGGTTTCAGGACCTTCCTGGTGGACCAATAGGAGCTGCTGCAGTACCTGAGCATGTGACCCCTGATCTCCAATGAGAGATCTTACTCTGGGCATGCTCAGAAGGGGAAAGCAAGGACTTTGTCCTAAGGACGTCTGCTCGCCGCTAACCAGTACTGGCTACAATAGCAGAGCCTGGAGAGGCTGCAGTAATCCTCTGCACAATGTTACACTGGGTGAGACGATGGGAACGACATCTACAGTCATGGACAAATGTTTTGAGAATGACACAAATATTAATTTTTACAAAGTCCACTGCTTCACTTTTTCTAATGGCAATTTGCATATACTCCAGAATGTTATAAAAAGTGATCAGCTTAACAGCAATTACTTGCAAAGTCAATATTTGGCTAGAAAATGAACTTTATCCCCAAAACACATTTCAACATCATTGCAGCCCTGCCTTAAAAGGACCAGCTAACCTCTTTTCAGTGATTGCTCCATTTACACAGGTGTGGGTGTTGATGAGGACATGGCTGGAGATCAATCTGTCATGATTAAGTAAAAATGACACCTGTTATGATTTGGTAGCTGAGGAGTGCAGATAAAAAAGGCAATACACCAGAGCTGTTGGAATCTATGAGATTGCAGTACCCTGACTAACCACCACAACTAGAGGCAGCCGTGGAGCGTTCCTACGTTGGTCCTAGACGCCTCGTCACAGCCTGAGAAACTAACTATACCTAAAGATAGAAAGAGGAAAGCTATCTGCCCCGGAGCAGATCCCCAAAGAACATAGAAAGCCCCCAAACATGTAATGGCGGTTAGACAAGAAGAAATACTGACACAGACAGAAAATAGTATGAGCAAACGTTGGGGCCCAAACTATCTAAATAGAAAAGGATAGGAAGGGCACTTACTGCAATCCCAACTAATTACTAATTTCAAAAACACCTGAGATCACACGACCTCTACCACCTAAATTAGTTCTCTGGTGTAACAAAATCAAAACAGCAGCCACTGAAAATACTGGAAAAAGCAAATGTACAAACATCAGCGGCTGAACAAAACTGAGAGGGCAAAAGCCCCCGGAGGGGACCCTGAAGACCCCCACAGAAGTGCAGGACAAAATGCAAATGTCAAGCATAAAAGCAAAAAGAAGAAAATGTCGTATCTGTTAGCAGGAGATGCAGACACGACACAGCAGGCTACAAAGGAAACAGGAATCAAGGATTGAGACCAGAACAATTGATCACCGGCAACCCTGATGGGAAGGTGACTCCCTTATATAAGACCAGTCAGTAACACCTGATTCCCAATCCTCACAATCTTCACTGGACAGTCCAGTACCGCTTGTAACCACCAGAGGGAGCCTCTGCTCAAAACTCATCTCAAGTCCATTCACAACAGACACCACTGGACACTTTAAAAGGAGGCTGGTGCTTGGCATCATTGTTTCTCTTCTGTTAACCATGGTTATCTCTAAAGAAACACATGCAGTCATCATTGCAATGCACAAAAATGGCCTAACAGGGAAGAGTATCGCAGCTAGAAAGATTGCACCTCAGTCAACAATCTATCGCATCATCAAGAACTTCAAGGAGAGAGGTTCCATTGTTGCCAAAAAGGCTCCAGGGCGCCCAAGAAAGACCAGCAAGCACCAGGACCGTCTTTTAAAAGTGTTTCATCTGCGGGATCGGGCTACCAGCAGTGCAGAGCTTGCTCAGGAATGGCGGCAGGTGTAGTGCATCTGCACGCACCAAAGAACAAAGAAGCCACTTCTCTCCAGAAAAAACATCATGGACAGACTGATAATCTGCAAAAGGTACAGGCAGTGGACTGCTGAGGACTGGGGTAAAGTTATTTTCTCTGATGAATCCCCTTTCGATTGTTTGGGACATCAGGAAAATGCCTCATTCGGAGAAGACAAGGTGAGCGCTACCACCAGTCTTGTCTCATGCCAACTGTTAAGCATCCTGAAACCATTCATGTGTGGGGTTGCTTCTCAGCCAAGGGAATTGGCTCTCTCACAGTCTTGCCTAAAAACATAGCCATGAATAAAGAATGGTACCAGAATGTCCTCCAAGAGCAACTTCTCCCAACCCTCCAAGAGCAGTTTGGCGATCAATAATGCCTTTTCCAGCACGATGGAGCACATTGCCATAAAGCAAAGGTGATAACTTAATGGCTCAGGGAACAAAACATAGAGATTTTGGGTCCATGGCCTAGAAACTCCCCAGATCTTAATCCCATTGAGAACTTGTGGTCAATCATCAAGAGACGGGTGGACAAACAAAAACCTAAAAATTCTGACAAAATGAAAGCATTGATTGTGCAAGAATGGACTGCTATCAGTCAGGATTTGGCCCAGAAGTTGATTGAGAGCATGCCAGGGAGAATTGCAGAGGTCCTGAAGAAGAAGGGTCAACACTGCAAATATTGACTTGCTGCATTAACTCATTCTAACTGTCAATATAAGCTTTTGTTACTCATATGTTTGCAATTATATTTCTGTCTGTGATAAAAACATCTGTCAAACACACATAAAAACCAGAGGGCAATAGATCATGTGAAAATATAATATTTGTGTCATTCTCAAAACTTTTGGCCATGACTGTAAGCTGAGCAGAGTCCACTGCGGCCGGAGACTAATGGGAGACTTCAGCAGGGACGGTGTTGTGAATGTGCTAGAAATGAATTCTGAGCAGAAGCTCCCTGTAAGGTTCTTTGTCTCTTTTGACATGTTCCTTGAAACTCAGTTTTCCGTCGGCCATTTTGCTTTCTGTCTTTCTGCAGCTCTTGCCCTCAGTTAATATGGAGTTTCCAGTTTTCATGTTCCCGCCCTGATTCTCTCCCTCTTGCTTCTTAAGCAGCCTCAGCTGAACAATCAGTGCTCCTGAATGAAGCCTCAGTCAGCCTGTCACCTGACTCCTGGAAACCTAGGATTTTGGACTCCAGCTATTTCCTACTGAGGAACTTTGGAACACTTTTGGACTTTGGAAACCTGCTGTCTGGTGAATCCATGTTTGCAGAGGAATTACGGTACAGAGAAGAGATCCTGAACCTGCTTGGAGAGTTATTGTAGAGCTTGAAGTTACTCTGGCCTGCTGTGTTCTCCTGCCTCTGTTCCTGCAAACTGTGTGACCTTTTCTGCATGCTTGTATGAAGTAATACAAGTCATTTCATGTCAACCTATGTCTCATGTGTTTTCCTCGCACCCAAGCACAAGACGCTATAGGAACTGTACACTATACATGACAAGATTCAGGAGCCAATGTTTAGTGTCTGCTGGGTCTGGGAAAGCCGTGTCTGCTGTGACTGTGGATATCAGATGTCCGTTTAATACCTTCTGTGATGACAGTGGTTGTGACTTCTCACAACCATTCCAGGTGAGCGCATTCCCTTAAATGTTACTCTGGAGTGTTACCACAGGTAAACACTATTGTTTTTTTTTTTCCTTTCCTCTTCTCCTTCCAGCACTTCTGCCTTAAAAGATCTGGAAGATGGAGGCCCGCATAAAGGAGCTTTGCGGAGTGACTGATACAATCCTTGCAGATATACAGACTATAAAGACCCGTTTTGCAAGCCTACAGGACCTCACTAATCATAATTTGCAAGTGTTTGGACAAACTACTCAGGAATTACGAGCCAGGATTGAGTCTCTAGAGGAACGAGTCCAGGCTCCTGCCATAACCCCGAGTTCTGGGATCCCCAAGTTACCTCCTTTTCGTTTTGGCGGTGAACGTGAGAAATTCAGGGGATTTATTAACCAATGCAATCTATTTTTCTCTGCACATGCTTCACAATTTCCCACTGAACGATCCAAAGTGCTTACTATAATCATGTTGCTTACCAATAAGGCTTTGATGTGGGCAAACCCTCTGATTGAGACTGAGGATGATTGTTTGAATCACCTTGATGCTTTTATTTCAGCCATGGGGCAGGTGTTTGATGACCCCAATCGAGGTGCAACAGCTGAAGCAGCCATGTTAACTTTGCGCCAAGGTAAGCGTTCAGTAGCCGAATATGCCTTGGATTTCAGGAGATGGGCTCTTGATACCACTTGGGACACTTCCGCCAAAAAATCTATTTTTCGGAAAGGGTTGTCTCCACTGATTAAGGATGAACTTGCTCGTGCCGACCCTCCCACTGCGTTAGGTGACTTTATTAACTATTGTATCCGTATTGATGCTCGTCTGACTGAACGCAGACAAGAGAGATGGTTCGAAAATAATCGCACTAACCTTTTCCTACCTCCCTCCTCAGCTAAGGAACCTTTGAGTAGGATCACAAGGGAACCAGAACCTGAACCCATGCAGGTGGACTCTTTACAAAGACGGGTTAGTGATGCACGCAAAGAACATCGTATAAAGGAAAATCTATGTTTTTACTGTGGTAAGTCAGGGCACTTCATTATAAACTGCCCCAGCCGTTCTCGTAAGACTACTGCAGCAGTCATTCACTGTGAGTGTTGCGAGAGGAGCTCTGTCATGTACGAGCCTCAGACTCCAGAGAGATCTGCTGCAAGAGATCTTGATTTTTCGGACTTAAACTCTGTTAGTTCTGGGGACAATGACGGTATAAACGCTGCAATTTTTCAAGTTTCCTCAGCGGTGTCCCAGCTGAGTTGTAAAAGAAATAATTCTCATTGCTTCCTTTCCATCAAACTCTGGGTGGACTCAGTCTGGGTGTCTAGCTCTGCTATGATCGACTCAGGAGCAAGTGGAAATTTTATGGATATCTCCTTTGCTCTGAAGCAGGGATACGTTCAGTGAAGAAGGCTACTCCAGTACAGATGGAGACTGTGGATGGCTCCCTGCTGACCTCTGGACCAGTGGATCAGGAAACAGAGCCTTTGAGGGTCCTTATGGGTAAAGATCATCAGGAGAAAATGTCTTTTATGCTTATCTCTTCTCCCCACTTTCCCATTATTCTAGGGCTACCATGGCTGCAGGCGTAGAATCCTACGATTAACTGGGAGACCAAGGAATTACACTTTCCGGAGAAACAGATGAGTCAAGGAGTTTCAGCTTGCTCTGTTCCTAAAGGAACCATGTCAGTCCCTGAACTACCAGCTGTATACCAGGACTATGTGGATTTATGTGACAAGAAGAACGCTGATCAGCTTCCTCCTCACCATCCATATGATTGTCCAATCGAATTATTGCCTGGAGCCGAGATACCTTTTGGTAAGATCTACCCCCTAGCGGGGCCCGAGCTAAAAGCTTTGAAGGACTACATAGATGAAAATCTAGCCAAAGGCTTCATACGCCCCTCTTCATCTCCCACAGGTGCACCCATCTTCTTTGTGAAGAAGAAAGATGGATCTCTGAGACCCTGCATAGACTATAGGGAACTCAATAAGGTTACTATTAGAAACCGTTATCCATTGCCTTTAATCCCTGAGTTGTTGGAGAGAGTGCGGCACGCCAAAATTTTCTCTAAACTGGATCTCCGTGGGGCCTATAACTTGGTCCGTATTAGACCTGGGGATGAATGGAAGACTGCATTCAGGTCACGCTATGGACACTTCGAATATCTAGTTATGCCTTTTGGTCTGAGTACGCCCCAGCCACTTTCCAACACTTGGTGAATGACATCTTCAGGGATCTCCTAGATACATTTGTGGTGATTTATCTGGATGATATTCTAATTTTTTCTAACTCCACAGAGGAACATCATGGACATGTGAGAATGGTCTTAGAACGCCTAAGACAAAACCATCTCTACATCAAACTTGAAAAGTGTGAATTCCATAAAACCGAAATTCAATTTCTGGGGTATGTACTATCTACGCAAGGGATTAGTATGGATGGAAGCAAGACCCAAGCCATCAAGGATTGGCCAATTCCTAGAAATGTGAAGGAGGTGCAGCGCTTCATCGGGTTTGCCAACTTCTATAGACGTTTCATTAGGAATTTCTCTGAGGTAGTGTCACCTATCACCCAACTTACCCGGAAACAGTCTAGGTTCTCCTGGACCCCGCAAGCTCAGGAAGCATTTTCCTGTTTAAAGGATAAATTTACCACTGCACCTATCTTAGTACATCCCAACCCCGAGCTTGCCTTCATAATAGAGGTGGATGCTTCAGACTGTGCCGTTTGAGCTATACTCTCTCAGAGAACAGGTGAGAAGAATGTCTTGCATCCCTGTGCCTTCTTTTCCCAGCAGTTGTCTTCGGCTGAGAGGAACTACGATGTGGGCAATAGAGAATTGTTGGCCATTATTGCCGCCTACAAGGAATGGAGACACCTTCTTCAGGGAGCTGCACAGCAAATAGTCGTCCTGACAGACCATCGTAACCTTGAATTTATCAGGTCGGCTAAGTGCCTGACTCCTCGCCAGGCTCGCTGGAATCTTTTCTTAAACCAATTTAATTTTGTAATTTCTTATAGACCAGGATAGTGCAATGGAAAGGCTGATGCACTCTCTAGGATTCATTCAGCAGAGACACGTCCACTTACTCCTCCTAAGACTATTCTTCCTGACTCTAGATTCCTGGGAGTGATTCATAATCAAGACCTACTTAAGGACATCAAGGAAGCATACCATGCGGATTCTTTGTTGGCTCAACCCCCAAGGGACGTAAGTCTTGTCTTTAAGAATGGTGTGTGGATTCAGGGACAACGTCTGTATATACCTGAAACAGTCAGATTGAGAGTATTGCAACTCATCCACGATTCCAAGATAGCCGGGCATAGGGGAATTCTAAAGACACAAGAATTTCTTTCTCGTTTCTTTTGGTGGCCCACTTACAGGAAAGATGTTTTAAACTATGTCACTTAATGTGAAGTCTGTGCAAGATGCAAAACACCTCGCTCCTCACCAACTGGTCTGTTACAACCTCTTCCCACCCCGTCCCGCCCGTGGGGATCCATTTCTATGGACTTCATTGTGGAGTTACCAACCTCTCAAGGGAAGAACACCATTCTAGTGGTGGTTGATCGTCTAACAAAGGCAGCTCATTTTATCCCTTGTGTCGGCTTACCCACTGCAAAACAGACATCAGACTTGATGATTAAGAATGTGTTTCGCTTACATGGAGTACCGGATGAGGTCATTTCGGATCGAGGGGTGCAATTCACTTCAAGGTTTTGGCAAAATTTCTGTGCCGCATTGGACATTAAAGTAAACCTTTCTTCTGCTTTTCATCCCCAGACTAATGGACAGACAGAACGAACCAATCAGACCCTGGAGCAGTATCTCCGCTGCTTTATCTGCCACCTACAAGATGATTGGGTGGATCTACTTCCACTGGCTGAGTTCTCTTATAATAACTCTCAGAGCGCCTCCACTAAGCAGTCTCCTTTTTACTCCAATCTAGGTTATCATCCTAACATTCTTCCTCGATTTCCCATAGATATGCCCTTGCCGGCAGTGGCTGAAAGAATCACTTCTTTACAAAATAATATGGATCTTCTAAAGGAAAATCTAGAATTGGCTCAGGATAGGTACAAGAAAGCAGCAGATAAATTTCGTAAACCTGCACCAGCTTTCAAGGTAGGAGATTTGGTCTGGCTGTCAACCAGAAATCTTAAAATAAAGATTCCATCGTCTAAATTGGGACATAAGTACATTGGACCTTATAAGATCAGTAAGATTATAAGTGCTGTTGCTTGTCGTCTTCAACTGCCCAGAACTATGAGAATCCACCCTGTCTTTCATGTATCCCTACTAAAGGCTGCAACACCCAATACGTTTCCTGGACGCTCTTCTCCTTGCCCTGACCCAGTGCTGGTCAATGGTCAGGAAGAATTTATGGTGGAAAGGATTCTAGATTCCAGGTTGTACAGAAATCAGTTGCAATATTTGATTAAATGGCAGGGCTACCCAGTGGAGGACAACTCATGGGAACCAGTCAATAATGTAAATGCTCCTCGCCTGCTCCGCCAGTTTCATCAGAGGTACCCTGACAAGCCTGGTCTGAGGTCAACCAGAGGTTGTCCTTAAGGGGGAGTAATGTAAGGTTCTTTGTCTCTTTTGACATGTTCCTTGAAACTCAGTTTTCCGTCGGCCATTTTGCTTTCTGTCTTTCTGCAGCTCTTGCCCTCAGTTAATATGGAGTTTCCAGTTTTCATGTTCCCGCCCTGATTCTCTCCCTCTTGCTTCTTAAGCAGCCTCAGCTGAACAATCAGTGCTCCTGAATGAAGCCTCAGTCAGCCTGTCACCTGACTCCTGGAAACCTAGGATTTTGGACTCCAGCTATTTCCTACTGAGGAACTTTGGAACACTTTTGGACTTTGGAAACCTGCTGTCTGGTGAATCCATGTTTGCAGAGGAATTACGGTACAGAGAAGAGATCCTGAACCTGCTTGGAGAGTTATTGTAGAGCTTGAAGTTACTCTGGCCTGCTGTGTTCTCCTGCCTCTGTTCCTGCAAACTGTGTGACCTTTTCTGCATGCTTGTATGAAGTAATACAAGTCATTTCATATCAACCTATGTCTCATGTGTTTTCCTCGCACCCAAGCACAAGACGCTATAGGAACTGTACACTATACATGACACTCCCTCTGGTGGTTACAAACAGTACTGAACTATCCAATGAAGATTGTGAAGATTGGCGATCAGGTGTTACTGACTGGTCTTATATAAGGGAGGTTCCCTCCCATCAGGGTTGCAGGTCATCAATTGTTCTGGTCTCATCTTTGATTCCTCTTCACTTTGTAGCTTGCTGTTTCGTGCCTGCATCTTCTGCTAACAGATAAGACATTTTCTTCTTTTAGTTTTTTGTGCTTGCTTTTTGCATTTTGTCCTGCACTTCTGTGGGGGTCTGCCGGGTCCCCTCCGGGGGCTTGTGCTCCTCTCAGTTTAGTTCAGCCACTGTTGTTTGTTCATTTGCCTTTTCCAGTTTTTTCAGTGGCTGCTGTTTAGTTTTGTTACACCAGAGAACTAATTTAGGTGGTAGAGGTCGTGTGATTTCAGGTGTTTTTGTAATTAGTAGTGTTGGTACTTTTCAGGGATTTTTGGGATTGCAGTAAGTGTCCTTCCTATCCTTTTCTATTTAGGAAGTTTGTTCCCAACGTTTGCTCATACTATTTTCTGTCTGTGTCTGTATTTTCTCTTGTCTAACCGCCATTACATGTTTGGGGGCTTTCTATGTTCTTTGGTGATCTGCTCCGGGGCAGATAGTTTTCCCTCTTTCTGTCTTTAGGTGTAGTTAGCTTCTCAGGCTGTGACGAGGCATCTAGGACCAATGTAGGTACGCTCCACGGCTGCCTTTAGTTGTGGTGGTTAGTCACGGTACTGCAATCCCATAGACTCCAACCTCTCTGGTGTATTTCCTTTTTTGCCTGCTCTCCTCAGCTACCAAATCATAACAGTATCACCGGCCCAAAAACTGATATTTGTATGGTACTCACAGAAGGGAAAAATAGTGTTAAAGAAAGAAGATTGTCAGAGTTGTCAGAGATTTTATTTTTTTTTTCCCTCTGTTTCTCTGAATGCTGAGGAGGATTTTTCTTTCTCTCAATGGAGTTTGCACAGTTGTCTGGCCGTGTGGATCAGCTTGCCACTGAAGTTCGGAGTATTGCTACCTATCTTGCAGGGTTGCCTGTTGTGGAACCTAGGATTCCCATGCCAGATTTGTTTTTAGGGGATCGAGCTAAATTTCTGAATTTCAAAAATAACTGTAAGTTGTTTTTTGCCTTAAAATCTAAGTCCTCAGGGAACGCAGCACAGCAGGTTCAAATTGTCATCTCTCTCCTGCGCGGCTATCCTCAGGATTGGGCTTTTTCCCTGACACCTGGGGACCCTGTTTTGAGTGATGTTGATGCATTTTTTCAGGCTCTGTGGTTATTGTACGATGAGCCTAATGTCACTGATCAAGCTGAAAAAGCCTTGTTGGCATTAAATCAGGGGCTTGATGATGCTGAGTTATACTGTCAGAGATTCCGAAGGTGGGCAGTCCTGACCAAATGGAATGACGATGCTTTGGCAGCCCTTTTTCGGAGGGGTCTGTCAGAGAATGTAAAGGATGTTATGGTGGGATTCCCTGTCCCCTCTGGTCTCAGTGATTCTATGTCATTGGCGATTCAAGTTGACAGACGTTTGCGTCAGCGTAGAGGTATGCGTGGAATAGTGTTGCCTTGTGAACCAGCTTCTGAACCCATGCAGTGTGATAGAGTGGCTTCTGGGGCACAGCGTTATGAGTTTCGAAAACGCAATGGGTTATGTTTCTACTGTGGTGATGCCTCTCATGCTATTTCAGTCTGCCCTAAGTGGGGAAGACGTTTTGCACGTTCAGTTGTCTTGGTAGTGTTCAGACTAAATTTTTGTTGACTGTTACCCTGATTTGCTCCCTGTCCACATTTTCTGCTCAGGATTTTGTTGATTCGGGAGCAGCTATTAACCTGATGGATTTTGATTTTGCTAAACGTTGTGGGTTTCCCTTGATACCCCTACGGAAGTCTATTCCCCTACTGGGGATCGATTCTACCACTTTAGCTGAGAATAAACCCCAGTTCTCTACTCAGGTGAAAATGAGGGTTGAACCTGATCATCAGGAGAGTTGCACATTTTTGGTGCTGTATAATCTGCATGACATTATTGTACTGGGTTTCCCTTGGTTACAGTCTCATAATCCTGTTTTGGATTGGAAATCTGTGTCTGTAACCAGTTGGGGCTGCCAATGTGTTAATGCCAACACTCCTGTTTTTTCTGCCTCCCCCCAGGCTCAGGATGTTCCTGACTTTTTGACTGATTTTTCTGATGTGTTTAGTGAAAGTAAATCTGCATCCTTGCCCCCCATAGGAGCTATGACTGCGCTGTTGAATTAGTGCCTGGTAGTAAATTCCCTAAAGGTCGCCTTTTTAACTTGTCTGTACCTGAACATGACGCTATGCGGTCTTATGTCAAGGAGTCATTGGAGAAGGGTCATATCAGACCATCCTCTTCAAACTTGGGTGCCGGTTTTTTCTTTGTGGCCAAAAAGGATGGTTCATTAAGGCCGTGTATTGATTATCGTCTCTTGAACAATATCAATGTGAAATATCAATATCCGTTACCCTTGATTTCTGACCTGTTTTCCAGGGTGAAAAGTGCTACTTGGTTTACCAAGCTTGACCTCAGGGGGGCATATAACCTTATTCGCATTAAGCACGGGGATGAATGGAAGACGGCATTTAATACCCCAGGGGGCATTTTGAGTACCTAGTGATGCCCTTTGGGCTCACTAATGCTCCTTCCGTCTTCCAGTCCTTCATGAATGACATTTTCAGGGATTTTGTGGATAAATTTCTGATTGTTTATTTGGATGATATCTTGATATTTTCCAATGATTGGGACTCTCATGTGAAACATGTTCGGACTGTGTTCCAGATTTTGAGAGAGAATGCTCTGTATGTGAAGGGATCAAAGTGTCTTTTTGGCGTACAGAGGATCTCATTTCTGGGATTCATTTTGTCCCCATCTGTTATTGAAATGGACCCGGTCAAGGTTCAGGCCATCTGTGATTGGGTCCAACCTACTTCATTAAAGGCTCTTCAGAGATTCTTGGGTTTTGCCAATTTTTATCGTAAATTTATTGGTAATTTCTCTGTTATTGTTAAACCATTGACTGATTTGACCAAGAAGGGTTCTGATGTGGTGAATTGGCCTCCTGAGGCAGTTTCTGCGTTTCAGGAACTTAAGCAGAGATTCACTTCTGCTCCTGTTCTACGGCAGCCTGATGTTTCTCTGCCATTTCAGGTGGAGGTTGATGCCTCTGAAATTGGGGCAGGTGCCGTTTTGTCCCAAAGAGATCCAGAGACCTCTAAAAGTAACCCATGTGCCTTTTTCTCTCGAAAATTTTCTCCAACTGAACGTAATTATGACGTGGGTAATCGAGAATTATTGGCCATGAAGTGGGCTTTTGAAGAGTGGAGACATTGGCTGGAGGGAGCCAAACATCAGGTGGTGGTCCTCACAGACCATAAGAATCTGGTTTATCTCCAATCAGCCAAGCGACTTAATCCTAGACAGGCCAGATGGGCCTTGTTTTTCACACGTTTTAATTTTGTGGTTTCCTTTCTTCCTGGCACTAAGAATGTTAAAGCGGATGCCCTCTCGAGAAGTTTCCTTGCTGACTCTCCCGAGTTATCTGATCCTACTGTTATTTTGAAAGAGGGTGTAGTTCTTTTCGCCATCTCGCCCAATTTGAGACTGGCTCTGGAAGGGTGTCAGGAGGATAAACCCGAACTCTGCCCTATTGGGAAATTGTTTGTCCCAGACCGGTGGAAAAAGAGTGTGATGTCTGAGATTCATTGTTCCGCATTGGCCGGTCATCCCGGAATTTTTGGTACCAGAGACTTGGTTAGTCGGTCCTTTTGGTGGCCTACTTTGTCTCGTGACGTCAGGGAATTTTTGCAGTCCTGCGGGACTTGCTCTCACTCCAAGCCTTGCTCTCGCCCTAGTGGTTTGTTGATGCCATTGACTGTGCCCAAGAGACCATGGACCCATATCTCTATGGATTTCATTTCCGACCTCCCTGTTTCTCAGAGAATGACCATTATCTGGGTGATTTGTGATAGGTTTTCCAAAATGATACATCTTGTGCCATTACCTAAGTTGCCTTCCTCCTCCGAATTGATGCCTTTGTTCCTTCAGCACGTGGTTCGGTTACACTGTATTCCTGAGAACATTGTGTCTGACAGAGGAGTCCAGTTTGTTTCCAGATTTTGGAGGACTTTTTGTTCTAAACTTGGTGTTCAATTGTCTTTCTCCTCAGCATTTCATCCTCAGACCAATGGACAAACTGAGAGAACAAACCAGACATTGGAGACTTATCTGAGATGCTTTGTGTCTGCTGATCAGGATGACTGGGTCTCTTTTTTGCCTTTGGCTGAGTTTGCCCTTAATAATAGGGCTAGCTCTGCAACCTTGATGTCTCCATTTTTCTGCAATTTTGGGTTTCACCCTCGATTTTCTTCAGGACAGACAGAGGCTTCTGTCTGTCCAGGTGTTGACTCTGTTGTGGAGCGTATGCAGCAGATATGGGACCATGTAGTGGAGAGGTTGTCCCTCTCTCAGGAGAGGGCCCAGCGGTTTGCCAACCGGCATAGGACTGATGGTCCTCCGTTTGAAGTAGGGGACTTGGTCTGGTTGTCATCAAGAAATATCCCTATGAGAGTTACATCTCCTAAGTTTAAGCCTAGGTTCATTGGACCATATAAGATCATGGAGATTCTTAATCCTGTTTCCTTTCGTTTACTTCTTCCAGGGACATTTAAGATCCATAACGTGTTCCACAAGTCCTTATTGAAGAGGTTTGTCTAGCCAGTGGTTCCTATGGCTGTGCCTCCTGACCCTGTTTTGGTTGATGGCAATCTGGAGTATGTGTTTGAGAAAATATTGGATTCTCGTTTTTCTAAACGGAAACTCCAGTATTTGGTTAAGTGGAGAGGTTATGGTCAGGAGGACAATTCTTGGGTGTTTGCTTCGGACATCCATGCTAGAAGACTCATCCGTGCGTATCACAGAGCTAATCCTGACCGACCTGGTTGCCCAAACAAATGAGGGTTCGGTGACCCCTCCTCAAGGGGGGGTACTGTTGTGAATGTGCTAGAAATGAATTCTGAGCAGAAGCTCCCTCTGGTGGTTACAAACAGTACTGAACTATTCAATGAAGATTGTGAAGATTGACGATCAGGTGTTACTGACTGGTCTTATATAAGGGAGGTTCCCTCCCATCAGGGTTGCCGGTGATCAATTGTTCTGGTCTCAACTTTTGTTCCTGGTTCACTTTGAAGCTTACTGTTTCGTGCCTGCATCTTCTGCTAACAGATAAGACATTTTCTTCTTTTAGTTTTTTGTGCTTGTTTTTTGCATTTTGTCTGCACTTCTGTGGGGGTCTGCCAGGTCCCCTCCGGGGGCTTGTGCTCCTCTCAGTTTAGTTCAGCCAGTTATTTGTTAATTTGCCTTTTCCAGTTTTTTCAGTGGCTGCGGCTTAGTTTTGTTACACCAGAGAACTAATTTAGGTGGTAGAGGTCGTGTGATCTCAGGTGTTTTTGTAATTAGTAGAGTTGGTACTTTTTAGGGTTTTTTGGGATTGCAGTAAGTTCCTTCCTATCCTTTTCTGTCTAGGAAGTTTGGGCCCCAACGTTTGCTCATACTATTTTCTGTCTGTGTCTGTATTTCTTCTTGTCTAACCGCCATTACATGTTTGGGGGCTTCCTATGTTCTTTGTGGATCTGCTCCGGGGCAGATAGTTTTCCTCTTTCTATCTTTAGGTGAAGTTAGCTTCTCAGGCTGTGACGAGGCTTCTAGGACCAACGTAGGTACGCTCCACGGCTGCCTTTAGTTGTGGTGGTTAGTCAGGGTACTGCAATCTAATAGATTCCAAACTCTCTGGTGTATTGCCTTTTTTGCCTGCTCTCCTCAGCTACCAAATCATAACAGTACTCATTCTATTAGGCAATCTATCCAAAGCTCCACCAGAATTCAAATAAATATGAATTTTTAGCTGCATCTTGCCTGGAAAATAATTTAGGGCATAGTAGCAGTGTGTGGTACTCATTCTATTAGGCCATCTATACTAAGCTCCACCAGCGTTCAAATCAATATGAATTTTTATCTGCATCTTGCCTGGACAACAATTTAGGGCACAGTAGCAGTGTGTGGTACTCATTCTATTAGGCCATCTATAATAAGCTCCATCGGCGTTCAAAAAAATACGAATTTTTTTCTGCATCTTGCCTGGACAATAATTTAGGGCATAGTGGCAGCGTGTGGTACTCATTCTATTAGGCCATCCATACTAACCTCCACTAGTGTTCAAATAAATGAATTTTTAGCTGCATCTTGCCTGGACAATAATTTAGGGCATGGTAGCAGTGTGTGGTACTCATTCTATTAGGCCATCTATACAAAGCTCCACCAGCATTCAAATTCCTAATATTTTTTATCTGAATCTTGCCTGTAGAATAATTGTGGGCATAGTAGCAGTGTGTGGTACTCATTCTATGAGGCAATCTATACAAAGCTCCTCCAACGTTCAAATAAGTATGAATTTTTAGCTGCATCTTGCCTGGACAGTAATTTAGGGCATAGTAGCAGTGTGTGGTATTCATTCTATTAGTCCATCTATAATAAGCTCCACCAGCGTTCAAATAAATATGAATTGTTAGCTGCATCTTGCCTGGACAATAATTAAGGGCAAAGTGTTGTTAATGTGCTAGAAATGAATTCTGAGCAGAAGCTCCCTCTGGTGGTTACAAACAGTACTGAACTATCCAATGAAGATTGTGAAGATTGGCGATCAGGTGTTACTGACTGGTCTTATATAAGGGAGGTTCCCTCCCATCAGGGTTGCCGGTGATCAATTGTTCTGGTCTCATCTTTGATTCCTGTTCACTTTGTAGCTTGCTGTTTCGTGCCTGCATCTTCTGCTAACAGATAAGACATTTTCTTCTTTTAGTTTTTTGTGCTTGCTTTTTGCATTTTGTCCTGCACTTCTGTGGGGGTCTGCCGGGTCCCCTCCGGGGGCTTGTGCTCCTCTCAGTTTAGTTCAGCCACTGTTGTTTGTTCATTTGCCTTTTCCAGTTTTTTCAGTGGCTGCTGTTTAGTTTTGTTACACCAGAGAACTAATTTAGGTGGTAGAGGTCGTGTGTAGTGTTGAGCATTCCGATACCGCAAGTATCGGGTATCGGCCGATATTCGCTGTATCGGAATTCCGATACTTAGTTCCGATATTTTTCCTATATCGTATACCGGAATCAGAAGTTCCCATAATTCTTTGAGAGGCAATGTGATTTTAGTCAGCCAATGAGGAATCCTAAGAAGTGTGGGCACATCCTGTACTGCTGCGGTCATGTTAACTAATGTCATGGCTGTGATTGGATGCTGAAATGATGTCAGAATGCACTATAAAAGGCGCCGCCGCCATTTTAGCGTCACTGTGCTGTGAATTCAGTTAGGGACAGAACGCTGCTCTGCTGACTCTGAGGGACAGTTACATATAGCGTTTTTGTGAATTGTTCTGTAGGCAGTCTATTTGAGAAACCGCTCTGTAAATCATCATTTTTCCTTGCAGTGTTGTTTTCACAGCTCTGTGCAAGGTGTGTGTGTGAGTGCAGGTGACGCTGCAGTTTGCTCTGCATCCAACGCTGTTTGTAGTCATCTGCACGTGTCACTCACTGACTCTTTTTTTTTTATTTGGTGGAATTGGTGCTGCTCCATTCAATTGAAATTAACAGTGATCTATTAGTGTGACGTGCTTCCATCCGTATCCAATACATTGGTTGCAAACACTATAGAAGTACACAAAGGGGCCTTTCACAGCTAGTGAACAGTTGTGTGCAGTATTCACTGTAGTCTGAGGTTTTCATTTTTGGATTGCAGATCACGCTCCAGTTAGTTCTTCAACCACTGCTGGTTGTAGTCAGCTGAGCGTGTGTCACTGCCTCATCCTTGACATTTTTCTCTAATTGGTGCTGCTCCATTTTATTTCAAATAACTCAAATCTATTAGTGTGACGCGCTTCCATCCGTATACAATACATTGCTTGCAAACACTATAGAAGTACACAAAGGGGCCTTTCAAAGATAGTGAACAGTTCTGTGCAGTGTTCACAGTAGTCTGAGGTTTATAATTTTGGAGTGCAGATCACGCTACAGTTAGTTCTTCAACCACTGCTGGTTGTAGTCTGCTGAGCGTGTGTCCCTGCCTCATCCTTGACATTTGTCTGTAATTGGTGCTGCTCCATTCTATTTCAAATAACTCAAATCTATTAGTGTGACGCGCTTCCATCCGTATACAATACATTGCTTGCAAACACTATAGAAGTACATAAAGGGGCCTTTCAAAGATAGTGAACAGTTCTGTGCAGTGTTCACAGTAGTCTGAGGTTTATAATTTTGGAGTGCAGATCACGCTACAGTTAGTTCTTCAACCACTGCTGGTTGTAGTCTGCTGAGCGTGTGTCCCTGCCTCATCCTTGACATTTGTCTGTAATTGGTGCTGCTCCATTCTATTTCAAATAACTCAAATCTATTAGTGTGACGCGCTTCCATCCGTATACAATACATTGCTTGCAAACACTATAGAAGTACACAAAGGGCCTTTCAAAGATAGTGAACAGTTCTGTGCAGTGTTCACAGTAGTCTGAGGTTTATAATTTTGGAGTGCAGATCACGCTACAGTTAGTTCTTCAACCACTGCTGGTTGTAGTCTGCTGAGCGTGTGTCCCTGCCTCATCCTTGACATTTGTCTGTAATTGGTGCTGCTCCATTCTATTTCAAATAACTCAAATCTATTAGTGTGACGCGCTTCCATCCGTATACAATACATTGCTTGCAAACACTATAGAAGTACACAAAGGGGCCTTTCAAAGATAGTGAACAGTTTTGTGCAGTGTTCACAGTAGTCTGAGGTTTATATTTTTGGAGTGCAGATCACGCTCCAGTTAGTTCTTCAACCACTGCTGGTTGTAGTCTGCTGAGCGTGTGTCACTGCCTCATCCTTGACTTTTTTCTCTAATTGGTGCTGCTCCATTCTATTTCAAATAACTAAAATCTATTAGTGTGACACGCTTCCATCCGTATACAATACATTGCTTGCAAACACTATAGAAGTACACAAAGGGACCTTTCAAAGATAGTGAACAGTTCTGTGCAGTGTTCACAGTAGTCTGAGGTGTATATTTTTGGAGTGCAGATCACGCTACAGTTAGTTCTTCAACCACTGCTGGTTGTAGTCTGCTGAGCGTGTGTCCCTGCCTCATCCTTGACATTTGTCTGTAATTGGTGCTTCTCCATTCTATTTCAAATAACTCAAATCTATTAGTGTGACGCGCTTCCATCCGTATACAATACATTGCTTGCAAACACTATAGAAGTACACAAAGGGGCATTTCAAAGATAGTGAACAGTTCTGTGCAGTGTTCACAGTAGTCTGAGGTTTATATTTTTGTGTTACTGGGGTTTAGTAATGTCAGCTGTTCCCCTGCTGTGTCTACGGCAGCAGTCCTGCTGCCTCCACCCTGTTCTCTTCTCATCCCTGGGCTCCAACACCGCCAGTTGTTGCTCGGAAGTGCTGTTAGCACAGTCAACACTTGCTCCTGTGTTACTGGGGTTCAGTAATGTCAGCTGTTCCCCTGCTGTGTGAACGGCAAAAAGTCCTGTTGCCTCCACCCTGTTCTCTTCTCATCCCTGGGCTCCAACACCGCCAGTTGTTGCTCGGAAGTGCTGTTAGCACAGTCAACACTTGCTCCTGTGTTACTGGGGTTCATTAAAGTCAGCTGTTCCCCTGTTGTGTGTACTGCAAACAGTCCTGCTGCCTCCACCCTGTTCTCTTCTCATCCCTGGGCTCCAACAATGCCAGTTGTTGCTCGGAAGTACTTGGCACGGGTACTGACTCCTGCCCAGCCTGGTTACAGCACGACAGCTGTTTCCTGGCAGTGTCAACATCAATTAGCCTCCAATAAGTTGTCCTGTCGTGTTGCATTTGGGTTAGCCGACTTTATGGTGCCTGCAGTTTAGGTGATTCCTATGTGTGCTGTGGGATATGTAAATAAAGGCTGTTTCAGTTGTGACAATAGGACAAGCAACCACCGTAGGACTGTGTGATTCGGTAACTGCGGACGGCTTGCGGCCTGTCAACTTACATGTTCATGGGTGCCTTATGGTACCCGTCCGGGTTCCAGTACCGTCAACTGGTTCTTTGCAGTGCCTTTGGCCTAGGTGCCTCCATCTCGGTATCTGAGTTCCAGCAACGTCTGCTGGTCCTTGGTAGTGCTTTGGAGCACAGGTACCTCCTGCTTAGTAACCGTGTCCCAGTAACGTCAGCTGGTCCTCGGTTGTGCCATTGGCTCTTTTCCTTCTGCTGCCCCTCCGGGTTCCAGCACAGTCAACTGGTCCTCGTTACTTGCATTGGCTCTTGTACCTTCTGCTACCCGTCCGGGTTCCAGTACCGTCAACTGGTTCTCCGCAGTGCCTTTGGCCTAGGTGCCTCCATCTCGGTATCCGAGTTCCAGCAAAGTCTGCTGGTCCTTGGTAGTGCTTTGGAGCACAGGTACCTCCTGCTTAGTAACCGTGTCCCAGTAGCGTCAGCTGGTCCTCGGTTGTGCCATTGGCTCTTTTCCTTCTGCCCCTCCGGGTTCCAGCACAGTCAGCTGGTCCTCATTACTTCCATTGTCTCTTGTACCATCTGATACCCGTCCGGGTTCCAGTAACGTCAGCTGGTTCTCGGAAGTTAGTCAGCCTTCTTGTGTCAAGGTAAAATATAATTTTATCCTTTTATACTTTCATATTCATAGTATGTATATGTATTTTATAAACACAAAGTTTTCCTTAAAAGAATAATAAGATAATGTTAGTATCTGCTGGTGTTTGTCTCCATCTTGTGTCCTATCACTGTATTACACTCTACTGAAATACCCCCTCCTTTGGAGAATTGAGGACATACATGATACCCGAGAACAATAGAATCTTTCTTCAAGAAACGAAACTGAGGATGACAACACGATCAAGGAGGACTTAGAAGAAGATCTAAGGACCAATTAGGATGACCAGATGCTGAATGTGTACATATATAGACATGATTCAGCTTATCTCTTTTTCCTCAATCCCGCCTTTACTCCACCCCAATATTCTGTGTATGAAATCTCATGTACGTGAATAAAGAGTTCAGTGCTTACTGGAGATGGCCGCCTAATAGCACCATTTTCTTTAGGGCACGTTCTGAAGTCTGAACCAGCGTAACGCCTGATTCATTCTCGGTCGACCCGTGCTCCTAGTCTAATCTGGGGTGACTGGAGGATGAGTGGTTTATCATTTTGATTCCGACAATTGGCGCCTAATAACGTGGGGCCGTGGATTGCCGCCCGTCCGGACCCGTCTTGAGGACTTTGCGGTGGTGCCCGCGGTGACTGAATGCGAGGACTGCAGCCTCCGTTGAACACGGTAAGTTGGGATCATATACTTTATATGCGTCCCACTTGCCTGTGTGTCAGTCATTGTGGGTTTAAGCTGTATTGTCTTTTTGGGTCTGGATGGGTGACTGGTTGAGTGGTGAGACCAAGGGCAATCCCACGCCACGAACCAGCAAGTGTGACCGAGTGACGTTGCATTGCCTGCACGTGCTTGAGTCAAAACACCACGTTCCTCCTCCTCCGGTCACTGTACCTTTATGTAGATAATTGCCTCCCGTGACTGTTAGAATAAAGTTGGGACAAATTTTAGATTCTTGAAGTGTTGAGTGGGGTAGAAGACGCACATGATAGTCTAATCAGTGACGAATGGAGCCGGGACTCTTCGTCTGAGAAGTGACAAATGGAGCAGGGGCTCTTTGTCCAACACGGGGAGTCTCATTAGGAGAAGCCCCAGTGTCAGTGCATGGAGCGGGGACTCTG
Organism: Oophaga sylvatica; assembly: GCA_033576555.1. NCBI lineage: Eukaryota > Metazoa > Chordata > Amphibia > Anura > Dendrobatidae > Oophaga > Oophaga sylvatica. The sequence goes on from JARQOD010000004.1 coordinate 562,547,979, forward strand.
TACTGTGTAGAGTGTTACGGTGGACTGTGCTGTAAAGTTATCACCCACAGTTAGGGAAGGGACAAATTGAGCAGGGACTTTTTGTCTTGTCAACACATGGAGCGGGGACTCTGTATTGACGGGTGGTGACCTGCAAGTGGCACCGGTGGTCTGAGTCGCGACAGATCATTTCACTCTGTTAAATCATGATGCGTCTGTTTAAATCTGAAAAACTCCATAAGTTAGAGGGTGGTGCTTTGGGAGTGGTTGAATTGATGGAATCACGTGGAGGCAAGAAGGCTGTTAAGAAAGTGAGCTTACCGAGTATGAGCAGATTTCAGCCTTCAGTGTAGAAGGATTATGTAGCATAGAATGAGGGAAAGTTGAGAGATCAGGGGCTCTTGTATCAAGCCCAAGCACATTTGAGAGTAGCAAATGATTTGAAAGTTGAGGGTTGGAAAGAGGTAGATGGAATAAGGAGGTTCGGAAAGTGCTGAGCCTTTGTTCGGATATGTAAAATGCTCTGCATATGATCTTGTTGATGTAACTAAAATGGCCGCTCCAAGCCCTCGGCCACCGCCCTATAATGGTGCCGATCTTAGAACAAAGGGAGGTTGGACCTGTCATGTGTGTGGTGAACAGAATCCGCCCTGGGCGGAGACCTGCCGTGTCTGTGGGGCGGGTCGCTCCTGGTGTAATGCCCAGTCCATCGCCCCTCCCACACCCAGCGGCCATTTTGGTAAACCCAGTGGCCATCTTAATACACCCGGAAATGGCCAAACCCCATCTCCTCCGGCGGCCATCTTGGGACACCCAAGCACATCCAGTCAGGCCTATATCCCTTGCTGATACCAACCAGGGCCTACTACCAGCCCCGCCCGCACCTGTGCAGGCCACAGCTCCCAATATGGCACCAGATGCAACACCATTGTTCCCTTTCACACACCCCAACCCGGCCATTGCTGCAATGCATGAATCTTCAGTTTTTCAAACAATGATCAGAAGCCACCGCCATGATATTATGGGATCTAACGAAGGGGAGGAGGATCAGGAGAGAGAAGAGGGGTGGGCCCCTTAACAGTCACCACTATCCCCAGCAGCACCAGTATCTTTTCTTCCCTCCTCCATTCCCCCACCGTCATTGTCAACCCTGGTCCTAGGGCTTATTCCACCCCCTACTCCAGAGATAAAGCACCTTCCTCTCCTTCACAAATCCTTAGAGAGGACAGTCGCTCTGTAAGATTCACGGAAACCCCGGTCAGGCCCCCAGCTCCCGGTGTATTTGAAAACTGGTATCCCTGCCATTTACAGCATTACACAGACCACAATGGAAATCCACTGACATTGTCCGTAGGGTACGGTGATATCCTGACACATCAGGTTGGTGCTATAGTTAGTCCTGCCAACTCCAACTGCTCGAACAAAGGGGGCTTGGCTCTGCTGATAGCCCAAGCCGGTGGTCCCATTGTTACTGCGGAATGCATGGCTCATATACACACTCATGGTCCCTTGTCACCTGGACAAACTCTGACTACCATGCAGGGGACCTTCCCGCTGATATCATCATCCATGCAGTAGGTCCAGTTCATGATCCCCTAAACCCAAATGAGTCACGGGCCACCCTTCGGGCCACCATACATTCAATACTCCATCATGCTGGTATGTTAAAAACAGAAGACATTAGGCACCAGGAATTATTTGAAACCAATGATAAAGTAGTAAATTTGTGATTGCTTTGTCTAAAGAGTTAACTAACACCCACTCTGCAGTGTCTGCTTCTCTCCCAGAATTTACAGGTGACACGGTGCATAATTTCTCGCCTGATGACCTTATATATATAAAAATTTATGGGAAGAGACTGTCTCCAGCCCAGATTTGAGGGTCCCTACACTGTGATCCTGTCCACCCCTACTGCCCGAAGCTCGAGGGCAAGAGCACCTGGATTCACGCCTCCCATTGCAAGAAGGACAAGATTAATCAGCAGTCATGAAGTTTCTGATCTACATATCCTTTTGAGCTATATCCTGATCTCCAGTAGTGCCAGTATGCCCACCTTCTGGGTTAATACTACAACCCTGTGGTTGTCTTTAAGTTCGATTTCTATCAAATATTTAACTGTGATAGGAATGATTTCAAGGGATCAACGCACCAGACTCAGGGGAAAAGGGATATTTTATCTCAGTGTCACCCGCCCAGGGAATAAAAACTGTCATGATTGGCAGATGAAGCTAGATACAATAGATTGATAAATGAGATATACAAGTATTATATTTGTAGGAACGGATCTAAGAATGCAGGAGTCAGTGACAGCAAGCAAAGGTATAAGGGAGGAAGTGCTGGTAGCAGCGAGATGGTATTTTGCTGTACACCAAGGTCATTCTACAGATAAGGAAGCTGAAGGCTGAGGGAGAACACACTAACAAACTGCGCAGCGACCCGACTTACCCCTCCCATCAGGCATTCAGCATAGAGACGCAGAGCCAGAGTGCAGTAGTTTTCAGATTTTGTTGAATAGGTTTTGGAATAGACACAGTACGTAAGAATAGAAGGTCAGAGTATGTGAGAAGCAAATAGACAGGCAGAGAAAGGAAGTTACACTAGAAGACAGAGTTCAGGAAAGAGCCAAAGGATTATTTCTGGACTCTAAGGAAAACTTGGGTGGAAATGGGTTTTGTCAAAGAAAACAAGACTAGTGAGAAAGTTCTAGCAAGGTTTATATGAATGGCATAAAAAAAAAAAAAAAAAAAAAAAGTGACAAGGAAAAACTGAAAGTAAGTAGACCGGATTAGAGATCAGTTAAAGCAGAGGATCTAGCCAGAATAGCACAGGGGGCACAACATGATTTAGTGCAGGCAAAAAGAGGTAGCTTGCACATGAACCCCCTTGTCTCCTAACCCCCCCCCCACTCCTAATTGCACAGTACAGGTGAACCTACCAGGGGGACATGAGGTTGAGTTCCAAGTGGACACGGGGGCAGACAATTCAGTAATTACAGAAGAGGACTGGCCATTTGGGAAAAGTGATTTCTCCCACCATGTTATAGCGACTCCTTATAACTCTCCATCTATCCTGCTCCCCGTCACTAAAAAGATTCCCCTGCAAATTCAAGGAACCACTGTGCACACACGGTTGGTGATATCACCACGGGGTCAATGTAATCTTTTAGGAAGTGATGTGTTGTCACAATTGCAAGCATATATTGAGTATCATCTGGTTGGAACTGTCACTATGACACCAGAACTGAAGCAGAGCACTCTTTGTAAAATCATGTCGCTAGACGTTGCTAGTACAGAGGAAAGAGAAGATTTTCAGGAAATATATTCCAATGTTATTCCTGGACCCCACTGTCATGATGTACTCTTTAGGATAAGGACAGGGGATTTTACGAAACAACATGTTGGGGTCATAGTAGATGCTGCAAATAATCAACTCCACTATGCTGGAGGACTGGCCGCAACAATTTCACAGAAAGGAGGACCCATGATACAGGACGAATCTAATTCATATATACAAACGTGTGGTCAGGTAGAAATAGGACAGGTCCCAGCAACCAGAGCAGGACAGTTGCCGTGTCAATATGCAATATATGCAATGAAATCACGATATACTTCTACTAATATGCCTAGGTCCCAACAATTACTTACTGAAGCTGTCCAGAATGTAATCCTGTATGTTTTCCCTGTCCACTCCGAACAATCATTTTGCAAGCAGGCAGCTGCAGGTCCAAGGACAGTTCTTATCAGTGCCCACATAGCAAACTCCAGCCCCCTTCAACTTAACCCTGTGTACGGGTTGGTACAAAAATTATGGGCAGTTAATGCAGCTACTGATCTGGAAACTCCAGTGGTGTCTAATATATATATATATACACTTTTGTTCCAGATATCTCAGGATGCTGCTTAATTTACAGTTATTGATTTTGCCAATGTTATTTTTATAATATGTTGATGATTTACTGATTTGTGTTCTTCCAGGAAACAGTGTCGTATTGCAACAATATTACTTATGTTGTTTCTGTATCAAGCAGGTTGTAAGCGTTAAAGGATAAACTGCAATTTTGTAAATCTTCAGTTATCTTTTTGGGACATTGCATTATACCGGGGGGAACGACATCGGACCAGCGCTCGCAAAGAAGCTGTACAGAACTTTCCTATTCCTGTTAATGTTGCCGCTCTTAGGATATTTCTTAGACTGATTTTCTACTGCAGGCAGTGGATTCGTGCTGTGTCAATCCTCATGCAACCTCTCTATGACTGTATCACCATTGTGCTTTTTAAACTAACTCCTGAAGGTATAGACGGTTTTTATTTTTCTCTCAAAAACAGGATTGTGGCAGCTCCAGCGCTAGGAACCCTCAACTATGAACTACTATTCACCCTGTATCTCCATGAACAGCAGGGACACGCAGCAGGGGTATTGACTCAGTTACATGGTGACAATCAAAGGCCAGTGGCCTGTTTCAGTGGAAGACTAGATGCAGTGGCTAGAGTGCCCCGTCCTGTGTACGGGCGGTACATGCTGTAGGGACTATTGCTCCACAAATTATCAGATATCGTTCTTGATTATCCACTGACAGCACTTACACCTCATGATGTATACACTATACTGAACCAGGTGCAGTCGGCACATTTTTCAGCTGCACGTCATCTTTGATTGCAATGTGCACTTTTAATGCCTCCAAATGTTTCTTTGCAGAGATGTACCACACTTAATCCTGCCATATTGTTACCTCTCTCGGATCTAGGGGGGAGGTCAGGTATTGTACGGTATTGTACAAAGAAGATCCAAGAGAGGAGATTCCTTATGATTATGTTCAGCTTATGGCACAGGAAACAGCAGGCCTACCCACAGTGTTTAAAACTGAAAGACGTAATGTTGACTTTAAATTTTTTTGTAGAACTCGCTACCAAGATGACTCAGGTACCTTCCACACCAGGTATGCCATCGTCTCCCTGAATGCAGTAATCAAAGCAGAACCAATGCTCCCATATCAGTCGGCCCAGGAGGCTGAATTTAAGGCTCTGACCGAGGCCTGTAAGATAGCTGAAGGTAGAATTGTTAACATCTACACAGATTCATGATTTGGGTCCAATTTGGAAGTCTAGAGGATTCCTGACGGCAGCAGGACATCCCATTAAAAATGCTGACGCAGTCCAGCAGTTAATTGATGCATTACAATTACCAAAAGAGGTAGCTGTCATAAAAGTTAAAGCACATACCAGATGCACTGATCAGGTGAGTAAAGGAAACGCAATGGCCGATGCGGCAGCAAAAACAGCAGCCAGTAGACCACTCCAAGGGGTAACGATGCACCAGGTAAGCGCTCCCAAAAATCCCTTTGTGTCGGAGGATGCCTTAGCCCAGATGCAGGCTCAGGTGCGCCAGGAGGAAGTAGAAAAGTGGGAAAAAGAAGGTGCATGTCTGAATGCAGCAACTGGGGTATGGGGAAGAGGGATGCGCCGATGCCTTCCAAGAGCGTTGTACCCTGCGGTCGCCCAGATGTTACATGGGCCAACCCACCAGTCCAAAACTGCTGTGATGAGCGTGATGCAGAAGCATTGGGCGGCACCAGGCTTTTCCACCTGTATAGAAGGTTTGATCCAGGGATGCATGGTATGTGCTACACATAATAAGAGAAGGGTAGTTAAGACACCACCCAAACACCCCTCAGCCCTTCTATTCTTTCCAGAGACTGCAGATTGATTATATTCAGCTGCCAAAAATCAGGTTCATGGGAGTATGTGTTGGTGTGTTTTTGATTTATTCTCAGGTTGGCCGGAGGCTTTCCCGATTGCCAAGGCTACGGCTGCGGCAACCGCAAAGAAGCTGCTTGCGGAGGTGGTGTGCAGGTATGGAGTACCAAAGGTGATCGAAAGTGACAGAGGTACACATTTCACAGGTGAAATAATGAATGAAGTCTTGACAGCGCTGGGAATTCAACAAGTTTTCCACACCCCATATTACCACAAAGCGGTGTAAAAGTAAAAGGACTAAATAGGATATTGAAGTTAAAAATCTAAAAGGCCATGGCTGAAACAGGGAAATCTTGGCCTGAATGTTTACCATTAGCCCTATACTCAGTAAGGTACACTCCAAGTAGGAAAACTGGACTTTCTCCGTATAAAGTACTATTTGGCAAAGTGCTTAGTTTAGGATGTTTCTTTTCCCAAGCATTGGAAATAAGTAACCATGTATTAAGCTCATATGTAAGGGATTTGTATAAAAGACTCAAGAAAGTATATGATAATGTTTTCAGTTCTCTTCCAGATCCGAACCAGGATCCTGGGAGTCACAGCCTGCAGCCCGGAGACTAGGTAGTCATTAAAAGACACGTGAGAAAGAGTCTGGATCCGAGAATATAGCTCCACTGATATCCAGAAAAAGAAGGAGTCTGGGTCAGCTGCACACCGGTTATGCTGAGGATCCCAAAGTTTATATGGATCCCATAGGTGTTCCTAGGGGGGTCCCAGACGAATACAAAGCTCAGAATCAGATCCTGGCGGGTTTCCGTTCTCTCATCCCAACTGTGCAGATCAATTACAATGTAGATTGGATAAACTATATATACTACACTGAGCAAAGATTTATCAATTTTAGTCAAGATGCTTTCCAGGGTATAGTTGAGAAACTGGGCCCAAAACAAAAGACTGACTCTTCAAAATAGACTGGCCATTGACATGATTCTAGTTGAAAAAGATGAAGTCTGTGGGATGATAGGGGAAAAATGTTGTACTTATATTCCTCAGAATTCTGGAGTCAATGGTAAAACTATAGTGGCCCTTACAGAGATTAAAAATCTGGCTGAGGAAATAAAAGCCAATGCAGAAGTAAATACCTCTTTCTTCTTAAGATGGCTTGGAGGACTTAAAGAATTTCTCCAACAAGCCTGCTTAGTGGTAACAGGGCTTTTGGTGCTAGGATTGATAATTCTATGTTGTGTGATATCTATGTATAGGAAAGCTGTGACCAATGCAGCCGCCTCCTCAGGTACTTTCCTTCATCAGGAAGTTGTGTCCCTGCTATATGATGACACTGATAAGGGTGATATGGAGAAATATACTCCGCAGGATAAACCTGATAAAACCCCCTATAACAAAATACAAATGGAAATAAGAGATTTAGTTTAGGGATAGTGGGAGAACTCCATGTGCAGGTTTGGTAGGGACTTGGTTGTTTGGGGGCAGTCCATAAGGGGCTAGCTTCTAAAATGACCAAGCGAAGAAATCCACTACCCCTGTCCCCACACATGGACAGTCTCGAAGGCCGCATAAATTAAGGGAAAAACTTAGTGTTTAGGGGGGATTGTCAAGGTAAAATATAATTTTATCCTTTTATACTTTCATATTCATAGTATGTATATGTATTTTATAAACACAAAGTTTTCCTTAAAAGAATAATAAGATAATGTTAGTATCTGCTGGTGTTTGTCTCCATCTTGTGTCCTATCACTGTATTACACTCTACTGAAATACCCCCTCCTTTGGAGAATTGAGGACATACATGATACCCGAGAACAATAGAATCTTTCTTCAAGAAACGAAACTGAGGATGACAACACGATCAAGGAGGACTTAGAAGAAGATCTAAGGACCAATTAGGATGACCAGATGCTGAATGTGTACATATATAGACATGATTCAGCTTATCTCTTTTTCCTCAATCCCGCCTTTACTCCACCCCAATATTCTGTGTATGAAATCTCATGTACGTGAATAAAGAGTTCAGTGCTTACTGGAGATGGCCGCCTAATAGCACCATTTTCTTTAGGGCACGTTCTGAAGTCTGAACCAGCGTAACGCCTGATTCATTCTCGGTCGACCCGTGCTCCTAGTCTAATCTGGGGTGACTGGAGGATGAGTGGTTTATCATTTTGATTCCGACACTTGTACCTTCAGCTACATTTACAAATTGAAGATTTTTTTTAATGTTTTTTTGGGTAATCACTCTGGATCTCCAACAATGAAGACGACGACCCTGATGACCACCCTGAAGAAGATGACGACCACAAGGACGACGAGCATCAAGCCAACCAGCCTGAACACCATCACAAAGAAGAAATAAAAGATTACCCAGAAGAAGATCACCAACAGGACAAAGAAAGTTAAGACAAACTACAAGATACAGAAAAAGAGACAGAAGAACAATAAGCAGAAGATCAAAAAGCAGAAGAACATGAAGTATAAGACCAAAATGAAGAGCAAAATATATGCTCTAAATTATAAGCAGAAGAAGACTAAGCATTGTATGGGGGTGAGTCCGTTCCTCCTCGTGGTGCCCCTGGAAAATGCCTGCTGCTGCAGGCTAAACTGAACACGGACAAATACTGTTGTAATTTAAATCTTTTGTGACAGCAAGAACGGAAGGATGAAAAATTCATACTTTTACAGATTACAAGTACAGGAATCTCTGTCACAAATAAGAATATGATGAAGAAGATGAAGAGGAAGAAGATGAAGAAGTAGAATATGAAGAAGAATAATAGTTTAATAAGAACAATATGAGTAATGTTAACAAAAAGATGAATAGCAAGAAGTTTAAGAAGAAGATAAAGAAGGTGAAGATGAAGAATAATTTGATGAAAAAGATGATGCTGCTGAAGATTATGAAGGAGAAAGTGTGGCAAAAGTTAAAAAGGTGAAGAGCATGGAAGTTGTGAAACATACAGTTAGGTCCATAAATATTTGGACAGAGACAACATTTATTTAATTTTGGTTCTAGACATTACCACAATGAATTTGAAACAAAACAAATCAGATGCAGTTGAAGTTCAGACATTCAGCTTTCATTTGAGGGTATCCACATTAAAATTGGATGAAGGGTTTAGGAGTTTCAGCTCCTTAACATGAGCCACCCTGTTTTTAAAGGGACCAAAAGTAATTGGACAGATTAAATAATTGTAAATAAAATGTTCATTTCTAGTACTTGGTTGAAAACCCTTTGTTAGCAATGACTGCCTGAAGTCTTGAACTCATGGACATCACCAGACACTGTGTTTCCTTCTTTTTGATGCTCTGCCAGGCCTTCACCGCGGTGGTTTTCAGTTGTTGTTTGTTTGTGGGCCTTTCTGTCTGAAGTTTAGTCTTTAACAAGTGAAATGCATGTTCAATTGGGTTGAGATCAGGTGACTGACTTGGCCATTCAAGAATATTCCACTTCTTTGCTTTAATAAACTCCTGGGTTGCTTTGGCTTTATGTTTTGGGTCATTGTCCATCTGTAGTATGAAACGACGACCAATCAGTTTGGCTGCATTTGGCTGGATCTGAGCACACAGTATGGCTCTGAATACCTCAGAATTCATTCGGCTGTTTCTGTCCTGTGTCACATCATCAATAAACACTAGTGACCCAGTGCCACTGGCAGCCATGCATGCCCAAGCCATCACACTGCTTCCGCCATGTTTTACAGATGATGTGGTATGCTTTGGATCATGAGCTGTACCACGCCTTCGCCATACTTTTCTCTTTCCATCATTCTAGTAGAGGTTGATCTTGGTTTCATCTGTCCAAAGAATGTTCTTCCAGAACTGTGCTGGCTTTTTTAGATGTTTTTTAGCAAAGTCCAGCCTAGCCTTTTTATTCTTGATTCTTATGAGTGGCTTGCACCGTGCAGTGAACCCTCTGTATTTAATTTCATGCAGTCTTCTCTTTATGGTAGATTTGGATATTGATACGCCTACCTCCTGGAGAGTGTTGTTCACTTGGTTGGCTGTTGTGAAGGGGTTTCTCTTCACCATGGAGAGTATTCTGCGATCATCCACCACTGTTGTCTTCCGTGGGCGCCCAGGTCTTTTTGCATTGATGAGTTCACCAGTGCTTTCTTTCTTTCTCAGAATGTACCAAACTGTAGATTTTGCCACTCCTAAAGTTGTAGCAATTTCTCGGATGGGTTTTTTCTGTTTTTTGCAGCTTAAGGATAGCTTGTTTCACCTGCATGGAGAGCTCCTTTGACCGCATGTTTCCTTCACAGCTAAACCTTCCAAATGCAAACACCACACCTCAAATCAACACCAGCCCTTTCATCTGCTTAATTGAGAATGATATAATGAAGGGATTGCCCACACCTGTCCATGAAATAGCCTTGGAGTGAATTGTCCAATTACTTTTGGTCCCTTTAAAAACAGGGTGGCACATGTTAAGGAGCTGAAACTCCTAAACCCTTCATCCAATTTTAATGTGGATACCCTCAAATGAAAGCTGAAAGTCTGAACTTCAACTGCATCTGATTTGTTTTGTTTCAAATTCATTGTGGTAATGTCTAGAACCAAAATTAGATAAATGTTGTCTCTGTCCAAATATTTATGGACCTAACTGTACATATTTGCCAAAATATAAAAAAGGTTAACAACATTGTCAATTTCTTCGTCAATCCGAACATCTTTAAAAAAAAAATATTAATGCTATTCCATTTGATTGGGTTAAACATCTATGCCTTTAATGTCTCCTCAACCTCCCCCAATACATTCTACATTACTCTTTGTTGTTTTCCTTCATGTACAATTAACCAACAAGGCAAGAATGGGTTTTTTTCAATTCCGATATTTTGTTCCCATAGACTTACATTGGATTTCCGGTATCGGTATCCGGTATCGCCGATACTTTTTGAGTATCGTCGATACCCATTCCGATCCGATACTTACTGATATCGGAAAGTATCGCTCAACTCTAGTCGTGTGATCTCAGGTGTTTTTGTAATTAGTAGTGTTGGTACTTTTCAGGGTTTTTTGGGATTGCAGTAAGTGTCCTTCCTATCCTTTTCTATTTAAGAAGTTTGGGCCCCAACGTTTGCTCATACTATTTTCTGTCTGTGTCTGTAATTCTTCTTGTCTAACCGCCATTACATGTTTGGGGGCTTTCTATGTTCTTTGGGGATCTGCTCCGGGGCAGATAGTTTTCCTCTTTCTGTCTTTAGGTGTAGTTAGCTTCTCAGGCTGTGACGAGGCATCTAGGACCAACGTAGGTACGCTCCACGGCTGCCTTTAGTTGTGGTGATTAGTCAGGGTACTGCAATCCCATAGATTCCAACCTCTCTGGTGTATTTCCTTTTTTGCCTGCTCTCCTCAGCTACCAAATCATAACAGCAAAGTAGCAGTGTGTGGTACTCATTCTATTAGGCCATCTATACAAAGGTCCACCAGCGTTCAAATTCCTAATAGTTTTTATCTGCATCTTGCCTGTAGAATAATTGTGGGCATAGTAGCAGCGTGTGGTACTCATTCTATGAGGCAATCTATACAAAGCTCCACCAACGTTCAAATAAATACAAATTTTTAGCAGCATCTTGCCTGGACAATAATTTAGGGCATAGTAGTAGTGTGTGGTACTCATTCTATTAGGCCATCTATACTAAGCTCCACCAGCGTTCAAATAAATACAAATTTTTAGTTGCATCTTGCCTGGACAATAATTTAGGGCATAGTAGCAGTGTGTGGTACTCATTCTATTAGGCCATCTATACAAAGCTCCACCAGCGTTCAAATTCCTAATAATTTTTATATGCATCTTGCCTGTAGAATAATTGTGGGCATAGTAGCAATGTGTGGTACTCATTCTATTAGGCCATCTATACAAAGCTCCACCAGCGTTCAAATAAATACAAATTTTTAGCTGCATCTTTCCTGGACAATAATTAAGGGCATAGTAGCAGTGTGTGGTACTCATTTTATTAGGCCATTTATACAAAGCTCCAACAGCGTTCAAATCAATATGAATTTTTTATCTGCGTCTTGCCTGGTCAATAAGTTAGGGCACAGTAACAGTGTGTTGTACTCATTCTATTAGGCCATCTATACAAAGCTCCACCAGCGTTCAAATTCCTGATAATTTTTATCAGCATCTTGCCTGTAGAATAATTGTGGGCATAGTAGCAGTGTGTGGTACTCATTCTATTAGGCAATCTATACAAAGCTCCTCCACCTTTCAAATAAATAAGAATTTTTAGCTGCATCTTGCCTGAACAGTAATTTAGGGCATAGTAGCAATGTGTGGTATTCATTCTATTAGGCCATCTATAATAACCTCCACCAGCGTTCAAATAAATATGAATATTTAGCTGCATCTTACCTGGACAATAATTTAGGGCAAAGTAGCAGTGTGTGGTACTCATTCTATTAGGCCATCTATAATAAGCTCCACCAGCGTTCAAATAAATATGAATATTTAGCTGCATCTTGCCTTGACAATAATTAAGGTCAAAGTAACAGTGTGTGGTACTCATTCTATTAGGCCATCTATACAAAGGTCCACCAGCGTTCAAATTCCTAATAGTTTTTATCTACATCTTGCCTGTAGAATAATTGTGGGCATATTAGCAGCGTGTGGTACTCATTCTATTGGGCAATCTATACAAAGCTCCACCAACGTTCAAATAAATATGAATTTTTAGCAGCATCTTGCCTGGCAATAATTGTGGGCATAGTAGCAGTGCGTGGTACTCATTCTATTAGGCCATATATACTAAGCTCCACCAGCGTTCAAATTCCTAATAGTTTTTATCTGCATCTTGCCTGTAGAATAATTGTGGGCATAGTAGCAATGTGTGGTACTCATTCTATTAGGCCATCTATACAAAGCTCCACCAGCGTTCAAATAAATACAAAATTTTAGCTGCATCTTTCCTGGACAATAATTTAGGGCATAGTAGCAGTGTGTGGTACTCATTTTATTAGGCCATTTATACAAAGCTCCAACAGCGTTCAAATCAATATGAATTTTTTATCTGCATCTTGCCTGGACAATAATTTTGGGCATATTATCAGTGTGTGGTACTCATTCTATTAGGCCATCTATACAAAGCTCCACCAGCATTCAAATTCCTAATAATTTTTAACTGTATCTTGCCTGTAGAATAATTGTGGGCATAGTAGCAGTGTGTGGTACTCATTCTATTAGGCAATCTATACAAAGCTCCACCAACGTTCAAATGAATACGAATTTTTAGCTGCATCTTGCCTGGACAATAATTTAAGGCATAGTAGCAGTGTGTGGTACTCCTTCTATTAGGCCATCCATACTAAGCTCCACCAGCGTTCAAATAATTACAAATCTTTATCTGCATCTTGCCTGGACAATAATTTAGGGCATAGTAGCAGTGTGTGGTACTCATTCTATTAGGCCATCTATGCAAAGCTCCACAAGCGTTCAAATAAATACAAATTTTTAGCTGCATCTTGCCTGGACAATAATTTAGGGCATATTATCAGTGTGTGGTACTCATTCTATTAGGCCATCTATACAAAGCTCCACCAGCATTCAAATTCCTAATAATTTTTATCTGTATCTTGCCTGTAGAATAATTGTGGGCATAGTAGCAGTGTGTGGTACTCATTCTATTAGGCAATCTATACAAAGCTCCTCCAGCGTTCAAATAAATATGAATTTTTAGCTGCATCTCGCCTGGACAATAATTTAGGGCAAAGTAGCAGTGTGTGGTACTCATTCTATTAGGCCATCTATACAAAGCTCCACCAGCGTTCAAATTCCTAATAATTATTATCTGCATCTTGCCTGTAGAATAATTGTGGGCATAGTAGCAGTGTGTGGTACTCATTCTATTAGGCCATCTATACAAAGCTCCACCAGCGTTCAAATAAATATGAATTTTTAGCTGCATCTTTAATGGACATTAATTTAGGGCATAGTTGCAGTGTGTGGTGTTCATTCTATTAGGCCATCTATAATAAGCTTCATCAGCGTTCAAATAAATACGAATTTTTATCTGCATCTTGCCTGGACAATAATTTAGGGCATAGTAGCAGTGTGTGTTACTCATTCTATTAGGCAATCTATACAAATCTCCACCAGCATTCAAATAAATACGAATTTTTAGCTGCATCTTGCCTGGACAATAATTTAGGGCATAGTATCAGTGTGTGGTACTCATTCTATTAGGCCATCTATACAAAGCTCCACCAGTGTTCAAATAAATACGAATTTTTAGCTGCATCTTTCCTGGACAATAATTTAGGGCATAGTAGCAGTGTGTGGTATTCATTCTATTATGCCATACATACAAAGCTCCAACAGCGTTCAAATCAATACGAATTTTTATCTGCATCTTCCCTGGACAATAATTTAGGGCATAGTAGCAGTTTGTAGTACTCATTCTATTAGGCCATCTATGCTAAGTTAAAATTTTAATAATTTTTATCTGCATCTTGCCTGTAGTATAATTGTGGGCATAGTAGCAGTGTTTGGTACTCATTCTATTGGGCCATCTACACTAAGCTCCACCACCTGTGTATCTAATAAAATTGTTTTACAGCTTCTAACCCAGCCAATCCTTTTGGGCTAGCACCAAAAATTGGCCAATCAGCTTTGCTCGGTTTCCATCCATCATTTTTTGTGCAAACAACTCCAGAGTTGTCAATTAGTTAACCACCAAAATGAGTGGCAAAAGGCCTGCTGCTGGTGGAAAGGGGAATTGGCGTGTTGGGAAGGGAAAAAAATGTTGTGTCCATGAGGTAGGTGTTAAAGCACCCAGGACCAGATGAAGAAGTTTCTGAGCATAATGTAGACCCTCGTTCCCAAACTGTAACTCCTTTTGGTAGAGACAATGAGGAAGACGATGATGAGACTCAAATACTTGATTTATTCGGACTACCATGACAGCACCACGAGAGAGGAGATCCACCCTTCAGGAACAGGAAACCTACAGATACAAAAAGGGCGGCTCCCTCACACGCATCAGTTGGTTTCCTGTTCCTGGAGACCGGATCCTACCGATGAATGAAGACATCCCAGGCCCGGCTGGTCGGCTCAAGGTAGCGGGGGGGGTCTCCTACCTCGGCTGATGCGGTGATCCTGAGGAGCCACGGTGCTCCTGGCTGGTCAGCACGGCTGTTGAAGGACAGCAGGGGGATGGGTCCGGAGGATAGCAGCCTCCGGAGATAGTAACGCTGGGGTAAGTTTACCCCCAGCCTCCCTGAAACAATCTCACGGTCCTGGTGGTGCTGCTATGTGTGGTGTTCCCTCTCCTTGGTAACCTCCGGGTATCACCCTGGGGGTAATCCCCGGGGGGGGGCCTATATTATCTCCTGTGTCGGCTGTGCTGCCAGCGCTGTGCGCGGTACGGTGAGCGGCGGTCCCCGCTGTCAGTAACTCACCGCTGTATTGCAGCGCCACCTGGAGTCTCGGTACTGGCATGGTTTTCCCCCTTCTGAGTGCTGGGAGTCGCCATCTTGGCACAGTGTGACGTCTGGGGGTGGAGCTGGCGATCACTTCTGGGTCACAAGTGGCGACGGTGCTACTGAGCATGTGCGTACTCCCATAAGATGGCATCCGCCATCCTGGGAGACAGGAGCCCTGCATGGACAACACCGGACAGGGGAGGCTGGGGGGGAGGCGGAGCATAGCTGTCATGAACCGGATGGAGGGAGATATAAGGCAGCCAAGCAGGAGACCCATGCTTCTTGCCGACTTCTTCATAATGGAGGATGAGCAACTGCAACCTATGCAGCCGGACGAAGCCCCAGAGCAATCTGCAATGAAAAAATCCCAGAAGTCCCAGGCATCCCAGAGATCCCAGAATCGTCTGAAAGCCCGGGACACCAACCGGAACCAGTCAGGTCGGAAAGCTTCTTCCAGTCGGGGGACGACTTCATCCAGATCTTCTCTCCCTCAGATTCCGGTACCTATTTTTCAGCAGACACTGGTAAGTGATCTTCGTGAAAGTTCACTCAGTGATGGGACTCCCCCTTATACTATCATTCTAGGGGAAGAAATGCACAGACAAATCAAAGCACAGGGAATGCGCCCTCTGTGGATGCCCCCTTCCGGACGATTGTCCAAAAAGATTATGCCCCCCCTGTATACTGCAGATGGTAAGGTCTCAGGTAAGGGGAAAACCTTAAGCAGTCTAGACTTCCCCCATTAGGTATTTTCCTCAGGTGGCGGAGGAGACACCCAACTTTACCCTAAATCTGAAGGACCTCATCAGGTCCGAAGTAAGGGATTCCCTAAGATCAATGACACCTGCAGGAAGTCCCAAGCAGAAAGATATTCCAGAATCAGACTCATCAGTAGACAGGAGGAGAGATGAAGAATCCCCTGAACATCCGTATCGGCTTCTTCGTCGGACGAGGACTCCAGCCGCTTCTGTCTGCCCCTAGACCGTGTGGACAAACTAGTGAAAGCGGTCAGGGGAACGATGGGGAGAGCGGAGGCCAAACCAGAAATGTCAGTAGAGGATATGATGTTCAAGGGTTTGGATCAAAGAAAGCGAAGGGCCTTTCCCTTGAATAAGAAAATCCGGGATCTAATCCTCCACGAATGGAGGAAACCGGAAAAGAAAGGCTCCCTACCACCAGCCGTTAAAAGAAGATATCCCTTCGATGAGCCAGATACTAGTGTTTGGGATAAAGCGCCCAAGTTAGATGCCGCAGTTGCCAAAGCTTAGAAAAAATCTGCCTTACCCTTCGAGGATATGGGGGCCCTATAGAATCCCCTGGATAGGAAAGAGAACATCTTTCTTAAAGGAACCTGGGAGATGGCGGCAGGTTCCTTAAGGCCAGCAGTGGCATCAATGTGTATGGCCAGATCTGTGATGGTCTGGCTGGACCAACTAGAGAATCAGCTAAAAGAGGGGTTCCCCGAGACTCAATCTTAGGTGCCCTATCAACAATACAGGGGGCTGCAGCTTTTCTCTCTGATGCCTCAATAGATTCCGTCAAAATGGCAGCTAGGGCAGGGAGCCTCTCCAATGCAGCCCGCAGGGCACTGTGGCTTAAATGCTGGCTGAGCGACATACAAACGAAGTCCAAACTGTGCGCCATACCCTGTGAAGGAGAATATCTATTTAGGCCTGTCCTAGATGAGCTGTTGGTAAAAGCAAGTGACAAGAAAAAGAAATTTCACTGCCTAGCGTCCTCATCATATCAAAGGCCGTTTAATAGGAGGAAGTTTGGTCAGAGAAGGCCGACTAGAGACCGTCCCAAATGGGAAGACAGGAAGAAGAAAGGCACGGGGTTCATGTTCGGACGTTCTTCTGGAGTACGGAAAAGACCCCATTAATGACTAGCAACGCCCGTAGGGGGTAGACTGTCAGCACATTATCTATCCTGGGCCAAAATCATCAACAGCAGTTGGGTGCGAGGGGTTATTTTAGCAGGTCTGAAGCTGGACTTCAGTTCAGTCCCTGGGGATAAATTTAGGATAACTCCTATACGCTCCTCTCAAAATCAACAATTGGCCCTAGAAATGGAGATAACAGATTTGTGAAAAAAAAAGTTCTATTACCGGTACCAGCGCTAGAGGAGGGTAAAGGGTTTTACTCTACCTTATTTCTGGTAAAGAAGCCAGATAATTCTTATCCAACCATCATTAATCTGCGGGGTCTGAATAAATTTCAGGTAGCTCGACCCTTTAAAATGGAGAATGCTGGCTCAGCAATAAAGTTATTGTTTCAAATCTGTTTCATGGTGGTTTTAGATTTAAAAGAACGCGTACTACCATGTACCTATTTTTGCGGATCACCAACGGTTTTTGAGGGTGGCGGTTTCCATAAGTGGGGTAATCCGTCACTTTTAGTATAAAGCTTTACCCTTTGGGCTCTCAATGGCCCCTCGGGTATTCACAAAGTTGGTTTCTGAAGTAATGGCCCATCCAAGAGAGTATGACATCTTGATTGTACCATATTTAGACTACTTCTTGATTATTGGAACCTCTGCCGACCATTGCAGGTCTCAATTGGAAAAGTCTATATCCATCCTAGAACACTTAGGCTGGTTGATAAAATTGGAAAAGTCCTGTTTACAACCTTTGAGGGTCCAACAATTCCTTGGGCTTATCCTAGACTCACAGGTTCAAGAATGTCGTCTGCCAACTAACAAGATTGTCCAAATTCGCCAACAGGTGTGTCGAGCAGAAAATAGGCCAACTATGACTCTCAGACAAGCCATGTCCCTTTTAGGCTCCTTAACAGCTTGCATTCCAGTTGTCAGATGGGCCCAGCTCCACGCCAGAACTCTGCAGAGGGATATCCTGGATAATGAAAGGATCCTGGACTCATTAGATAGGAAAATGACTTTACGCCCTTCTACCGTAAAATCCTTAAGTTGGTGGCTCAGCAAATTTAACTTATCAATCGGGGTTCCCGGGGAAAATCACATATCCCGAGTCGTAACCACAGGTGCCAGCCTCTCAGGTTGGGGGGCCTGTATGGGGAGATCATGGTCCAGGGGCAGTGGGATCCCTTGATAGAGAGTTCCTCTAACTTTAAGGAACTTTCCGCTGTAGAGCTGTCAATTAAAGAACTGTTTATATACCTGCAGGGTCAACACGTCAGGATTCTCTCAGACAACCAGGTGACAGTAGCATAAATCAACCACCAAGGTGGAACACGGTCCGAGACCCTGATGAGAGTGGTGGAACGCATATTCCAAACAGCAGAGAGACATTTTCTATCCCTGACGGCACTACATATAAGAGCAAAGGACAACACCACAGCAGACTTTCTAAGCCGCAACACGCTAAGACAGGGAGAGTGGTGCCTAAATACAACTATTTTCACCAAGATCGTCAGACTATGGGGTCAACCAGAGGTGGACCTCTTTGCTACCAAAATAGGAAGGTGGAGAGGTTCTGTTCACTAAATCCGACAGAAGGACCTCTCGTGGTGGACGCTCTCCTAACAAAATGGAACTTCGGCCTCGCTTATGCCTGTTAAGGGCCTGCGGAACGCACCTAATAGATATTAAGGAGAGGTGTGTTCACAGCCCGGGTCCACCGTGCAGGCAGAGCCTGCTGCTAGTAAGATGGCGTAAATAGGCATTATAAGCGAACTCTGTTATCCCGCAGAGTCGCAGATGTAAACGCCGTAGCACTATATGGCGGAATAAGCGGTCTCTGTTAACTCACAGAGCCGCTGTAACAAAGACTGTGTCCTGTTAGACTCACAGGGAACACTGATGACTGCTAAGCGGATTGCAGTCTGTGGTTATGCAATCAGAACCCAAGCAGTAATCTCTTCGCCGGAGTAGCCGGTATTCTAATGGCGTTTTCAGCCGAGCCCTGAACACGTGCATACAATCTCCTCACCGGAGGTGCCGGTATTCTAGGGGCTTATTTCAGCCAGACCTAACCACATGCATACATGACCACACTGGCGCAAGCATGTAACAGATTTGATACTAGCACATGGCGGCCCAGCCATGCCACCCTTTTATAGTAGCAACTGCAGGAGCTACCAGAAAAGGACCAATGCTAAACCATTCCAGAACACATGTAGTTTCATGACCTTCCTGGCGGACCAATTGGAGTCGCTGCTGTAACTGAGCATGTGACCCCTGATCTCCAATGGGAGATCTTGCCCTGGGCATGCTCAGATGGAGAAAGCTGGGACTTATTTCCCGAACTGCCTGCTCCAGCACTGGTTATAATAGAGGAACCAGGAAAGACCGCAACAAACCTCTGCACAGTGTTAAACTGGGTGAGACGCTGGGACCGACGTTTTTGCTGAGCAGGCTCCACTGCGGCCGGAGATGGATGGGGGACTGCAGCGGGACTAGTTCGAGACTCCCCTTGTGCAGCAGCGGGAACTCAAACCCTAACAATGCCTTTCCCCCGCTAGCCCTGTTACACTTAATAATAAGAAAAATCAGGGAGGACAAAGCAAGAGTCATACTGATTGCCCCATTCTGGCCCAGAAGGGCCTGGTTTTCATGGCTGAGAAAAATGTCAATCTGCGACCACTGGATTCTTCCAGATCTTCCGGACCTTCTCTTCCAGGGCCCAGTCAATCATCCGCAAGTAGCCGGACTCCATCTGACGGCGTGGAGTTTGAGAGATCATTACTGAAGGATAAAGGATTCTCTGACAATCTGATTAATATCCTGCTTAGTAGCAGGAAGTTAGTCGCAACAAAAATTTATGCTAAAACCTGGGAAAAATTTCTAGCCACTGCTATCCTCGGAGCTGAAGGGGAAATCCCTATAGGGAAGATTTTAGAATTCCTGCAGAAGGGGTTAGATCTAGGTCTAGCCACTAGTACCCTGAAAGTACAGGTATCAGCCCTCGATGCCCTATTCAACTGTGAGATTGCAAGAAATTACTGGATATCCAGGATTATCAAAGCGTCAGATAGAACGAGACCTATACACAAAGCAAGGTATGCACCATGGGACTTAAACCTAGTCCTTACATCTTTGACAGAGGCACCGGTTGAACCTATGGTGTCCGCCACAATTAAAAATCTGTCTCTCAAGTTGGCCTTCTTGGTAGCCATCATGTCTGCTCGAAGGATAGGGTGATATACAGTCTCTCTCTAGGGACACTCCTTACACACAGATTATGGAAGACAGGGTTATAATTAGACCGAACCCTGCATATTTACCCAAAGTCTCCTCTCAGTTCCATAGAACACAGGAAATAGTCCTCCCCTCCTTCTTTTGTAACCCCACTAACCAGAAAGAGGAGAAACTCCATACACTAGATGTCAGAAGGTGTTTATTACATTACCTGTCAGTCACTGATCCATGGAAGAAGGGCAGCGCCTTGTTTATATGTTTTCAGGGTGATAAGAAAGGCCTTAGAGTTTCCAAATGAACATTAGCAAGGTGGATTAGGGAGGTTATTTCTCTAGCTTACTCAGCAGGTGGCGGACCGGCTCCACAGAATCTGAGGGCGCATTCCACTCGAGCCATGGCAACCTCTTGAGCGGAAAGATCTGGAGTATCCATCGACTAGATATGTAAGGCGGCCACATGGTCTTCTCCTAACACCTTTTTTTAATCATTACAGATTAGACATGGCTGCCTCCTCGGATCTCTCCTTCGGGTTAAGGGTGCTGCAGGCTGTAGTCCCTCCCTAGAATAGTGTTACATCTCTGTAATTCTCTCGTGGTTCTGTCATGGTAGTCCGAATAAAGTATTAAGTTACTTACCGGTAACGGTATATTTCGGAAGACCATGACAGCACCCTTAGTTCCCTCCCTTGCACGTGTATCGAACACTCCCTTTAATTATAAAGTCCACGTAGACTAGGTTGTTTAGTGTTCGTATATTATTTTTGTGTCTTTAACCATGGAGGTCCTCTCGGCTCTGTAATCCAACTGATGCGTGTGAGGGAGCAGCCCTTTTTGTATCTGTAGGTTTCCTGTTCCTGAAGGGCGGATCACCTCTCTCGTGGTGCTGTCATGGTCTTCCGAAAAATAACGTTACCGGTAAGTAACTTAATACTTTCAGCGACAACTTGAGTTCTTTGTCAGGGCAGGAAGAGGTTGGCTCTGAGGACTTCGGGTGTGAGAACACACAGGGTGATGATGACGAGGTTGCAGATCCCACTTACTGTCAACCCACAGTCAGCCAGTTGATGAGGTCAGCAGAGGAGTTGGAGGAAGATAGTAGTGACGACAAGGTCACGTTCCGCCTTCCTGGACAGAGACGTAGTAGTGGAAGCATGTCACCAACTGCATCCTCAACCACAACTCTGCCTCTGACCACAAGTTGTGGTGGCTCTTCAGGTAGCATGGATTCTAAGCCTTGCATAGCCTGGGCATTTTTTCAGATCGATAAGGATGACCCAACTCGTGTTATCTGTAACATTTGTGACCAAAAGCTAAGTAGAGGCCAAAAAATACATAGTTTGAGTACTTCATGCATGAACTGTCACATGGATATGAAGCATAAGTTGCAGTGGCAAGCTCACTGTGCTACAATGCGGCCTAGCGGGCCGGACCAACCACTGTCTGCCCCATCTTGTGGATCCGCGGCCTCTTCATCCTCTGTGACTGGGGGGACAGCAGTCAGACCTGTTTTGAAACCTAGACATGGCACCTTTTTACCAGCAAGTTCAGCCAGTCTGATTGGCAGGTCATCATCATTTCATTTGGAAGTGGAAACACCAGCTGGTGTTGAGCACTCTCCGACATCGAGAGCACCACCTTTGGATCAAGGCAACATAAGTTTTGCGCCTGCATCTTCCTCACAGACCATCAGTTGTCTGGGTACACCCTACTCAACCCCTTCTAAGCACAACAGCCAGCCCTCGTTCCCTCAGAAGTGGACAAGTAAAAGACCATTTCCTCCTAGCCATGAGAAAGCTAAGAGGTTGAATTTCACTATCTGCAAGCTCTTGGCTACAGAAATGCCGCCTTTCCACCTGGTGGACACAGAGGAATTTTGAGACCTTATGTCCGTCGCAGTGCCCCAGTACCAGATGCCCAGTCGGCACTACTTCTCAAAGAAAGGTGTGCCTGCGCTCCACCAGCATGTCGCACACAACATCACCGCTTCTTTAAGAAACTCAGTGTGTGACAGGGTGCATTTCACCACAGACACTTGGACGAGTAGGCATGGACAGGGGCGTTACATGTCGCTGACTGGGCACTGGGTAACTATGGTGACAGCAGGACAAGGGACTGCTGTCCAAGTCTTGCCGTCCCCACGAGTTGTGCGTCAATCCTCTTTACCTCGAAGTTCCTCTACTGCTTCTGCCTCCTCAACCACCTCTCGGTCCTCCATCTGCATCCAAAGCCTGTCGGGTCACACCACCGGCTTTCTAACTGCGCAGAAGGGATCCTGCACAACTCCTTGCTATGCTGGCAGCAGGGCTCAAAGTCATCAGGCGGTTTTTACGTTGAAATGTCTGGGAAATGTGAGTCACACAGCTGAGGAATTGTGGTCAGCTCTGGATAACCAGTTTCATGAATGGTTGTCTCCACTGGACCTGCAACCAGGGAAGGCCATGTGCAACAATGCAGGAAACCTGGGTGCAGCCCTTCGCCGGGGCAATGTCACACACGTGCCTTGTATGGCTCATGTGTTGAACCTGGTTGGCCAGCAAATTTTAGGCCACTATCCCTGATTACATGGCCTTCTGCAGAGAGCACGGTCGCTGTGTGCTCACTTCTGCCGTTCGCATCCCGCAGCTCAGTGACTTACATCTCTACAGAAGTCGTTGGGCCTGCCACTTCACCGGCTAAAATGCGATGTGCCAACACGGTGGAATTCAACTCTGCACATGTTGCAGCAACTGTGGCAGCACCGACAAGCCCTGGTGCAATAGGTTCTTACCTATAGCCTGGGCCAACGAGATCCAGAGGTGGGGCAAATCACGCTGGAGGAGTGGTCTCAGATCAGGGACCTATGCACCCTTCTGCACAGTTTTGAAATGGCCACGAAAATGTTTAGTGCTGACGATGCCATTATCAGCATAATTATTCTGGTGATTTACATGCTGGAGCATATGTTAAACAGAATTCGGAGTCAGGTGGTGGAACAAGAGGTGGTGGAAGAAGAAGAGGAGGAGGAGTTGTATGCGGAAGTGCTAACATCTGCAAGGTCCAGACGGTCGGCAGCACCAAGGCGGCAGGCATGGGAGGGTGGGGAGAGGGATTAACCAGGGCGCATGGTAGCAGACAAACTAGTGAGGAAGGTGCAGGAGCCCAGGAAGAAGTGGAGGACGAACTGGCGATGGGCATGGAAGACTCATCAGATGAGGGAGAACTTGAACACATTTCTGTTGTGAGAGGTTGGGGGAGGAGGGCAGAGGAAGGAAGCAGGATTCTTACCTCGCCACCAACACAACAGGGACTTGGCACTCCTGGATGCACAAGACACATGAGTGCCTTCTTGCTGCACTACCTGCAACATGACCCTCGAATTGTCAGAATTCGAAATAATCCTGACTACTGGGTAGCCACACTCTTAGATCCCCTGTACAAAAGTAATTTTGCCGAAATAATTCCTGCCATAGAAAGGGATTCACGCATGCAGGAGTATCAGCAGAGACTGTTGCAGAATCTTACATGTGCTTTTCCACAAAACACCAGTGGTGCACATAGTGAATCTCACAGTTCTAACTTGCCAACCGTGGGACTGTCGAGTCTTCAGCAATAAAACCGTAAGAGAAACACAGTATCTGCTGGTGTTAACAGCAATTTTGCGGAATCCTTTCACCACTTTTTTAGCCCATCCTTTGCAAGGCCATAGAATACAAAAAGTCAGACACATAGTCATCGCCTAGAGACTATAGTACAGGAGTATCTCCAACTGAACATCGAAGCCATGACTGTGTCACTGGACCCTTGCTCTTTTTGGGCTTCCAATCAAGACAAATGGCCGGAGCTCGCCACTTACGCCTTGGAGATCTTGTCATGCCCCACAGTGAGCGTTCTCTCTGAACGTGTGTTCAGCGCTTCTGGTGGGGTGCTGACAGATAAGCGCACGCGGCTGTCCACTGCAAATGTAGACAGACTCACGTTCATAAAGATGAACAAATCATGGATCCGCAAGGACTTTTCTACCCCTGTGTCATCCTGGGGAGAGTAAAAGATGGAGGATTTGTTAAAAGCACCTCACCAAATGTTTTAAGCAACTCTGGGGCAATTGATGCTACTTACGTGGTGTGTGTGCCCCAAATTTTTTTAAAAAATGGAGACTCTTTTTGGAGTCCCCATGCTGTGTTTTACGTGACGTTGGCATCATTAATTACAGGTGGGTTGGGTCTTCCCCCCCCTTTTAACCGTAGGAAACTACATTCGCTATGGCTTGGGTAACACAGATGGTTGAGAGTCAAGAGCTGTTTACTCATACTATAGCCTGGGAATCAGAGGTCTGCTCCAAAGCTTCAGTGTCTGCTAGTAAGCGGAGTAGCCACCGGCTGTAGATCTAATTACAATTTTTTTTTGCAAATTCCTTTTTTTTTTTTTTTTGTTGTGAAAAAGTACAAGAATATACAATATACATAGTAAAAGGGGTAGTATAACTATAAATCTATGCATAATGACAGTACATTGGGGGTACAGGGAGGGTTTTCCATCAATATCCAGATCAAGCATGTACAGTCAGGGCAAGAAATATTTGGACAGTGACACAATTTTCGCGAGTTGGGCTCTGCATGCCACCACATTGGATTTGAAATGAAACCTCTACAACAGAATTCAAGTGCAGATTGTAACGTTTAATTTGAAGGGTTGAACAAAAATATGTGTTAGAAAATGTAGGAATTGTACACATTTCTTTACAAACACTCCACATTTTAGGAGGTCAAAAGTAATTGGACAAATAAACATAACCTAAACAAAATATTTTTATTTTCAAAATTTTGTGGCAAATCCTTTGGAGGCAATCACTGCCTTAAGTCTGGAACCCATGGACATCACCAAACGCTGGGTTTCCTCCTTCTTAATGCTTTGCCAGGCCTTTACAGCCGCAGCCTTCAGGTCTTGCTTGTTTGTGGGTCTTTCCCTCTTAAGTCTGGATTTGAGCAAGTGAAATGCATGCTCAATTGGGTTAAGATCTGGTGATTGACTTGGCCATTGAAGAATGTTCCACTTTTTTGCACTCATGAACTCCTGTGTAGCTTTGGCTGTATGCTTGGGGTCATTATCCATCTGTACTATGAAGCGCCGTCCAATCAAGTTTGCAGCATTTGGCTGAATCTGGGCTGAAAGTATATCCCGGTACACTTCAGAATTCATCCGGCTACTCTTGTCTGCTGTTATGTCATCAATAAACACAAGTGACCCAGTGCCATTGAAAGCCATGCATGGCCATGCCATCACGTTGCCTCCACCATGTTTTACAGAGGATGTGGTGTGCCTTGGATCATGTGCCGTTCCCTTTCTTCTCCAAACTTTTGGCTTCCCATCATTCTGGTACAGGTTGATCTTTGTCTCATCTGTCCATAGAATACTTTTCCAGAACTGAGCTGGCTTCTGGAGGTGTTTTTCAGCAAATTTAACTCTGGCCTGTCTATTTTTGGAATTGATGAATGGTTTGCATCTAGATGTGAACCCTTTGTATTTACTTTCATGTAGTCTTCTCTTTACTGTTGACTTAGAGACAGATACACCTACTTCACTGAGAGTGTTCTGGACTTCAGTTGATGTTGTGAACGGGTTCTTCTTCACCAAAGAAAGTATGCGGCGATCATCCACCACTGTTGTCTTCCGTGGGCTCCCAGGTCTTTTTGGATTGATGAGTTCACCAGTGCTTTCTTTCTTTCTCAGGATGTACCAAATTGTAGATTTTGCCACTTCTAATGTTGTAGCAATTTCTTGGATGGGTTTTTTTCTGTTCTTGCAGCTTAAGGATGGCTTGTTTCACCTGCATGGAGAGCTCCTGTGACCACATGTTTCCTTCACAGCAAAACCTTCCAAATGCAAACACCACACCTCAAATCAACTCCGGCCCTTTCATCTGCTTAATTGAGAATGACATAACAAAGGGATTGCCCACACCTGTCCATGAAATAGCCTTAGAGTCATTTGTCCAATTACTTTTGGTCCATTTAAAAACAGGGTGGCACATGTTAAGGAGCTGAAACTCCTAAACCCTTCATCCAATTTTAATGTGGATACCCTCAAATGAAAGCTGAAAGTCTGAACTTCAACTGCATCTGATTTGTTTTGTTTCAAATTCATTGTGGTAATGTCTAGAACCAAAATTAGATAAATGTTGTCTCTGTCCAAATATTTATGGACCTAACTGTATTTAACACGGGAATGGTTTGGAAGAGGTATAAGAGTTTAGGTAGGATGTTCATTTTTAGTATATTTATTCTGCCGAACCAGAAAAAATCCTTCACCGTCCAAGAAGTAAGATCTCTATGGAGTTGTCCAATAAAGGGCCCAAAATTAAGAAAAAATAGATGGGAGAGGACTCTATGAATACGAATTCCTAAGTATTTGATACCCTGTGAGGGCCAGGCAAAGGGAAAGTTGGACTGGATGGAATCCTGTATGGATTTGGGGAGGGAAACATCAAGGGCCTCAGACTTCCTACATTGATTTTAAAATTTGACCATGTACCAAAGTGATCTATTTCAGCCATAACAGCAGTGATGGATATATGTGTTGAGTGATACATACTAGGACATCATTCATCACCAAATGCAGAGCACTTGTACTCGGTGCTTCCCACTTCAATCCCCCTAATATTGGGGTTATCGTGAATTGATGAGAGCAGGTGCTCCATCACTAGGATGTATAAGAGAGGGGACAGAGGACATCACTGCCTTGTCCCATTGGTGATTATAAAAGGTGATGATAACGTTCCATTTATCTTCAGCCTAGCTGATGGATTGCGATACAGAGCCATGATTTTGGCTATAAAAGGGTCCTCTACCCCAAGCTTTTTAAGAGAATAATATATGGCGTGCCAGGAGACTCTATGGAATGCTTTCACAGCATGCAACGAGAGTATCTAATTACAAATTTTTAACTGCATCTAGTCCAGACAATAATTTTGGGCCTAGAAGCAGTGTCTGCTAGTCAGCGGATTAACCCAGCTGTTAATCAAGCTACACTACCTGTAGTTTGGATACTTAATTTTTTCAAAGGAAATGCTTCGGACCCCCGGAACATTCAGTGAAGAGCATCGGGAGGCACCCCAAGGCACAGGGGCTGGGACTGGCGGTAGGACGCCTTGCGGTGGACCGCCAAGCTCGATCCTTATAAAAGCTTTTTAACTGCAGCAGCTTTACTGGACGCTACTGGACCTGGCATTACCGCAGCTGCTGGCATGAGACTTGCCCTCCAATAGCTCCTTGTAAAAGGATTTGAAGTGTACTCAATCAAATTAGAGAGACAATTTAAATTAAAAAGATTAGACCTGCCTCCACCACAGGGGGGCTTGCTCGACCCACCAGCGGACAGGCACCAGTATTGGAGAGGGGGCTGGCCGTCAGGGTCCACCGCAGCTCTGGCACAAACTCGGCAACACGCAGGTTGCACGGGCAGGAACGGACTGGCCGTGTCGGCTTCGCACTTTTTTGGTTTTAGAAGGGCATGACATACCTTTATTTGTGTTTCTCCCCCTCCTTTTACTCCTCCACCTCTTTTCACATGACTATTTGTACTTGTCACTTTTCCATGTGTTAGTTGGGTCTTCTGAGCAGTTTGTCAGCTTTTGGACACCTTTGAAGTGTTTTCTATGTGTTTTCTATGTGTTTCTATGTGTTTTTGTTTGCCTGCCATTGGTTTTAATGGTATCCCTGAGCTCTTTGATCGCCTACGAGTAGCAAGAAATTTTACTAAACTTGATCTTCGCGGGGCCTACAATGTCGTCCGGATTCACCCCGTGGATGAGTGGAAGACCGCATTTAACACCAGGGAGGGCCATTATGAGTATTTAGTTATGCCCTTCAGTCTCTGCAACGCTCCCGCGATTTTTGAAGAGTTTGTTAATGACATCTTCCGAGATCCGGTATACTCCTGCATGATGGTTTACTTGGACGATATTCTGGTTTTCTCCCAAGACCTGCCTACCCGCAGAAAGAATTTTTACCAGGTATTGCTGCGACTGCAAGAGAATCAGCATTACGCCAAGTTCGAGAAGTGCATCTTTAAACAAACGTCCCTACCATTTCTCGAATATGTTATCTCCGATTCCGTTCTTGTGATGGATCCCGAAAAGGTGTCTGCCATCCTCAACTGGCCACAACCTCAGGGGATCAAGGCCATTCAACGCTTTCTTGGCTTTGCGAAATATTGCCGACAGTTTATTCCCCATTTTGCTTCTCTGACTAAGCCGATCTCATCTCTCACCCACAAAGGAGCTAACTCCAAGGCCTGTTCGTCTGAGATGGAGGAGGCTTTCTTAACTCTGAAGCAGGCATTTGCGGAGGCTCCTGTATTGCATCGTCCAGAGGCCAGCAAGCCATTTATTCTTGAAGTAGATGCCTCTTCCACTAGAGCCAGTGATGTGCTCTCCCAGAAGTCTTCGTTGGGTTCATTAGTCACCTGCATTTTTTCTCCAAAGCATTCTCCACTTCTGAACGCAATTAATCCATTGGAGTTAAAGAGCTGTTGGCCATTAAGCTGGCGCTGGAGGAGTGGCGGTATCTTCTTGAAGGAGCCATACATCCTTTTATTATCTACACCAACCTCAAGAATCTTGCATACATTCGGTACGCTCAAAGGCTTAACCCTCGATAAGCCAGATTGTCCCTGTTTTTCACCAGGTTTAACTTCAAACTCCACTTTTGGCGGGGCTTCAAGAACGCTAAGGTAGATGCTTCTGAGTCGCCCGCCAGGGCCGTGGGGTACTCGGTACCGAGCCTATTGACTTCTATGGGGGATGTCACGGCAGCTACGACCCGGTCCGTGTCCCTGGGCGCTCACCAAAAAGGGGATATATTTACAGGGGATAAAGTCTATGTAGTGATTCATGATGCCACCTGTAGTGTCTGGTCAGGGTGACCAGCGCTGCTGTGCAGGTCCTCTGGAAGGGATGGTGTTGTGCAGCTAGTTGGTAAACCTCCTACAGGTGAAGCTGTGTCCTTCCAGGGCAGGTAGATGTTATATATTTGAGGAATGGTGCTGATGAATGTGGCAGAGAGAGATGTGTGTGGCTGAAATAATTTCAGTAGACAGTCCAAGTGCAGTTTCAGAGTTTACTCACAGTTCTGGTGTGCACAGTACAGATGCCTGCTTGGCACAGTGTTCTCCAGGTGAGGGGCTCAGCCACCCCCAGGTAGATCGGTCACACTTGCCCAAGACTCCCGTTCTATGTATGTCCTTTCCTGGCCTTCTCTCTGTGCTATTCCACTCCTCTCTTCCTAGCACCTCACCATGCATTCTCTCAGTCCAGAACCTGCGGACCCTGTCGGGTAACAGATTAATTCTGTGCGTCCTTGGCCCTATATAGTTTCCTTCCTGGAGGTGATGCTGGTGGTTGGTAACAATGACCCGTAAAGTGATCACCGCCGCTGGCTTACAAGCGGGGTCTGAAGGTTTCCCACTAGTCTAGGGGCCGGTCCCTGTTGGCCTGGTCCCTTTAGGGCCACGGCTAAAAGTACAAGCTCCGTGCCCTTGGACCCTTTCTCATGCGCTCCAGAAGCTCCTCAGTCTGCTTCTTTCTCTAAGAGGATGAGCTCCTAAATGCTAGCTCTTCTCCCCACCTTCACTCCTAAGAGTACTGCTTCCTTAACTTCTCTTTTCCTCTTACTGCTGCTTAAACTCCACCCACCATACACCCCTTGCTAACCAGCCTGCTATGAGACCATCCTCCCTTAGGGTCCGTCCATATGACCAGCTGATATGGTGTGTGTTGGATGCAGGTGTTGGAGTCTAAGGGGGTGCTCCCTCCTTACCTGGGAGTGGGGTGTCACACCTCTGGATGAGATGCAACACCTCTGTGGCGACTGAACCCTCAGGGGCGCCATATTCCCCCCGTTAAACACAGCACATCCACGGGCTGAAACAGAGTAAAGGGTGTTAAAAGAAACATACAAATTCTTAGTTATGCATAACAACAGGTGGAAAAATAAATTAAAACTCAACTTCCCTTTATGGGAGGCACTTTTTGTTAAACATGCATAAATAACATTAATAAAACTTTCTTTTAATTTAGACTAGGTAAAGTGCAATAATACAGTTGCATTCAAATTCACTTAAAACTTCTTGAAAGGCAAACCCAACCGGGTTGGTTTCAAGTGTTCTTAAACTTGTGCTTGTGGAGGACCTGCTCCAAACCTCCAAAGTTGGTCTTGGGTGGGCTGCAAGACATAACTGGTCTCTTTCAGCAGACCTCATCTTTGGCCACACCTAACGCGTTTTTGTCTTCTAAGGTAGTGATACAGACAGTGCACTGTAAAAGCTTCATATAAAACCAAGATAGAGCACCTTAAGAGGTGCAGAACTATATACAATTAAGTTTTTGGACCAGCATAGTTCATGGCCTCCAAGTTCAGGAATATAAAACACTGGCTTTCTTTTCAATTACCCGAACGGGTTAACTTGCAGGCTTTAAGAAAACAACAACTTTACAAACTATATACAGTCATGCTTACTTGTTCTTTTTACTGCTTCTGCTGCTTCCAGGGCAGTACCTGAGAGCTACCACCTGATGGCTGTGCAAGCACAGGACCATTCCTGTCCACGGGCACATTGCCTAGCCCCAGGGTCATCAACTCCACCACTGGTGTCTGTGTGGCTGGTGTGCACTGGGCTGGTGGGGGTGTCAGGAGTTCCACCAGGGTGTCATCGGCTGCAGAAGTGATATCGTCGCCGGTTACCTGCATTTCTTCGGCGCCGTACTCCTTCCATTGCGACACCGCTGTTAGTTGCATCTGCAGCTCCTCCAGTCCGCAGGTCCTGTCCCAGTCCAGGGATGCTCGGGGCCTACCAGGTTCTCTGTCTGGCAGCGTGGGCAGCGGTCCTGCCAGCGACTCTTCCTCAGCGGGGCCTGGTAGTTCCACCGCGCTGGTTGTTCCGGAGCCGGGTTCTTCCACCACTCCGGGTGTCGGCGTCATGGGATGCCTCAGCGGGTGCTGCGGCTCTAGTGGCTGACCTCGGCCTAGCGTGAGCGCTTTCCAGTTCCGCTCCATTTGCTTGGCCTCCTCCCATTTCTGGGTCAGCTCTGCGGGCTCAGCTACCTCCAGCTCTGGTCACGGGATGGCCGGTGTTTCTTCATGGAGGAGTTTCCGCTGTTTTGTTAGGGGGTGGGGTTTCCTCGTCCTCTTTCTCCCGCCAAAGAGGATCAGGATGCGATCTCCTTTGCCGTCGGGCAAGTCCTTACATTACAATAGCATTTAGACTGGGCGGTCATGATTTTCGGGCCACAGGGTAAGCTCACGCCCACGAAGGTACGCCCTTTTTCTTCAGCGCCTCATGGCGCAAATATGGCGATGATGGTTTCACATTTGGCAATAAAATCTCTTGCACACAAACAGTTCAGTATAGGCACACAGGATTCGGTTATACCGAGCTTTTGGGATCCTGTTCGTGACGTCAAAAATGAGTCGCCCGCCAGGGCCGTGGGGTACTCGGTACCGAGCCTATTGACTTCTATGGGGGATGTCTCGGCAGCTACGACCCAGTATGTGTCCCTGGACGCTCACCAAAAAGGGGATATATTTATAGGGGATAAACTCTATGTAGTGAGTCGTGACGCCACCTGTAGTGTCTGGTCAGGGTGACCAGCACTGCTGTGCAGGTCCTCTGGAAGGGATGGTGATATGCAGCTAGTTGGTAAACCTCCTACAGGTGAGGCTGTGTCCTTCCAGGGCAGGTAGATGTTATATATTTGAGGAATGGTGTTGATGAATGTGGCAGAGAGAGATGTGAGTGGCTGAAATAATTCTAGGAGACAGTCCAAGTGCAGTTTCAGAGTTTACTCACAGTTCTGGTGTGCACAGTACGGATGACCGCTTGGCACAGTGTTCTCCAGGTGAGGGCTCAGCAACCCCCAGGTAGATCGGTCACACTTGCTCAAGACTCCCGTTCTGTGTATGTCCTTTCCTGGCCTTCTCTCTGTGCTATTCCACTCCTCTCTTCCTAGCACCTCACCACGCAGTCTCTCAGTCCAGAAGCTGCGGACCCTGTCGGGTAACAGAGTATTTCTTTGCGTCCTTGGCCCTATATAGTTTCCTTCCTGGAGGTGATGCTGGTGGTTGGTAACAATGACCCGTAAAGTGATCACCGCCGCCGGCTTACAAGCGGGGTCTGAAAGTTTCCCACTAGTCTAGGGGCCGGTCCCTGTTGACCTGGTCCCTTTAGGGCCACGGCTAAAAGTACAAGCTCCTTGCCCTTGGACCCTTTCTCATGTGCTCCAGAAGCTCCTCAGTCTGCTTCTTTCTCTAAGAGGACGAGCTCCTAAAGGCTAGCTCTCCTCCCCACCTTCACTCCTAAGAGTGCTGCTTCCTTAACTTCTCTTCTCCTCTTACTGCTGCCTAAACTCCACCCACCCATACACCTCTTGCTAACCAGCCTGCTATGAGACAATCCTCCCTTAGGGTCTGTCCATCTGACCAGCTGAGAGGGTGTGTGTTGGATGCAGGTGTTGGAGTCTAAGGGGATGCTCTTTCCTTACCTGGGAGTGGGGTGTCACACATCAGGATGAGATGCAACACCTCTGTGGCAACTGAACCCTCAGGGGTGCCACACTTCTCTAGATCCTTCCAGTCGGAGGACACTGAGAAGGACCCCTCTCACATCATCAACCCTTCAAACGTATTCACCGTGGCTCCACTCAGGTTTATTACTCCGCCACAGGTAAGATATTTGTTGCAGTGAACGACAGGCTCATGATCACTAGGGTCATTCCTCCAAATTGGCTAGCCATGCTGGAATCAAAAAGACTCTTTCTCTCATCACTCACTGCTATTGGTGGCCTTCCCTCAATCAAGACGTCGAGGACTTTACAGCCTCCTGCTCATCCTGCGCCAAGAACAAGACTCCAAGGCAATGTCCCTCCATGTTCCTGCACCCTCTTCCGGTACCTTCGGCTCCCTGGCAACATATAGCCATGGATTTTTTTACTGACCTGCCAA
Source organism: Oophaga sylvatica (assembly GCA_033576555.1). NCBI lineage: Eukaryota > Metazoa > Chordata > Amphibia > Anura > Dendrobatidae > Oophaga > Oophaga sylvatica. The sequence continues at coordinate 562,581,168 of JARQOD010000004.1, forward strand.
GTTCCTCGGGTTGTACGGTTATTTTGGTGGTTGTGGACCATTTTTCTAAAATGGCTCTTTTTGCCCCACTACCCAGCTTACCATCTTCTCCAGAGTTGGCAAGGATCTTCGTCAGTCAAATCTTCAAGCTCATGGTTTTCCTCTGCATATAGTATCTGATAGGGGTGTGCAATTTATGTCTCGCTTTTGGAAAGCCCTCTGCAGACTCATGGGGGTAACCCTAGATTTTTCCTCGGCCTATCACTCTCAGACTAATGGCCAGGTAGAATGAGTTAATCATTTTCTGACTTCCTATCTTCGGCACTTCACTAATGTCCATCAGGATGATTCAGTCAGTCTTCTGCCCTGGGCAAAGTTCATGTATAAAATCATCCCAGCGAATCATCTGTCAAATCTCAGTTCTACATCGTTTTTGGTCAACAACCCAAAATGGCTCTTCCGGTTTCCCTTGTCTCAGGCGTGCCAGCAGCCGACGCTATGTCGAAAAGAGTTTTCCCAGATCTGGAGGGAGGCCAAGTCCGCGCTTGAGAAGGCTCTCAGCAAGATGTAGAGATTTGCTGATAAGAGACACATGGATTCTCCTACGTATCATCCACTGTCTTTCTCTTTCCTGTGCTGAGTTCTCTCTCATGTACTGTCCCGTTTGAGCTGTCTCCCCCTGTGCTCTGTCTCTCTCACCCCTGTGTCTGACCGTGTACAGAATATACCACAGTTCCTTGGCAGGGGAGGAAGCAAAAGAAATTACTGACATTACAGCAGGAGATCGCAGAGGATACATTTTATGAGGTAAAATATTGTTTAAAAACTATCAGTGAACTCTTTTACCTCATAAAATGAATCCTCTGTGATCCCCTGCTGTAATGACAGCAGTGTAGTTTGCTTCCTCCCCTGTCCAGAAGATGTGGTGTGCTCCGTACATGGGCAGACACAGACAATTTTTTAAATGAACTTTTTTAAATGAACTTTAAGGTTGAAGGAAGACTTTAAGTCCATCTAGTTCAACCTATATCCTATCCTAACCTGCCCTAACATGTTGATCCAGAGGAAGGCAAAAAAAACCCAAGTGGCAAACAGTAAGCTTCACATTGGGGAAAAAATTCCTTCCCGACTCCACATACGGCAATCAGACTAGCTCCCTGGATCAAAGCACTATCTAGGAAACTAGTGAATATAGCCCGTAACATTATACTTTTCAAGAAAGGCATCCAGGCCCTTCTTAAATTTTAGTAGGGAATCACTATCTGATTATTGGGGTGCCGGAAAAAACGGAAGGCTCTGCACCCACCGAGTTCTTTGATCAGTGGCTGTTGAACACTATTGGCCAGAACAACCTGTCCCGTTTATATGCCGTGGAAAGAGCTCACCGTGTCCCCGCATTCCCCCTCCCATCTGGCCGTCCTTCAAGACAAGTGCTTGTCAAGGTTCTGCATTATCGAGACAGGGAAGCTATTCTTCGCTTTTCCAAGAATCATCCAGACCTGAAAATCAATGGCTCCAGGATTTCCATTTACCCGGACTTCTCTATGGAGGTTCAAAAGCAGAGGGCCAAATTCGTTGACATTAAGAAGAGGTTGAGAGCCCAGGGTGTGCCGTACGCAATGATATATCCGGCTTAACTGAGAGTGGTAGACGGGGACATTGTCCATTTCTTCCCGGATGCAAAGGAGGCCCTCAACTGGATGGACAGCAACGAGACGCGTCTCCGCAAGGCAAATTCTAAATACTCCGCTGGCTGACTGAGCTGACTTGTCCTTTAATCGGAACGGGATCTTACATATATCCGCTCTTCCCTCCTGAATACCTTTTTCTCAGGAGGAAGACCCTCCCTCTCATTTTGGGAAATAATCTTGCAGTGCATTGGAGGGGGAGGGAGACATTTTCCTACCTTTTTCTAGTTCATGTGTTCTGGACATGTTAAATGTATTTAACAGAAAGCTAAATGTGAATGTTTTATGGTTAACTGTTGAGTATTGTTTGGCTGCAATGACTAGCCATATGCTACTCCCAGAGTTTGGGGAGTAAAGTGGGTTTGCTTCGGTGAAGTGGATACTCTGAATCGGATAAATTACGCCCTCTCCTCCGTGACACCTGGAGGAGATGGAAAGCTTGAGTTGGGTGAAGTTGGGGTATTGTGTGAAGGGGGTGGAGGGCGGGAAGGGAGGGGGGAATGTTAAACTATTGTCTATGTCACACAGGTTCGAGTGGAGACAGCCTTACTAATTCACAAATGAGGAAATGGATGGCACGGTATTTGGGGTTGCAGGGTAATGGCGGATAAAATAAAAATAATAAGTTGGAACGTTAGAGGGTTGGCGTCCGGAGTAAAAAGACAGGCAATGTTTACTTTCTTGCTTGATGCCAAACCTGCAGTCATATGCTTGCAAGAAATCCACTTGATAAAGAGTAGAAAGCATCTTCTTAAAAAAAGAATGGCTGCAGGCGGGGTATCATGCAACATATTCCTCATACTCACGGGGGGTCAGTGTTCTTGTTCGCACACGTATACCTTTTGAACAGTGTAAAATGATTATAGACCCGCTTGGACGGTTCGTATGCTTGCTATGTAAATTGTCTGGTATACTGATGCTACTGATCTCGATATATATCCCTCTGCCGTATTGTGGGAAAGTGCTGCACAATGTCATGGAGGTAGAGGGGGATTTCCCGGTGGTTCCCTTTCTGATAATTGGCGACTTCAACAATGTTCCTGATGCCCATTGGGACAGAGGTGGTCAGGAGGCGCTGAGACTGGGTGGTAATTGCACCCCCTTTGGGTCAGTTCTGAAGGAGACTGCACTAATAGACATATGGAGAACCCATCACCCCGGAACTTATAAGTACTCCTTCTTCTCGCCCGCCTCTGCCTCGCTGTCCAGGATTGATCTGACCCTGGGAATGGTCCGATGCTAAGTCTAGTGGGTGAGGTAACTTATTTGGCTAGAACTCTGTCGGATCACTCGCCTATGTGTGTGGTGCTTGATTGGCAGGGCTCTGAGTTTTCCAGGAGACCCCTGTGGAGGCTAAATCTGTTCTTGCTCCAGCTGATTGATCTGGACGGCCATGTGGGGGATGACCTGACAGAGTTCTTTAAAATTAATATGGGCTCGGCTTCGGTATTGATGGTATGGGAAGCCGTGAAGGCTTACTTCAGAGGGTTGTGTATTAAAGACATATCGCAAGTTAAAACCGAAACGGGCAGGAGAGACCAGGAGTTGATTAGGTCATTAGAGGGAGCAGAGGCGGCGCTAATTGAGGAGCAAACCCCTGAGGCCCGGGAACGTTTGAGATCAGCGCAGAGAGAGGTTTGTAATATGACTATGAAAACTGCGGAGAGAAAAAGGCTGTTCTGCACGATGAAGTTTTTCGAGGAGGGAGAGAGAGCGGATCACCTTCTATCCAGGGTGGTGGCGGCCCAAAGGGAATCAGTGTATATCACTAAATTAAAGGGGAAAGACGGATGTGAGCATACAGGCAGTAGGGCCATACTGGAGGTGATGTTGGGATTTTACTCAAATCTGTACCAGTCACACGTGCAGCCGTCGGAGGAGGAAATTGATAACTTTTTAGTGGGATGCAGCTTCCACGACTCTCACTAGCGGAGCAGAGGCTTCTTGAGGAGCCCTTTGATATGGAGGAACTTGAGGCCGCTCTGGCCTCTGTACCTAGTGACAAGGCCCCAGGGGGGGACGGTATCCCGGGAGAAGTCTACAAAAAATACAAAGAGGTGTTGCTTCCCAAGTTGATGGAGGTTTACACTGCAAGTTTCGCAGGTGGGGAGTTGCCCCAGTTCATGTGAGAGGCGATAATTGTTGTCCTACCAAAGCAGGGAAAAGATTTGACGGATCCAGCTTCATATCGTCCGATCTCTTTGTTGACCACTGACATTAAGTTATTGGCCAAAATGCTGGCGAACCGACTTAACAAGGTCATCGAATCCCTAATTCACCAAGACCAGTCAGGGTTTATGCTAAATAAATCCACAGTTATAAATCTCCGGCGATTAGACTTAAACATGCAGGCGAGGGCGGATAATGTGGGACAGAGGGTAATAGTTTCCCTGGATGCCGCTAAGGCGTTCGACAGTGTGGAGTGGAGGTATTTGTGGGCAGTAATGAGAACCATGGGATTTGGTGATCAGTTTGTGGGTTGGGTACGTTTGCTATATACATCCCCTAGTGCTAAAATACAGGTTAATGGTCTGCTGTATGAGAGTTTTCCCTACATAGGGGAACGAGGCAGGGGTGCCCCCTGTCCCCCCTGCTGTTTGCGATCGCTGTGGAACCGTTAGTGGCAAAGATTCGGGGTACCACGGATGTTCGGGGATTCCAATATGGCTGCCACGTAGAGAAAGTGGCCTTATACGCGGATGATGTGCTGCTGTTTCTGGCTGACCCGAGCGACTCCCTAAGTTCGGCTATGGCAGTTATTGGTAAATTTGGCTCTATTTCTGGACTGATTATCAAATGGGATAAATCCGTGTTGCTTCCCGTGGACTCGGCGGTTCCCCTAGCGCTAGACCCTGGGACCCCTTTGAGGGTGGTTAGTGAGTTTAAATATTTGGGCATTGTGATCTCTGCTAAATTGGAGGAATATGAACGGCTCAATCTTACCCCCCTTATCAATAAGTTTCAACAAAAAATTGCAGCGTGGAAGAAACTATTTCTGTCTGTGGCGGGTAGAGCAAATTTATTAAAAATGATCCTCATGCCCCAACTCCTATATATACTCCATAATACGCCTGTCTGGTTGGCGCAAAATAAATTCTACCCGATTGATTCTCTTTTCCGGGACTTGATCTGGAAGGGTAGTAGGGCACGCATTAAACTTGAACATCTACAGAGGTCAAAAGAGGAAAGGGGGGCCTGGCAATCCCAAACCCGTGGGTTTATTATGTGTCATCCTAATGTCAGCATATGGTGAGGAGGGGGGAGCCTACCCAATCTTCGTCGGCTGGGAAGCTCATTGAGCTATAGTGGACAAGATTTGGCAAAGAGTTAGACAATGGAGGGGCATTACGGAGCTCACGCGCTTCTCGTCAGTTTGGTTTGACCCGAGACTGGGGGAGTTAATACGTCTGAGGGGATTTGCTCAATGGAGAAAGGTCGGGATATGGTTTGTGTCACAGCTGTTGGTTGGCGGCATGCTTAAGACTTTTTAGGAGATCAGGAAGGAGTTCCCTCTGAGTCAATCCCTCTTTTTTCAATGTTTGCAGCTGCGGCATGCAGTCAATCGACAGCTTAAATCATCAAGAATAGTGGTGCAATCAGATGTGATGGTGAATCTTATAGGGTCACTTAGGGGCACTAAGGGTTTCATCTCCCTCGTATATAGGGGTTTTTTGGATTCATTCCTGGTACGGCACCTGGCTAACTCCAGAGAAAAATGGGAAGAGGATGTGGGACCAATCTCGGACTCTCAGTTGGAGAGCGTATTACAATTCATCCCCAAGGTCTCTATGAGTGAAGCCAGGAGAATCTCACAACTCTACCTAACACATAGGGTATACAGGACCCCGGTCTGGATGAAGAGGGCTGGCCTGAGGAGGGATTCCTGCTGTCTGCGCTGCTCTGAGGATGGGGCAGATCTCCTACATATGATGTGGTCCTGCCCTGCCCTGCAGAACTTTTGGGTACAAACACTTAATTTGACTCAGGAGGTAATGGGAGTGGATCTTATAAGAACCCGCTGACGTGTGTATTGGGGTGCATGGAGGATATCGCGGTTGATGAGTGGGGGAAGCTGACCATAGCCAGAATCCTATATGCTGCCAGAAAGCTCATTGCGGCCCACTGGTTAGATGACAAATCGCCAGTTAGACAAGAACTGATTAATAAGGTTAACTTTATTGTTATGATGGAACAGAAGATATATGCGAAAAGAGGTCAACACATGCAGTTTGAGAATGTGTGAGGTGGCTGGATGGAGCACCCGGGCCTGGCTTCAGAGGCTCCTATGAGAGAAAGAATGCGTCTACCTACGCGCCCTTGACCCTCTGAGTTGGTACTTTAAACAACGATCTTAAGTGGTTGTCTCGAAAAAAGGATTCAAAATGTGACATGGTGTGTGATATATGCAATGATTTAAAGGGACGGGGTTAGGGTGGAGGGGGGAGGGTAGGGGACTTAGGATGTAAGAACAGTTATATTGCCTGTCAGGTTGAATACGGTTTATATTATATGCTAAAGTTAAATGTACTATCAAAGTTTCATGCTGACAATTTTAAATAAAAATCATCTGATTTAAAAAAAAAAAAGCAGGTGACATTTAATGAAGATAATTTTTTATGTGGTTAAAAAAAATATTTAGAGTTGAGAGTCCTCAGTGGTTGATACCTTTTAACCCCTTAGTGACAGAGCCATTTTGCAGCTTAATGACCGGGCCAATTTTTACAATTCTGACCACTGTCAATTTATGAGGTTATAACTCTGGAACGCTTTAACGAATCCCGCTGATTCTGAGAATGTTTTTTCGTGACATATTGTACTTCACGTTAGTGGTAAAATTTCTTTGATATGACTTGTGTTTATTTATGAAAAAAACGGAAATATGGCGAAAATTTAGAAAATTTAACAATTTTCAAACTTTAAATTTTTATGCCCTTAAATCAGAGAGATATGTCACACAAATTTCTTAATAAATAACATTTCCCACATGTCTACTTTACATCAGCACAATTTTGGGACCAAAATTTTTTTTTGTTACAAAGTTATAAGGGTTAAAAGTTGACCAGCGATTTCTCATTTTTACACCATTTTATTTTAGGGACCACATCACATTTGAAGTCACTTTGAGGGGTCTATATGATAGAGAATACCCAAAAGTGACACCATTCTAAAAACTGCACCCCTCAAGGTGCTCAAAACCACATTCAAAAAGTTTATTAACCCTTTACGTGCTTCACAGGAACTGAAGCAATGTGGAAGGAAAAAATTAACATTTAACTTTTTTTGCAAAAACTTTACTTCGGAACCTATTTTTTTTATTTTCACAAGTGTTAAAAGAAAAAATGAACCACAAAATTTGTTGTGCAATTTCTCCTGAATAAGTCGATACCCCATATGTGGGGGTAAACCACTTTTTGGGCGCACGGCAGAGGTCGCAAGGAAAGGAGCGACATTTGACTTTTTCAACGCAGAATTGGCTGGACGCCATGTCGCGTTTGTAGAGGCCCTGATGTGTCTAAACAGTGGAAACCCATCACAAGTGACCCCATTTTGGAAACTAGACCCCCTAAGGAACTTATCTAGATGTGTGGTGAGCACTTTGAACCTCAAGTGCTTCACAGAAGTTAATAACATAGAACAGTGAAAATAAAAAATCATATTTTTTCCACAAAAACAATCTTTTCACCCCAATTTTTATTTTCCCAAGGGTAACAAGACCCCAAAAGTTTTTGTGCAATTTGTCCTGAGCATGCTGATACCCCATATGTGGGGGTAAACCACTGTTTGGGTGCATGGCAGAGCTTGGAAGGGAAGGAGCGCCGTTTGACTTTTTCAGCGCAGAATTGGCTGGACGTCATGTCGTGTTTGTAGAGGCCCTGATGTATCTAAACAGTGGAAACCCCCCACAAGTGACCTCATTTTGGAAATTAGACCCCTAAGGAACTTATCTAGATCTGTGGTGAGCACTTTGAACCTCCAAGTGCTTCACAGAAGTTTATAACATAGAGCCGTGAAAATAAAAAATCATATTTTTTCCACAAAAACGATCTGTTCACCCCAATTTTTATTTTCCCAAGGGTAACAAGACCCCAAAAGTTTTTGTGCAATTTGTCCTGAGCATGCTGATACCCCATATGTGGGGGTAAACCACTGTTTGGGTGCATGACAGAGCTTGGAAGGGAAGGAGCGCCGTTTGACTTTTTCAACTCAGAATTGGCTGGACGCCATGTCGCGTTTGTAGAGGCCCTAATGTGTCTAAACAGTGGAAACCCCACACAAGTGACACCATTTTGGAAACTAGAACACCTAAGGAACTTATATAGATGTGTGGTGAGCACTTTGAACCCCCAAGTGCTTCACAGAAGTTTATAACTCCCGGGCATGAAAATAAAAAGTCATATTTTTTCCACAAACCTGATCGTTTAGTCCCCAATTTTTTATTTTCCCAAGGGTAACAGGAGAAATTAGACCACAAAAGTTGTTGTCCAATTTGTCCTGAGTACGCTGATACCCCATATGTGGGGTGGGACCACTGTTTGGGCGCACGGCAGGGCTTGGAAGGGAAGGAGCGCCGTTTGACTTTTTCAAACCAAAATTGGCTGGAATTGAAATTGGACGCCATGTCGCGTTTGGAGAGCCCCTGATACGCCTAAACAGTCGAAACCCCCCACAAATCACACCATTTTGGAAACTAGACCCCTTAAGGAACTTATCTAGATGTGTGGTGAGCACTTTGAACCCCCAAGTGCTTCACAGAAATTAATAAACGTAGAGCCGTGAAAATAAAAAATCATTTTTTTCCTCAAAAATGATTCTTTAGCCCGCTATTTTTTTTATTTTCCCAAGGGTAACAGGAGAAATTGGACCCAAAAAGTTGTGCAATTTTTCCTGTGTACGCTGATACCCCATATGTGGGGTGAAACCACTGTTTGGGCGCATGGGAGTGCTTGGAAGGGAAGGAGCGCCATTTTGTAATGCAGACTTTGATGGAATGTTCTGCAGGCGTCATGTTGTGTTTGCAGAGCCCTTGATGTACCTAAACAGTAGAAACCCCCTGCAAGTGACACCATTTTGGAAACTAGACCCCCCCAAGGAGCTTATCTAGATGTGTGGTGAGCACTGTGAACCCCCAAGTGCTTCACAGAAATTTATAAACGCAGAGCCGTGAAAATGAAAAATCATTTTTTTTCTCAAAAATGATTTTTTTAGCCAGCTATTTTTTATTTTCCCAAGGGTAACCGGAGAAATTAGAACCCCAAAATTGGTGTGCAATTTGTCCTGAGTACGCTGATACCCCATATGTTGGGGTAAACCACTGTTTGGGCGCACGGCAGGGCTCGGAAGGGAGGGAGCGCCATTTGACTTTTTGAAAGCCACGTCGTGTTTGGAGACCCCCTGATGTGTCTAAACAGTGGAAACCCCCACAAGTGACCCCATTTTGGAAACTAGACCCCTTAAGGAGCTTATCTAGATGTGTGGTGAGTAGGGTTGAGCATTCCGATACTGCAAATATCGGGTATCGGCCGATATTGGCTGTATCGGAATTCCGATTCCGAGTTCCGATATTTTCGTCATATCGGATACCGGAATCGGAATGTCACTGTCACTGTCAGTGTCCGTCGGTCGGGTCTGTCAGGAGTCAGCGGCACTTACCCGGCAGAAGATCTCCGGCGGTCACATCCCGGACTGCTTGATGGCCGCCATCCTCTTCTCCCCGGCGGTCACATGCAGTTTCTCGCGATAACTGCAGTGACTGCTGGGTAATCGCGGCCGTAAAGCAGTCAGTCCGATGACGTCACCGCCGGGGAAGCAGGTAATCAGCTGTGCTGCGTCGCGATGACAGGCTCTGCCTGTCATTGCGATGTAGCAGAGCTGGATCGTCGTGGGACTGTCGTTACTATGGACTGCGTCGGACAGGTGGTATACTGTTGGTTTGTTTTTTTTCTTTTTTTATAGGAGATCGATGGCGTCGCAGGAATGAGAGAGTAATAAAAGAAATGAAAACTGTGTTGTCTCTTTTATTTCATTAAAATACTTTTTTCTTGCTGTGTCTTTTTTTTAAACATTTAAAAACTTTGGGATTAATAATGGATCGGTGTCTTATTGACACCTCTCCATTATTAACCGAGCTTATTGTCACCGTGCAATCAACGGTGACATTAACCCCTTATTACCCCGCTTGCCACCGCTACAGGGCAAGTGGGAAGAGCCAGGTAAAGTGCCACAATTGGCACATCTTTTGATGCGCCAAATGTGGGGCTGCTGTAGCCTGGTATTATCAGGCTGTTGAGGGCCAAAATCCATGGGCCTTGACAGTCTTTTAATACCAGGCCGCAGCAGTCTGCATTTTACTTGGCTGGTTAACAAAAATAGGGGGATCCCCACGCCGTTTTTTTTTCGAGGGGATCCCCTATTTTTGTTAACCAGCCAAGCTAAGCAGACAGCTGTGGCCTGGTATTATCAGGCTTGCAAGGTCCATGGATATTGGATCCTTACCAGCCTGAAAATCCAGGCCTCAGCGGTCTGCTTCATCTGGCTGGTTAACAAAAATAGGGGGACCCCACGCCAATTTTTTTCGAGGGGATCCCCTATTTTTGTTAATCAGCCAAGATATGCAGACTGCTGCGGCCTGGTATTATCAGGCTGGCAAGGTCCATGGATCTTGGCTCCTTAACAGCCTGAAAATCCAGGCCTCAGCGGTCTGCTTCATCTGGCTGGTTAACAAAAATAGGGGGGACCCCATGCCAATTTTTTTCGAGGGGATCCCCTATTTTTGTTAATCAGCCAAGATATGCAGACTGCTGCGGCCTGGTATTATCAGGCTGGCAAGGTCCATGGATCTTGGCTCCTTAACAGCCTGAAAATCCAGGCCTCAGCGGTCTGCTTCATCTGGCTGGTTAACAAAAATAGGGGGGACCCCATGCCAATTTTTTTCGAGGGGATCCCCTATTTTTGTTAACCAGTTCCCTCTGACGTCACTGATTGTGTCCCTGGCTGACCTGAAGTGAAAGTGGAAAGCAATCAATTAAGCTTTCCACTTCCTCTCCTGTCAGCCAGGAGAGAACTCATTCATTTGGGGGTTTACTGTGAGGCTGCAGCATTAGCTGCGGTCCCTGCAGTAAACATTAACCCTTTCTGAAGGATTACACCGTGGGACCTGACTGTACATCGGATTGGTAAGAATAATTTTGCTTTATTATTTTATTTTTATTACAGGAAATGTTTTAGCAGGTAAATAAAATATGGTCAAAAACTGGGTGATTATTTCATTAAACTTCTTTTTTATTAAAGTGTGTGTGTTTGATTTTTCTTTCATACAATAGGATTAATAATTGATAGTTGTCTAATTGACAGCTCTCAATTATTAACCTGGCTTAAAGTGACCTTTCAATTGCAAGGTCATTTTAACCCCTTATTAACCCATTCGCCACCGCTACAGGGCAATGGGAATAGACGGGCAAAGTGCCAGAAAGGGCAAATCTAATTAGAGATTTGCCCTTTCTGGGGTGTCTGGGGGCAGATGTTAGTAGCCGGGGGGGGCCAAAAATAATGGTCCCTCTCTGGGCTATTATTATCTGCCCCCACTCACTGGCTTTGTCTGTCTGGTTGCGAAAATAGGGCGGGAGCCCACGCATTTTTTTTCAGCAATTTTACACCTCATATATATATATACATGTCATTAAATTTGTGACACATATATATATATATATATTTATATTTATAGTTCATACACTTCTACATAGTATAATAGCCGCTAATTCAATTGCTGGCTTTTGTGAAAATGCAGAACCCGACATGAAATGACACTTGGTTTACATAGAGTTAACCATGTCTTTTCATGTAGTTTGATATCTGATTTGCACAAACAATTACATGAGTGTAAAGGTACTGCCACACTAAACAATCCCGCTAGCGATCACAATAACGACGCATACTAATGCGATCGCTAGCGGGATTGTTTCTATATCGCTAAATGCGGCCACATTTAGCGATATAGTTAACGACGCTATCGCCGTTAGCGATCTTCTTAACGACTTTAGCGGTACAAAAGTACCGCTAAATCGCTAAGAAAAGGTGCCACACTAGCGATATATACTTACCCAGCGGGAGCGCCGACGAGAAAATAGGGTCCGGAGCGATTCCAGCGACGAGCGAGATCACAGCAGGAAGCTCGTCGCTAGAAGCTGCCGCACTGAACAATATCGCTAACGGGATCGCTAAATAGTGACGTTTTTTAGCGATCCCGTTAGCGATATTGTTTAGTGTGGCATACCCTTTAGTGTGCAAAATTTCACACCTGTAGGGGTTAATTAAAGGTGTAAATTCGTTGTAAAAAAAACGGACTTTTTTGCTACGAATTTACACCTTTAATTAACCCCTACAGGTGTGAAATTTTGCACACATAGACTGATGTAATTGTTTGTGCAAATCAGATAGCAAACGACATGAAAAGACATGGTTAACCCTATGTACACCAAGTGTCATTTCATGTCGGATGCTTCTGTCTTTTCACAGAAGCCGGCTTTACCCGGCAATTGAATCAGAGTCTATTTTACTATGTAGAAGTGTATAAACTATACATATATGTATATATATATGTCACAATGACATGTATATATATATATATATATATATATATATATATATATATGTATTCTATGTGTGTATATTTAGTGTTTACAAGGAAAGAATGGGGTTTTTTTAGTTACGATATTTTGTTCCCATAGACTTACATTGGATTTCCGGTATCGGTATCAGGTATCGCCGATATTTTAATGGTATCGGCGATACCATTCCGATTCTGATACTTTTGGATATCAGAAAGTATCGCTCAACTCTAGTGGTCAGCACTTTGAACCCCCAAATGCTTCACAGAAATTTATAAACGCAGATCCGTGAAAATGAAAAATCATTTTTTTTCTCAAAAATGATTTTTTTAGCCAGCTATTTTTTATTTTCCCAAGGGTAACCGGAGAAATTAGAACCCCAAAATTGGTGTGCAATTTGTCCTGAGTATGCTGATACCCCATATGTTGGGGTAAACCACTGTTTGGGCGCACGGCAGGGCTCGGAAGGGAGGGAGCGCCATTTGACTTTTTGAAAGCCACGTCGTGTTTGGAGACCCCCTGATGTGTCTAAACAGTGGAAACCCCCCACAAGTGACCCCATTTTGGAAACTAGACCCCTTAAGGAGCTTATCTAGATGTGTGGTGAGCACTTTGAACCCCCAAGTGCTTCACAGAAATTTATAAACGCAGAGCCGTGAAAATGAAAAATCATTTTTTTTCTCAAAAATGATTTTTTTAGCCAGCTATTTTTTATTTTCCCAAGGGTAACCGGAGAAATTAGAACCCCAAAATTGGTGTGCAATTTGTCCTGAGTACGTTGATACCCCATATGTTGGGGTAAACCACTGTTTGGGCGCACGGCAGGGCTCGGAAGGGAGGGAGCGCCATTTGACTTTTTGAACGCCACGTCGTGTTTGGAGATCCCCTGATGTGCCTAAATAGTGGAAATCCCTCAATTCTAGCTCCAACCCTAATCCCAACACACCCCTAACCCTAATCCCAACCATAATCCTAACCTAAATCCCAACCCTAATTCCAACCCTAATTGTAACCCTAACCTTAATTATAACCCTAACTCTAATTGTAACCCTAACCCTAATTGTAACCCTAACCCTAATTCTAACCCTAATTATAACCCTAACCCTAAGGCTAGGTTCATTTTGCGTTTTACCAGCCCGTTCAACACATAGCGTTGACGGGCTGGTAACGGTATAGCATAACGCGATCGCGTTATGCTATACCCGCTAGCGCAGAGGAATCAGCAGATGATTCATCGGCGCTAGCGGTGACGGAGACCAAACGCTGCAGCCCGCGTCCGAGGCTCCGTCACTGAATGATGGCACGTCGCAAACGCATGCTGCTTTACGGCATGCGTCGCGATGCGCCCTCAAATGGGGGTGAATGGCAGCGTTAACGGACTGCGTTACACCGCGTTATACCGCGGTGTAGCGCAGTACGTCTAACGGACTGTCATAACGCAGTATGAACCCAGCTTAACCCTAACGCTAATTATAACCCTAACCCTAATGCTAACCCTAACCCTAATTATAACCCTAACCCTAACAGAAAAATGAAAATAAATATAATTTCTATTTTTTATTATATGTCCCTAACTAAGGGGGTGATAAATAGGGGGGTTATGTACTGTTTTTTTTATTTTGATCACTGTGATAGTTTATCACAGTGATCAAAATGCACTTTCTGGAGAATGAATGAAATTTTTTTTGAATCTGCCGCCAAGCAGATCGGCGGGCGCACTGCACATGTGCCCGCCATTTTTTTTGTGCAGGAAGAAAACAGGGATCATCGGAGGCCAGGGGGACCTGCCAGAGGACACCGGTAAGTAAACGGGGGGTTCAGGGGGACACGGGGACCCTCATTTTCTCCCCTCTGATGTGCGATCACATCAGAGGGGAGAGAAATCATTTTTTTTTTTTTTTTTGCGATTGCGGCTATGCTTGCATAGCCGCGATCGCAACACCGGGATCGGTGAATACCGACCCGGATCATGTTCTCTGGGGTCCCCCCAGAGAATATTTGCCCATCCCTCCACCAGCACAGCGGCACATAGCGGCGGGCGCACTGAGCATGCGCCCGCCATTTTCTTAACAGCGCCGGCACCGGGGGACAACGGAGGGCCCGGGGGCCACATGGACTGGATCGGGGGCCACATGGGGGTCCTGGGGACCCTTTTTCTCTGTCCTCTGATGTCCGATGACATCAGGGGACAGAGAAATTAAATGGCACATCAGATTTTTTTTTTTTTGTTGCGGTCGCCGTTATAGGGTTAATAACGGCGACCGCAACATCGGGTCGGTAAAAACCGACCCGATTCATGTTCTCTGGGGTCTGGGCCCTCTGGGGGGCGCTATTCACTTTTTCCACAGCGCCGTTAATTAACGGCGATGTGGTTTAAGTACCCTTAATGACCGCCGTTAAAAGGCGTATCAGCGGTCATTAAGGGGTTAATGGCTAACTGAAAAGATGGTAACAAATTGCAAGCTTTCGAGACTACTCAGGTCTCTTCATCAGGCTAAACTAATACAACATCTGAAGAATCACATATTTGTACACAAAGCAGCACAGAAAAAATGCAATAGGTAAGACAAGTGACGTAAAGCAGAACTGTCATTATGGGAGATAGAGATAAACATAAATATTGGAACAGTTCATAGATAAGGAGTGTGAAAGTTTTATTGCCCTCTGATTGGGGTCTGGTAATGTTTTGTGATGTTCTCACAGGGTCTTTGGAGTAAATTCCTTAATTGATGTAAAACGTCATAAATCCGTGTGACAGGTTCATTCCAGCATTAAGAGTGTCAAAGGTCACCATCAATTTGTATTCACAGACTCTTCTGTGTCTCTGAGATGTGAAACTACCTTTCAGCACAAGTAATTTCATATCCAACATGCTATGACCAACATGCTAAAACTTTCACACTCCTTATCTTTGAATTGTTCCAATATTTATGTTCATCTCTATCTCCCATTATGACAGTTCTGCTTTACGTCACTTGTCTTACCTATTGCATTATTCCTGTGTCCTGTTGTGCATAAATATGTGATTCTTCAGATTTTGTATTAGTTTACCTGAAGAAGAGACCTGAGTAGTCTCGAAAGCTTGCAATTTGTTACCATCTTTTCAGTTAGCCATTAAAAGGTATCAACCACTGAGGACGCTCAACTCTAAATATTTTTCTATCTACTGGCTAACACGGTACAAAGATGTACATCTTTATGTAGTTAAAGAATTTTTGGGACTATTTTTACTTTCTCTGGCAATGAGTGTTAGGGTTTGAGTTCCCACTGCTGCACAAGGGGAGTCTCGAACCAGTCCCGCTGCAGTCCCCCATCCATCTCAGGCCGCAGTGGAGCCTGCTCAGCAAAGACGTCGGTCCCAGCGTCTCGCCCAGTCTAATACTGTGTAGAGACTTGCTGCCTCTTCAGGTTCTGCTATTGTAGCCAGCACTGGTCAGCGGCGAGCAGACGTCTTTAGGTCTAAGTCCTTTGTTGCTTCATCTGAGCATGCCCAGGGCAATATCTCCCATTGGAGATCAGGGGTAGCATGCCAAGATACAGCTGCCACTCCAATTGGTCCTTCAGGAAGGTCCTCTGGCTGTTCATGTTCTGAAGCAGCTTCCCATTGGTCCTTCCTGGAAGGTCTTTTTCTCATGGCTGCTATAAAAGGTTGTCCTTACCGCACAGCTGTGCGCTAGTATCAAGGAGGAGATTGTATGCACGTGTTCAGGGCTCGGCTGAAAACGCCATTAGAATACCGGCTACTCCGTTGAGGAGATTATTGCTTGTGTTCTGACTGCATGATCACGGACTGCTATCCGCACAGTAGTTAATTGTGTACCTGGACCCAGTAGGGTTCTCAGCGACTCTGTGACGCAACAGGCATCGCTGTAAAACGCTAGTCATCGCCCTAGTGTTTTACTTTGTGCCTCACTGAAGATAAGTGAGTTCGCACTTTTCGCCATATAGTGCTGTGGCATTCCCGCTAGGGGCTCGGTGGATTAACAGAGTATGCACTAACTGCCACAGCTTGCTACGGCGTTTATTTTAGCGACTCTGCTGGATAACAGAGTTCGCTACTTACGACTTCTTACTAGCAGCAGGCTCTGCCTGCACGGTGGACCCCGGGCTGCGAACACACCTCTCTACATCTTATATTTGGTGCGTTCCGCAGACCCTAACATAATACTAGTGCCAGGGTCTGGCTAGTAAAATGGCAGAAGAACAGCATTTACAGCTGTACATCCAGCAGCTGGAGGGTAAGGTGGCGGCTCTTGAGCGCACAACCTCAGCTGTGGATGTTACCCCAGTCACTGTTCAGGCTGCTAGCGTAGCTGCAGCCAATTTGTGCTCTGCCACCTCTGCCCCTACATTGTCCCACCTCACACTTCCAGACAAGTTTGCTGGTGACAGCAAGCAATGTCGTGGATTCGTAAGTCAGTGCTCCATACACCTCGAGCTTCTGGCTGCACATTTCCCCACGGATCGTGCACAAGTGGGCTTTGTCATAGCTCTTCTGTCGGGCAGAGCGTTGAGTGGGCAACGCCACTGTGAGAGCGCGACAACCGTGTGGTGCAGAGCGCTTCTCGTTTTCTGGAGGCTCTGAAAAAGGTTTTTCTAGGACCTCAGGTCACCCACGATACGGCGCTCCAACTGCTGGCAAGTACCTAGGGTTCGGCTTTGGTCAGCCATTTTGCTGTCCAATTTCGGACTCTGGACTCGGAATTAGAGTGGCCAGATAAAGTCCTCATTCCCGTGTTCTGGAGAGGACTGGCAGGTAATGTGAAAGACGCCTTGGCTACCGGGGAGATTCCTGCCACACTGGAGAAGCTTATCGCTATTTCCACCCGCGTCGACCTCCGTTTCCACTAGCGGAGGCTGGAACGTGCCCAGTGTAGGCAGTGGGTTCGGTTGGCTCCTACCTTCGCCACCCCTCTGGAGTCGCCCGTTCAGGCGTCCGACCTTCAGGAGGTTGCTCCTACGGGATCTAAATCTCGGGTCACTCTTCCATCCCCGATTTGTTATATTTGCCAGCAGCAGGGACATTTTGCCAATCGATGTCCACAGCGGTTGAATAAACGGTCACACCCAGTAACTTTAGGAACAGGATCACTGGACGCCATGAGTTTTGCACCTAAAGTGCTCCTCAAGGGGATAATTACCCACGGTTCTACCACCCTACCCGTCAAGCTGTGTGTGGATTTTGGGGCAGAGGGGAATTTTATGTCGTCCTCCTTTGCTTCTCGCCACACCATGCCTTTGGTGTTGCTGGCTGAACCAGTATCGGTTCGGGTGTTGAACGGAGCAATATTGCCCACACAAATCACCCATCAGTCTGTCCCACTCACCTTGTCTATGTCTCCTTCCCATCAGGAGAATATATCATTTTTTATCCTCCCTGAGGGTATAGATGAGGTTTTGTTGGGATTACCCTGACTCCGCCACCACTCTCCCCATATTGAGTGGTCTTCAGGGAGAATTCTGGGTTGAGGTAATTTATGTAAAGGCAGATGCATTAGGGACAGCGTGCAGGTAACCACCACTGAGATGCCCATAGACCTCTCTCCTCTTCCCAAGGTCTATTAGTCCTATGCCGACATTTTCTCGAAGAAGGCTGCGGAGACTCTTCCGCCTCATCGCCCCTATGACTGTCCTATCGACCTCTTGCCTGGAGCTGAGCCTCCTAGAGGAAGGGTTTATCTTACTAGCAGCAGGCTCTGCCTGCACGGTGGACCCCAGGTTGCGAACGCATCTCTCTACATCTTATATTTGGTGCGTTACGCAGACCCTAACAATAAGTCTCTCTGCCTCAATCTTTGGTGTCTTGATTTGCTTTTTACAGAATTTATTTAATTTTCTGTATTTATTTAATGCCTCATCACTACCTACTTGCTTTAATTCCCTAAATGCTTTTTTTTGTCACTTATTGTGCCCCTTACAGCTCTCTTAAGTCATAGTGGTTTAATCCTATTTCTAGCATGTTTATTCCCATAGGGTATATACTGTGCACAGGTCATATGCAGAATGCTAAGAAACATCTCCCATTTTCCTTGTAAATTTTTATGTCTCAGGATATCGTCCCAGTTTATTGCACTAAGATCATCTCTCATCCGTTGGAAATTTGCCTTCCTGAAGTTTAGTGTCCTTGTAACCCCTCGACTACACATCTTATTAAAGGATACATGAAAGCTTATTTGTTGTGAATATTTGTTGTGAATATGCTGGATGCGGCTTCTGAGCTGGGGCTCCCTCCGGTGGTTGCTGAGGGTAATGAACTGATTAATGAATGGCCTTCAGCTGGCACTGAATGGTAGGATATAAGTGGCCTGAGTTCCCAGCAGCCTGGCCAGTTATCAATTGTTCTTCTGGTCTTGTTTGAAGCACTGCTAGGTTCCTGCTCTCCTTCAGATAAGTGTTTGCTGTTTTTTTTTCCTCTGTTTGATTTTCATTGCTGGTTTGCTGCTTGCAGTGGACTGCAGCCTGTCCCCTTTTGGGGATCTGGCGCTGCAATTGTGCTCCGTTTTTGTCTGCACTTTTGCTTTGCTCCTTTGTTACTTTTTATTTGCTGAATAGCGTTTGTTACACCAGAGATCTGATTTAGGTGGATGAGATCGTGTGATCTCAGATTTTTTGGCAATAAGAAGTGTTGGTATTTTTTTAGGGTTTTTGTTGGATTACAGTCAGAATTCTTTCCTGTACTTTTCTGTCTAGACAGATTGGGCCCCAGCGTTTGCTCATTCTATTTTCTGTCTGTGTCCGTGCCTTCTTCTTGTCTAACCGCCATTACATGTTTGGGGGCTTCCTATTTTCTTTGGGGATCTGCTCCGGGGCAGATAGCTTTCATCTTTCTGCCTTTAGGTGTAGTTATCTCTCAGGCTGTGACGAGGCGTCTAGGATCAACGTAGGAACGCTCCATGGCTACCTCTAGTTGTGTGGTTAGTTCAGTTTACTGCAATCCAATAGGTTCCAGCATCTCTGGTGTATTGCCGTTTTTGCTATTTCTCCTCAGTTACCGAAACATAACACTTATTATTTTGTGATCACTATTACCTCAGTGACCCCCCAACCCTTATATTTGATCTGTGGTCTGGCCTGTTGGTTAATATTAGTTCTAGCAGTCCCCCCCCCTCTTGTTGGGTCCTGAACTAGTTGTGAAAGGTAATTGTCTCTCATAGTTGTCAAAACCTATTACCTTCTCTGGAACTGCAGGTTTCTGTTCCCCAATGTATTACAGGGTAGTTGAAGGCCCCCATAATAATGAATTCTCCTTGAGTCGCTGCTTCATCTATTTGCCTTATGAGGATAGTCTCCGTTGCTTCCATTATTTTTGGAGACTTATAACAAACACCTATAAGTAATTAACTATTTTTTCCCCCTCCCCTTATTGATGCCACTTTGGTGGTGATAGGGTCTGCGGAAAGCACCAAGTAAATAAAAATAAGCCCGCGGTCCACGGTGCAGGCAGCGCCTGCTGCTAGTAAGATGGCGGTATAAGTGAACTCTGTTACTGTTAGGGTCTGCGGAACGCACCAAATATATATAGTAGAGAGGTGCGTTCGCAGCCCGGGGTCCACCGTGCAAGCGAAGCCTGCTGCTAGTAGAAATGGCGCGAGAAGCAAACTCTGTTATCCGCAGAGTTGCCCAAATAAACGCCGTAATGCGCTGTGGCAATAAGTGCGAACTCTGTTAATCCACAGAGATGCTAGAAGAGAGCCGCAGCGCTATATGGCGATGTGTGCGTACTCACTGAAACAACTGAGTCGCAAAGAAAACACGCTAGGGCGCTGTCTAGCGTTGAAAGCGAACCCTGTTACGTCACAGGGTCGCTAAAGAAAAGAACTGTGTCCTGTCAGGCTCTCAGGTACACAGTTAAGTGCTAAGCGTACATAATGTGTGATCGTGTGCTAATGTCCTCGCGGGAGTCACCCGCAATCTATGGCGTCTGAACGCCAGACCCTGAATATGGCAATCAAACTCCTCACCGGTTATGCCGGTAATCTAGGGCATCTAGGACACCGACCCTGACCAGCTAGCACACAAAACTCCTCACCGATTAAGTCGGTATTCTAGTGGCTTATTTCAGCCGGGTCCCTAACCACACACACGCATGACCACACTGGCGCATAGCATAAAATGGTTGATACTAGCGCATGGCGGCCAAGCCATGCTACCCTTTTATAGCAACCGCCACAGGACCTTCCAGGAACAAGGACCAATGAGAACCTGTTCAGAAGACTAGCAGTAACAGGGCCTTCCTGGCGGGCCAATAGAAGCTGCTGCAGTACCTGAGCATGTGACCCCTGATCTCCAATGAGAGATCTCACTCTGGGCACGCTCAGAAGGGAAAATGCAGGACTTTGTCCCAAAGACGTCTGCTCCAGAACTGGCTATAATAGCAGAGCCAGGAAAAGCAGCAGCAAGTCACTGCCCAGTAGTGGAGTGGGCAAGACGCCTGGAACGACGTCTCTGCTGAGGAGAATCCACTGCGGCCGGAGACGAATGGGAGACCGCAGCGGCACTGGTTCGAGACTCCCCCTGTGCAGGAGCGGGAACTCGAACCCTAACATTACCCCCCTCCTAGGGCCCCCCCTTCTCTGGGCCTCACTGCGTTCAAAGGCAGCGATGAGCTGCGGAGCGTGAACATGCTCGGCAGGCTCCCAAGACCTATCCTCAGGCCCATAGCCCTTCCAGTCCACCAAATAAAACTTTTTGCCCCGTACCACCTTACACCCCACGATGGCGTTCACCTCATGGTCATCCGCAGATGAACCCGATGTCCCGGCAGATGACTCAGAAAACCGGGACATGAGCACGGGTTTCAGGAGGGACACGTGAAAGGTGTCGGAGATACCCAGGCGTGGTGGAAGAGCTAAACGGTATACCACAGGGTTAACCTGCTCGAGGACCTTGAAAGGACCTAGGTAGCGGGGTGCCAACTTAGTGGACTCAACTCGCAGCCTGATGTTACGGGCGGAGAGCCACACCAAATCCCCAGGAGCAAATGTAGGAGCGGGGCGCCGATGGGCATCGGCCGAAGACCTCATCCTCTCTTTGGAGGCCTGAATGGCATCCTGAGTGCGGTCCCAAATGTCCCGTGCCTCCACAGCCCAGTCTGCCACCCTGGAATCGGCGGAAGACACGGGCATAGGCACTGGTACCCGCGGATGCTGACCATAGTTCAGGAGGAATGGGGTCTGTCTGGTGGAATCAGCCACAGCATTGTTTAATGCAAACTCAGCCCATGGTAGCAAGGATGCCCAGTCATCCTGCCTGGCTGAGACAAAATGTCGTAGATAGGTAACCAAGGTCTGGTTGGCCCTCTCTACCAACCCATTCGTCTCAGGATGGTACGCTGAAGAGAGATTTAACTCAATACTGAGTAGACGACAAAGCTCTCTCCAGAACCGAGACGCAAACTGGGGACCTCGGTCACTGACAATCTTGTCCGGCATGCCGTGCAAACGGAAGATGTGCCTAACAAACAACGCTGCCAGAGCCCGTGCAGAAGGTAACCGTGGTAGTGGCACCAGATGCACCATTTTAGAGAAATGGTCGGTGATTACCCAAATGATGGTGCAACCCCGAGACTTGGGCAAGCCCACCACAAAGTCCATCCCAACCATCTCCCAGGGCCTGTCTGCCACCGGCAAAGGGTAAAGCAACCCAGCTGGCCGTTGTCGTGGAGACTTATTTTTGGCGCAGGAGACACACGCCCGAACATAGTCCCCAACATCACGGACCATATGCGGCCACCAATATGTCCTCGCCAGCAATTCAGATGTCCTCTTTGCTCCAAAGTGTCCACCCACCCTGGACGAATGTGCCCAAGAGAGTACCTCCGGTCGCAAATTAGTAGGCACAAAAGTCTTGCCCGGGGCACAGACTCTAGCGAAACCGGGGCCACTGTTCTCAGGCTCTCTGTGGGGACGATAAGCCGAGGCTCCTCCACCTCCTCCTCCGAGGACACCACAGAGCGAGAGAGAGCGTCGGCACGAATGTTCTTCTCTCCCGAGAGGAAATGCAGTGTGAAATGAAACCGGGAGAAGAACAAGGACCATCTGGCTTGGCGAGAATTAAGCCGCTGGGCTGTCTGAAGATATACCAGATTTTTGTGATCCGTGAAAACTTGGAAGGGAAAGCGAGCTCCCTCCAACAGATGTCTCCACTCCGAGAAGGCCAACTTCATTGCTAGCAACTCCCTGTCCCCGATGGAATAATTCCTCTCTGCTGGTGTGAAGGTCTTGGAGAAAAAGAAGCATGGATGCTTCCGACCTTGAGCATCCTTTTGGAAGAGGACTGCTCCAGCACCAACAGACGAGGCATCCACCTCCAATAAAAATGGCTTATCAACATCGGGGCGATGTAGGATGGGAGCTCTAGCGAAATGAGACTTAATAGACGTGAAGGCCTTGGAGACCTCTTCAGACCACAATTTGGGATTAGCTCCCTTTTTGGTAAGGGCAACCACGGGAGCTACCAAAGTTGAGAAGTGGGGAATGAACTGACGGTAGTAATTAATGAACCCCATAAAGCGCTGCACCGCCTTTAGAGAGTGGGGTTCTTGCCAGTCCATCACCGCCTGTAGTTTGGCAGAATCCATAGCCAATCCCTGGGCGGAGATGATATAGCCCAGGAAAGGTAAGGACTCCTGCTCAAACACACATTTCTCCAACTTTGCGTAAAGGGAATTTGCCCGTAGGAGGTCGAAGACCCTGCCAACATCCCTCCGGTGGGAGTCAATATCTGGAGAGAAGATGAGTATATCATCCAGATAGACTACGACCGAGGTGGAGAGCATATCCCGGAAGATGTCATTGACAAAGTCTTGGAAAACGGCTGGAGCATTACAGAGCCCAAAGGGCATCACCAGATATTCGTAATGCCCATCCCTGGTATTAAAAGCCGTCTTCCATTCGTCCCCCTCACGGATGCGAATCAGATTATAAGCACCGCGCAGATCTAGTTTAGTGAATACCCTTGCTCCCCGAAGCCTATCAAATAGCTCAGAGATCAGGGGCAACGGGTACTTGTTTTTAACGGTGATGGCGTTAAGACCCCTGTAGTCAATACACGGACGCAATTCTCCGTTTTTCTTCTGCACGAAGAAAAATCCCGCCCCTGCCGGTGACACCGACTTCCTAATAAACCCTCTTGCCAGGTTCTCCTGAATATATTGCGACATGGCCTCTGTCTCAGGAAGAGAGAGGGGATAGACCCTTCCCGAGGAGGTTCTGCGCCAGGCAAGAGGTCGATAGGACAGTCATAGGGCGATGAGGCGGAAGAGTCTCCGCAGCCTTCTTGGAGAACACGTCTGCATAAGACCAGTAGTGCTTGGGAAGTGGAGTAAGATCTGCGGGTAACTCAGTAGTGGTAACCTGAACGCTACTTCTGACACATCTGCCTGTACATGCATCACTCCAACCCAGTATCCTACCCGAAGTCCACTCTATATGTGGGGAGTGGAAACGGAGCCAAGGTATACCTAATAGGATCTCGTCTATTCCCTCGGGAAGGACGAGTAGGGAAATAAATTCCTGATGGAAGGAGATACAGACAATGCAAGTGGGACAGTCTGGTGTGTAATTTGTGAGGGCAAAGACGACCCATTCACTACCCGAACAGTCACTGATTTATCAAGCGCCACCAGAGGTATTGCATGACGGCGAGCAAAGCTAGAGGACATGAAATTCCCTCTGCTCCTGAGTCCACGCAAAGGTCGGCGGTGAGAATGGAAGTACCAACAGTGATTGTCCCTTTAAGTGTCATCCTGGAGGAAAATACCGCTGTCTCTAATGAACCTCCTCCGAGAGCCACTAGACGCGATCGCTTCCCCGATCGCTGTGGACATCTGTTGGCA
This sequence comes from Oophaga sylvatica, assembly GCA_033576555.1. Taxonomy (NCBI): domain Eukaryota; kingdom Metazoa; phylum Chordata; class Amphibia; order Anura; family Dendrobatidae; genus Oophaga; species Oophaga sylvatica. The sequence goes on from JARQOD010000004.1 coordinate 562,605,275, forward strand.
TAGTGTCCAGTCTGCTGACAATGGTTACAGACCACGGATACTCGAACGGACCGAGACTTAGGTCCTGCATGAGGAACTTCTGTGGCCTTTTGAGGTTCGGATGCCAGATCGGGGAATTCGAGAGGTTTGGCAAAGGTGGGAGCCAACCGAAACCTCTGCCTACACTGGGCCCGCTCCAACCTCCGCTCGTGAAAACGGAGGTCAATGCGGGTAGATATGGAGATAAGCTTCTCCAGTGTGGCGGGAATCTCCCTGGTAGCCAAAGCGTCTTTAACATGATCAGCCAGTCCCCGCCAGTAGATAGGAATAAGAACTTTATCAGACCAATCTAGCTCAGCTGCCAGAGTCCGAAACTGGACGGAAAACAGACTGACCAAAGACGAACCCTGTGTCAATGCCAGCAGTTGTAGCGCCGTATCGTGGGTGACCTGAGGTCCTAAAAAGACTTTTTTAAGAGCCTCCAAGAAACGAGAAGCACTCTGCACCACACGATCATCGCGCTCCCACAGCGGCGTTGCCCACTCCAATGCTCTGCCCGAGAGTAAAGAAAGTACAAAACCCACTTGTGCCCGATCCGTGGGAAAACGTGCAGCCAGAAGCTCGAGATGTATAGAGCACTGACTCACGAATCCCCGACATTGCTTGCTATCACCGGCAAACTTGTCAGGAAGCGGGAGGTGGGATAATGTAGGGGCAGAGGTAGCAGAGGACAAACTGGCTGCAGCCACGCTAGCAGCCTGAACAGCGACTGCGGTAACATCCACAGCTGAGGTTTTGAGCTCAAGAGCCTCCAACCTACCCTTCAGCTGCTGGATGTACTGCAATAGACGCTGTTCATCCGCCATTTTACTAGCCAGACCCTGGCGCTAGTATTATGTTAGGGTCTGCGGAACGCACCAAATATATATAGTAGAGAGGTGCGTTCGCAGCCCGGGGTCCACCGTGCAAGCGAAGCCTGCTGCTAGTAGAAATGGCGCGAGAAGCAACCTCTGTTATCCCGCAGAGTTGCCCAAATAAACGCCGTAATGCGCTGTGGCAATAAGTGCGAACTCTGTTAATCCACAGAGATGCTAGAAGAGAGCCGCAGTGCTATATGGCGATGTGTGCGTACTCACTGAAACAACTGAGTCGCAAAGAAAACACGCTAGGGCGCTGTCTAGCGTTGAAAGCGAACCCTGTTACGTCACAGGGTCGCTAAAGAAAAGAACTGTGTCCTGTCAGGCTCTCAGGTACACAGTTAAGTGCTAAGCGTACATAATGTGTGATCGTGTGCTAATGTCCTCGCGGGAGTCACCCGCAATCTATGGCGTCTGAACGCCAGACCCTGAATATGGCAATCAAACTCCTCACCGGTTATGCCGGTAATCTAGGGCATCTAGGACACCGACCCTGACCAGCTAGCACACAAAACTCCTCACCGATTAAGTCGGTATTCTAGTGGCTTATTTCAGCCGGGTCCCTAACCACACACACGCATGACCACACTGGCGCATAGCATAAAATGGTTGATACTAGCGCATGGCGGCCAAGCCATGCTACCCTTTTATAGCAACCGCCACAGGACCTTCCAGGAACAAGGACCAATGAGAACCTGTTCAGAAGACTAGCAGTAACAGGGCCTTCCTGGCGGGCCAATAGAAGCTGCTGCAGTACCTGAGCATGTGACCCCTGATCTCCAATGAGAGATCTCACTCTGGGCACGCTCAGAAGGGAAAATGCAGGACTTTGTCCCAAAGACGTCTGCTCCAGAACTGGCTATAATAGCAGAGCCAGGAAAAGCAGCAGCAAGTCACTGCCCAGTAGTGGAGTGGGCAAGACGCCTGGAACGACGTCTCTGCTGAGGAGAATAAACTGCGGCCGGAGACGAATGGGAGACCGCAGCGGCACTGGTTCGAGACTCCCCCTGTGCAGGAGCGGGAACTCGAACCCTAACAGTTACTTCACAGGATCGCAAACATAGATGCTGTGGCACTATATGGCGGTATAAGCGAACTCTGTTACACCACAGAGTCGCAGAGGTAGAGACGCAGAGATAAAGACTGTGTCCTGTTAACACCACAGGGGTACACAGATAACTGCTGTGTGGATAGCAGTCCGTGGTCATGCAGTCAGCAACGCAAATAAGCATCTCCTCACCGGAGTAGCCGGTATTCTAGAGGCTATTTCAGCCAAGCCCTGAACATGTGCATACAAATCTCCTCACCGGAGGTGCCTGTATTCTAGGGCTTATTTCAGCCCTAACCACATGCGTGCATGATTACACTGAGGCAAAGCACATAACACAATTGATACTAGCACCTGGCCGAGTGGACATGCGCACCCTTTATAGTAGCAGCTACAGGACCTTCCAGTTAAGGACCAATGAGAAACTGTTCCAAAACACAAGCAATTTCAGGACCTTCCTGGCGGACCAATGGGAGTCGCTGCTGTTACCAAGCATGTGACCCCTGATCTCCAATAGGAGATCTTGCCCTGGGCATGCTCAGATGGAGAAACGCAGGACTTAGTCCCAAGACTGCCTGCTCCAGCACTGGTTATAATAGAGGAACCAGAAGAGACAGCAACAAGCCTCTGCACAGTATTAGACAGAGTGAGACGCTGGGATCGTCGTCTCCGCTGAGCAGGCTCCACTGTGGCCGGAGATGGATGGGGGACCGCAGCAGGACTGGTTCGAGATTCCCCTTGTGCAGCAGCGGGAACTCGATCCCTAACAGGTGGTATCTGCAAATATTTTTTGGAAATGTGAACACTCCTGGTTGAATGTCCATCTGCTGGAATTTGTGTAGAGAAAGACCTGTTGGTCTCTATTAGTCTATTTCTACTGTGGTGAAATTGATGCCACTTCTGTGGTATAAGGCCCTCATTTCTTTAAATGTGAACAAACCTTGGAGTGTGTCCATCTGCTGGATTTGGTGTAGTGAAATTCCTGTTGGTCCTTATTATACTATTTCTACTACGGTGAAATTGATGACACTTCTGTGGTGCAAAGCCCTAATTTCTTTAGATATGAAAACTCTTGGTTGGGTGTCCATCTGCAGCAATGAGTGTAGTCGAAGTACTGAGAGCCCCTATTATACTATTTCTATTGTGGTGAAATTGATGCCAATATTTTTTGTTAATGTGAATACTCCAGGTTAGGTCTCCTTCATGCGTGTTGCCAGTAGCAGTAGGCCTCTGAGACCGTCAAGCCTCCACTTCCTTGCATTCAGCTACCCATGTTACTATCCTTAAATTTTTCTGACAATGGTAGTCAAGAAAACTGATATTTGTGCCACCTAAGTGTGGCTCAGCTTGAAAACAGGTTGTCACGCTGTATAGCAGATATATATATGTGATGACAATAATCTATATCAAAAGGGCAACATACTATATAACATGTGCATAGCTATATGATAACATAGATTTACAGTCCAGTGGGTCAAAACGGAATCCGTTATACGCTGTCTCCGGCTAGAGGGTGACCGGGGTCTAAGCTGACCCTAACTGGGGTCCTAACTAATCCCTCAACCTGGAGGTACTGTTAAAGGTACAGAGGTCCAGGCCACCAGCGTAAACCCTGTCTCCTATCAATCCCTGCCAACTGTATTCTAGTCCTAAGAAGGACCCTGATTACCACCAAAGGGAATGAACAGGTAACGGTTAATGAACAGAAAGACATACAAGAAAGACAAGAAATAAAGTAAATAAAGTCTTACATACAACACTCACACACAGTAGGAACACCATAGGTCTCAGAGATAAACTATAAGCTGTAAGAGTAAAAACAACTAAGGAGCTCTTAGCTTAAGTATTCCCAGAACCGATCCAGTCTGCTAAACTATATGAATGCTTTCACCGGCATCCAACACCCAGACTGGCAGGAATATAAAGGAAACTAATTAGAACATAATCCAAAGCAGCCGGGCGAGGCTGAACCTAGTCTTAGCAAAGAGCTAGGTAAAATTAACTCTCTCATTACCAAACACAAAGAAACAGCAGCTCAGCTGTGAGAAGTCAGAATGTGCAATCGCGACGATCTTCGTGGCGATGCACCCATGACAGTACCCCCCCTTCTACGAGGGGCCTCCGGACCCTCATGACCAGGTCTGTCCGGGTAAGTTGTGTGAAAGGTCCGAACCAATCGATCTGCGTTATCATCAGACGCAGGGACCCACGTCCTCTCCTCAGGACCATACCCCCTCCAATGAACTTCCACGTTATCATTGATTACCACTGAAGGAGGAGGTAGAGGTGACGGTATGACTGGTGCCACATACTTTTTAAGTAATGACTTGTGAAACACATTATGAATTTTAAACGTAGGAGGGAGGTCCAGACGAAATGCCACAGGATTAATTATGGAACTGATCCTGTATGGCCCGATGAATCTGGGACCCAACCTCCAGGAGGGAACTTTAAGTTTTATATTCCTGGTAGACAACCACACCAGATCGTTCACCCTCAGATCTAGACCAGAAACTCTCCTCCTATCAGCCATCCGTTTGTAAGGGTTCTCCGTAACCTTCAGTCTTAAGCGATCTGGAACTATCAGTCTCCCTGGAAGTCCCACAGGGGCGTCCCCCTGAGCCCCCAATACCTCCCCCTCAAGCTCAGAGCATACAGCTGACACTACAACTCCCTCCTGAGGAATAGGAACCGGATCATCAGTCTTCCCGACCCCTGGGAAAGTACGAGATAAGGCATCAGGAAGCAACTTTATTGAGCAGTCATATGTGCGATGAGGAGGTAACTCTTTACACCCCTCCTCTGAGAACTTCTCCCAAAAGTCCTCCAGAAAAGGAGGCAAAGTCCTAGGCACAACCGCACCGATGACCGTGCTCATGCAGTTATTCTTGCAAAATTCACCCCACTGGCTTATCTTTCTGGATTGCCAATCAATCACTGGGTTATGTTTAGCCAACCAAGGAAGTCCCAACACAATAGGAGCAGGCAGACCCTCCAACACATAACAAGACAATTGCTCTTTATGTATTGCCCCTACTCGAAGATCTATGTTATGAACAGCTTGTACCAAGCTACCTTGACCAAGAGGTCTAGAATCAATAGAGAGTATAGGGACCGGTTTGGCCAATACACTCAGTTGCATACCATGCACCTGGGCAAACCGAGTGTCCACCAGATTAGCCCCGGACCCACTATCAAGAAAAACAGAAATCCTCTCAGTTCTAGTACCAATCACCACCTCCGCAGGCACGAGAAACTGAGAGGGATTTGGGGACGAAATACACACTCCCAGGTTAACTCCTTGGTTCAAAGAGGTCCGGGATGGACACCCCCCAACAAAATGTCCCTCTCTCCCGCAAAAGAAACACCTTCTAGTCTTGCGGCGCACCGCTGATTCCCTCCTACAAAATGATGTCCCTCCCAACTGCATGGGTTCCTCAGAACAGACCAGAGGAACCTCAGTATAAGGGACTTTAGTAGTAGGTGGAGTCATCACGGGGGGCGGAGTTACCTCGCGTCTTCCCCGAAGACGTCTATCAATGCGAATAGCGAGGGCCATAGCAGCCTCCAGTGATGGAGGAGAATCATACTGAGCCAACACATCTTTTAATTTGTCAGACAACCCTTGACAAAACTGGCTCCTAAGAGCAGGGTCATTCCACTGAGTATCTGTTGCCCATCTACGGAACTCAGAAGAATATTCCTCCGCTGGACGATTTCCTTGCCGTATTTTACGTAACCTTGTTTCAGCAAGGGAGACTCGATCCGGATCATCATATACCAGACCCAGGGCAGTAAAAAATCGATCCACTGACTGGAGATCTGGGGAGCCTGGAGGAATAGAGAACGCCCAAGATTGAGGATCCCCTTGTAAGAGCGAGATAACAATTCCCACCCTCTGCTCTTCACTCCCAGATGACCGAGGCCGCAGCCGAAAGTACAATTTACATGCCTCCCGGAAAGTAAAAAATGTTGTCCCGCCCACCAGTGAACCTGTCCGGGAGAGCAACCTTAGGTTCAGATCTGGTTTGCTCCGGGGGGACAAAACCTTGGACTTAATGTCTGCCAACTCCATGGACAATCCCTGCAACTGCCGGGCCAGCTGGGCTACTGGATCCATGATAGCTGGGGAGAATCTTTAGTATGGCCGGTGAAAATGTCACGCTGTATAGCAGATATATATATGTGATGACAATAATCTATATCAAAAGGGCAACATACTATATAACATGTGCATAGCTATATGATAACATAGATTTACCTGACAGAAAGTCCAGTGGGTCAAAACGGAATCCGTTATACGCTGTCTCCGGCTAGAGGGTGACCGGGGTCTAAGCTGACCCTAACTGGGGTCCTAACTAATCCCTCAACCTGGAGGTACTGTTAAAGGTACAGAGGTCCAGGCCACCAGCGTAAACCCTGTCTCCTATCAATCCCTGCCAACTGTATTCTAGTCCTAAGAAGGACCCTGATTACCACCAAAGGGAATGAACAGGTAACGGTTAATGAACAGAAAGACATACAAGAAAGACAAGAAATAAAGTAAATAAAGTCTTACATACAACACTCACACACAGTAGGAACACCATAGGTCTCAGAGATAAACTATAAGCTGTAAGAGTAAAAACAACTAAGGAGCTCTTAGCTTAAGTATTCCCAGAACCGATCCAGTCTGCTAAACTATATGAATGCTTTCACCGGCATCCAACACCCAGACTGGCAGGAATATAAAGGAAACTAATTAGAACATAATCCAAAGCAGCCGGGCGAGGCTGAACCTAGTCTTAGCAAAGAGCTAGGTAAAATTAACTCTCTCATTACCAAACACAAAGAAACAGCAGCTCAGCTGTGAGAAGTCAGAATGTGCAATCGCGACGATCTTCGTGGCGATGCACCCATGACACAGGTAGAGGTGTTGCATGTGGTTTCAGGGCTCCCGGCAAATGGGCCGTAAACTCATCCCTCATTCACCTCGTTTTACTGTGATGCTCATTGGAAAGTTGTCCCAGATGCCGATACCTCATGCCTGGCTGGTTAATGCAGTTCCATGCTGCAATTTGTACTGTTTTTGAATTGAGGCCATTTTCCTGGTGTCTTTCCCTCATTTGATGTGTCTTGGTAGCATTCGGGGCTGTTATAAGGTGTTGTGAATGCATTTGTTTTTGCCTCCCATTGACACGAATGGTGTTCAGTTATGCTCGGTGAATATTTGACGAACTAATCTGCGAATTTTGCAAATTCGGTGAACATAATCCGAACCGAACATTGAAATATTCGCTCAGCTCTAGTGAGCAGCCTATTCTTCCCTTGCCAACTTTGGTATCTTTATTCTAGGGCCGAGAAGGCACAGGGGTAACATAATTCCCGATCTAAAGTTGGTGGCACTGCTAAGTTTTGGACATTCCCAGAAAGTTCTTTGAGGGCTGAGATTTAAATGTTTATATTTTAGTCATTGAATTTTTGATAGGTAAGCAGCATAAGATACAATATAATTGAAAAGTATCTTGGGTTCTTTATTTGCTTTCTCTGCAAATATAACGAGATGATAATTTCATCTGTAGTTATCAATGTTACATGACTGGGATATTTTAGTCTCCAGAGATAATTCCAATAACACAATGTTTTGTTTTTCGATTGCTTATTTAAGAAATCCCATCACGTCCTTCTTATTCCCCCTGGTGCCATCCTGGGGATGTTATTGATATAAAAAATAAGCATAAAAAGTGAAGGAAATTTCACTGGTGGCTTTATATCAGCCAGATATGTGCTGAGAAGAGATCACAGATGAATACGTTGCTGTTGTATCCTCAACTCTGCTCCAGTCAGGAATTCATTGTGAGTGTACTACCTGAGAATTGTCTACTGTTCCTGGCAGAAGAATTGTAGAAACCTTCATGAATTAGAGCCACAAAATGATGCCTTAAGCTGCACTCAATCATCCATATTATACAGTTCTAGAGCGGCATTATTCTGGGTCTTCTGGGTAAGAAAAACATGGATTGACAGGGTCATTAAAATTATACTTCATATTAAGGGAGTTTTCCATCTAAGGAACAGTTGACATCCATTATTTTTGTAATTGTTACTGCCTCATGGTCCAATTCATCATTTTCTTTTTTAATTTCACTGTTCTGTTTTTTCTTGAGATTTTTGTTACAGTTTTTTGTTAGAAATTCTTCACTTTGGAGGATGCAGTTTATGAATTTCATCAAAAATTGTCTTAATGTTTTTTCTTTCATCTTTTATGCAACTTTTATACTCAAACACTGTTATGTTTCAAGAAATGTAGCAAACATTTTACAAAATATCTGGCACATATAAAACCAGTCCAAGGAGGGACTAGATTAAATTTATGCAAAAATGTAATGACTTTTTAAAAGTTGTAAATTTAGAATTAGGCAGAAACATTTCTATAACCTAGAACAGTGTTACCCAACTCCGGTCCTCAAGAGCCACCAGTAGGTCATGTTTTCAGGATTTTTTGTTTTGCCCAGAAAAACTTCTCTGCAAATCCAATTTATCTGGAAAATTTGCATAGGTAGGTGAATTTGAATCTTGCCTAATCCACTCATGCCTAGTCATCAATCTTTAAGTTTCCAATAACACGTTATATTGTATGAAATTATAATATTAGGATTGTAGCCATTTTATGAGACTTTAATGCCTTCAAAAGGTAAAAAAATATTCATATTCCTGTACTCTCCTCACTGCTCATGTCTCTGACCCCTTCCCTCCTCATTGTAACCTGTCTGGTCCCTGTCGCATCATCTTCTTATTTCGGCTGCATGTACTGATATCCTTGGACCTTTCACACGGAGCTGGAACGTCCGGCTCGGATGAGGTCTGGTATGGTTCTGGGAATATATGGACAAAGTCAGGGTGAACGTCGAGATTTTATTACCTTTTTTCCTTTGTGCCGAATCCTCCCAGGCTTCATCAGAGCTGGAATTCCCCGCTCATGTGTTAGAGCCCTGAGGATTGTAGCTCTCACTACAGGAGCAGAAAATGCCACAAGGACTGGACGGGTGACAGAGAGGAAAGAAGGGACTGTAAAGGTGACTATAAGAATGTATTTTTTATTTTTTACATATTACTTCTATTATGTTCTGCGCTCTGGAGACCCTAGAGTATTAAAAGGGATATTAAATACAAATCACATCTCAAAGAATGGAAATTCTTTGGAAAAGGCAAAATCACATTTTTTTTGATTTAATCATCTTCAGTCATCAATGTTTAAGTGTCCGATAACCTCATTTATTATTGATGAAATATAAAATTAGACGATTTATTAAGTTCTCTTACTTTATATGAAATGGGAGGAATATTTCATGATACCTGAATTACTGTATACGTGGCAACAATTCACTCATGAGTTTAGTCACAGATCACCCAATTGTCACATGGTCACACAACCACTTGGTAACTGACTATCAAACATACGAGTTGTGGACTGCCGTAGTCTTATGGCACAATACCTCCGAGGGTCATCTCCACGTGGTGCTTATCAGCATCGATAATCTGTGTATCAGGCATTTTTTCTACATATAGATTATTGTGATCTTTTAATGTTTTCATTATTTCCATAATTCACTTTCTTACAGGAAAGAGACTTCAATCAGTTTCTTTTGTTTTCAGTGTATTCACTAAAAATGTGCGAACGTCAACCAGACTGAAGTCACCGAGTTCCTGCTCCTTGGATTTAAAGGTCTATATAAATACAAATTTCTGCTCTTCCTCCTTTTCCTCTTCTGTTACCTGATAATTCTGGCTGGAAACCTCCTTATTATAGTGTTGGTGTCCACCAATCACAACCTCAATACCCCAATGTTCTTCTTTCTGAAGAATCTAGCTGTAGCCGATATCCTTTCCACTGCGACCATTGTGCCCATGATGTTAAATATAATTCTATATGACATGAAGGAGGTGCCAGTGTGGAGCTGCATCTTCCAGCTCCATATTGTATTCATATTTGGTTATAGCCAGATTACTCTGATCACTGTAATGTCTTATGATCGGTACTTGGCCATTTGCAGCCCGATGCGCTACAATTCTATAATGCAACCTCATGTTTGCCTCAAGATGGTTCTTGGCTCCTGGTTTTTTAACTTTGTCATTTCCTTTGAGATGATTCTTGTTTGGCAGCTGGAGTTTTGTGGTAGCAACACAATAGACCACTTCTTCTGTGACTTTGAGTTTCTTCTTGAATTGACAACATCCGACATTCACTTCTTGACTTTGGTTAACTATGTATTAACCATGATTGTCATTGTCATCCCTTTTGCTTTAATTCTTATCAGCTATTTGAGTATTTTCTTCGTCATAATGATCCTTTCATCCACCAGTGGCTTGTCAAAAGCCTTCTCCACATGTGGCTCCCATCTCACCTCTGTATGCATCTACTATGGAACTCTCCTCATTCTTTACATTTCTCCATCCAATGACAGATCATTGAGCACAAGCAAGTTTTTATCTCTGCTGTACATTGTGGTGTCTCCAATGCTGAATCCCATCATTTACAGTCTGAAGAATCAGGAGATCAGGAGAACTATTCAACAAATGTTTAGAAAATGTTAAGGATATACTTAAATGCAGCCACATATTTATGAGAATATCTTAGCTGATTACTGTATTTCAAGAAGGGGACAGGGAGTAAATATTGATTTGTCTTCTTGATTTGCTTGACAAAATATTCACAATAACTATTGAATGAGATGATTCAATGACAACAATTATTTCAGTGTATGTCATATTTTCTGTTTTTACACAATGTTAGGGTCTGCGGAACGCACCTAATAAATAATGTATAGAGATGCATTCGTAGCCCGGGGTCCACCGTGCAGGCAGAGCCTGCTGCAAGTAAGATGGCGAAAGTAGTGAAACTCTTATCTTGCAGAGTCGCTAAAATAAACGCCGTAGCACGCTGTGGCAGTTAGTGCAAACTCTGTTAATCCCCAGAGCCGCTAGCGGAAATGCCGCAGCGCTACATGGCGATAAGTGCAAACTCACTTAGCTTCAGTGAGCCTCAAAGTAAAACGCTAGGGCACTGACTAGCATTTTAAAACGAACCCTGTTGCGTCACAGAGCCGCTGAGAAACCCTACTGTGTCCAGGTAAACAGTTGACTGCTAAGCAAACATAGGAAGTGGTCATGCGCTATCTATGGTGTCTGTACGCCAAGCCCTGAATACAGCAACCAAACTCCTCACCAGTTATGCCAGTATTCTAAAGGCATCTAAGACACTGACCCTGACCAACTAGCATACCAAGCTCCTCACCGATTAGGTCGGTATTGTAATGGCGAATTTTAGCAGCCCTAACCACACACACACATGACCATACTGGCGCAAAGCACATAAAGGTTTGATACTAGCGCACGGCCGTGCGATCAGGACAACCTTTTATAGCAGCCACGAGTAGAAGACCTTCCAGAAAGGACCAATAAAAAGCTGCTTCAGATCACAAACAGCTACAGGACCTTCTTGGAGGACCAATAGGAGTAGTAGCTGTATTTGAGCATGTGACCCCTGATCTCCAATGGGAGATCTTGCCCTGGGCATGCTCAGAAGAAGAAACAGAGGACTTAGTCCCAAATCTGCCTGCTCCAGCACTGGTTATAACCGAAGATCCAGGAGAGGCAGCAGCAAGTCTCTGCACAGTATTAGACCGGGCAAGACCCTGGGACAGACATCTTTGCTGAGCAGGCTCCACTGTGGCCGGAGACGGATGGGGGACCACAGGATTGGGAACTTGAAGCCTAACACACAATTCATCTATATATCTTTTTTTTAAAGAAGCACTCCTCCTTGCCCCATCAGAATTTTTATTCACTTATAATATTGCAATCTTCCTATTATATGGCACTGTTTACTGACAATTGCTCATTTTACCCAATTTATTCATTGTTTTCCTTTAGACCTATGACATTACTGATTAAAAACTGACGAGCGGAATCATTCTAAGTTCTATGTAGAAACAGGAGGTCAATTTTCCCTTTATGAATCATAAGTCACTGCAAAGGTCCCTAGCCGGAGGAGGAAGCAGCTGGGTTAGGAGTTAAAGAGGGGAAAGATTTTTGCATGGAAAATAGACTTCCTGTTTCTACATAGCACAGAAAAAAAGGAGAAGAATTAGTTGGGTAGAAAGGAAAAACAAACAGTTGTACACATACAGTGCTGTATAATATGATAATTGCAAAATATTAAGAGGATAAAAACTTTAATGGGAAGAGGAATGCTTCTTTATCCTTGCTCATTGTTACATAAGTGAAAGGTATTTATTGAAACTATAGATTGTTTCATAATCAAGATATCATAGAATAAAATGTTGGAGTTGGAGGAGACCTCCAGGGTTATTGTGTCCAAGCTCCTGCTCAATGCAGAAGCCACTAAACCTGTCCAGGCTCTGTTTGAAGACTTCCGTTTCAGGAGAATTCTCCACTTCTCATATCAGCTTGTTCCACTGATTGATCAAGAGATCTGGGAGGGCACCATTCAATAAGCATAGGGATACTCCTGCAGTCTGTACAAAAAGGGATAAGACAAATACAGACAAAAGCTACAGACCATAACAGGGATATCCACAAAATACACACATTTTTATTAGATACATGCAGACCAAAACCAATTAAAAATCATTAAAAGTCAAAAACATGACAAATACACAACCATATTGGCTCTTAATAATGCCATAAGTTACCCCATAAAAATAAGAACAGTTAAAGTGGCTATTTAGTAGATGCACAGCATGATAGAAGATGCATAAATATACACCATATATATAACAGTGTCTACTAGAATACCCTGTATTGAGCAGTAAAAAATCGCCCAAAAATAAACATTTTTAACTCTACACTGAAGATGTTGGAAAGGATTTGTGAGCAGAAATAGGGCAGTTGTTGAGTGCCAGCATCAATAAGGTCGTCTGTATTCAGTTCAGACTCCACACATAAGACCTCAGGTTTTGACATGGATGTCAGACATATGTACCATCCTCCAAAACTTTGAGGACTCTACCAAGATGGTTAGCGGTGATGACGCCATAATTAGCGTCACCATTTCACTTCTCTGTGTTCTGAAACGCGCTCTGCTCACAATAAATGAGGATTCATTTCAGGCAGTGCATTATGAGATGAAGCAAGGTACCATACACGGTGATTACACACTGCCCAGCCTCATCTCATCCTAACATAGATTAGGAGACAATAATGAGGAGGACAGGAGCTACATTCATGCACTATAGATGGTACCACAAGCACAACTGTCATATCATCTGTTCAGCATGGATAGCCTGAGGATAGGTAGGAGGAGGAGTAGGAGAAGGAGGAGAGCATGGTCAGTCGTCCTCTTGTTGAGCACATGGAAGTCTTGCCTGTTAGCAGTCTGGCATGCATGGCTTAGTTTATGTTATGCTGCCTTTCCCATGACCCTCGTGTTCTAAAAATTTTGGGTGATGGTCATTACTGAGTGGTGACACTTCTAGACCCACATTACAAGGAGAATTTTCTATATCATATTCCAGAGGCAGACAGGTCTACTAAAATGGAGCAGCACCAGAGGGCCCTTCTTGCAGAATTATTAAAAAAATTCACATCTGAAAACGATGGCAGCAGATGTCACATGTCGTTGGCCAACCAAGCAGGCAAGAGAGACAACTCCAATCCAGCAGAGGCAGGGGAACATTGTCAAAGTTCTGGGAGAGTTTTTTCAGACCCTCCCATCGCACTGGCTGATAGGCGCAGGTTACTTTCACAAGGAGTGCAAATTTTTGGAAGATGCTAAGGGAGTACCTTGCTGACCATACCAATGTCCTTCGTGATTCCTTTGTGCCTTATAATTATTGGATATCCAAGCTGGACACATGGCATGAACTGGCTCTCTACACCTTGGAGGTCCTGGCCTACCCTGACACTAGCATTTTGTCAGAGCGGAGTTTTAATGCCATTGGTGGAATTATAACTGATAAGCACATTTGCCTGTCAACTGACAATGCTGACAGGCTGACTCTTATAAAAATGAACAAGGGCTGGATTGGGCCAGACTTCTCTACACCACCGAATGATAACAGCAAAACATAAGCTCAAATCCAGTGTCTTTTTTGAGAGATCTATTCCCATGAACCTCTTCACACCCACACATGGGTATACACTTCCTGATTTAGGCTATTTGCTGTTGTCCTCCTCCTTCTCTTATTCTTCATCTTCTACCACCACTAGATTACCAGGGTGACCATGGTCCATGATGCAACATCCACATAATTTTTTAAAGGGTGTTCATGATGCCCATAATAAACATTTTAAACAGTATGCTCAGGTATACCCCCCCAGGGGTAAATGTTTGTTAGCCCATACTCTTAGTGTATGGGCATTACAAGTATAGGAGATCCACTCTTTTATAATGGGAACATTTTTTATGAGATCCTCCTCCATGTATTGTCAATAGGGTATTGGGTGCGTCCAAATTTTTGCCAGCCATTGCATTCACTGCATAGGCAAACAGTATGGGAGACCCACTTCCAAATAATGGGAAAATTGTTTTATGAGGCCCCCCTCCATGTCTCTTCCAAGGGGTATTGAGGTACGCCAAAATTTGTGGCAGCTCTGGAATTCACTGCATAGGTAAACAGTATGGGTGCCCCCCCCCTTTTGGGTCTCTGCCCCCAGCATTGAGATCCCCCAGCATTGAGTGAACTGCTTTCCCCCAAAACCTTCCATCCCCTGGTATCTCTTGATCAGTCCAGCAAGTTCATCAGCATTCTGGGGATCACCCTGGGCAACTAAGTCTGTAGGGCCTCGGCAGGGAGTGCAAAAACCGGTCCATCAACACCCATTCTACCATCTGCGCAGGCATACAGGACTCTGGCTGCAGCTGCTTGTGAACCAGGTACAACAGGTCAAAAATTTGGGAGTGCAGTGGTTTGTCCCAGTGATGCCCACAACTGTGAACCCGCTGTGCCCTGAGAGTCATTGTTATCCCCAAGTGTGCAAGAATTTCCGTTTTTAGCTTACCATACTCTTTAGCGTCCTGAAAAGCTAAATCATAGTATGTTTTCTGGGGTTCCCCGTAAAGTATGGTGCTAGTACCTCTGCCCACTGCTCTAGCAGAAGTTCTCCTTCTTGGCAAACTTTCAAACACCATCAGGAAAACCTCAACCTTTTAATTCTCTATTGTAGATTCTTCAATCTCAACATTGCAATTCACCAGTGCAGGTTCTTCAGCCTCAACACTGCAGTTCTCCACTGCCGGGGCTTCAACCTTAAAACTGCAATTCTCAAATATCGGATCTTCAGCCTCAAAGCTGCAATTTGCAAATATCAGGTTTTCATCCTCAAAACTGCAATTCGCAAATATCGGGCCTTCAGCCTCAAAACTGCAATTCGCCAATGCTAGGACTTAAGTCTCACTACTGCAATCCTCCACTGCCGGGTCTTCAGTCTCAATAATGCATTTCACTGCATAGCAAACAGTAAGGGAGAACCAACTTCATAATAATGGGAACATTGCTTTCAGGTGGCCATCCTCTGCGTCTGTTCAAAGGGGTATTGGGGCGTATCTAAATTTGACGCAAGGCAGGCCTTGCAGTTACTGCATAGGCAAACATGAGTTTAATTCTATTATGTTCTGCGGTCTAGAGACCCTAGAGTATTAAAAGGGATATTAAATACAAATCACATCTCAAATAATGGAAATTCCTTGGAAAATGGCAAAATCACATTTTTTTTGATTTAATCATCTTCAGTCATCAATGTTTAAGTGTCCGATAACCTCATTTATTATTGATGAAATATAAAATTAGATGATTTATTAAGTTCTCTTACTTTATATGAAATGGGAGGAATATTTCATGATACCTGAATTACTGTATACGTGGCAACAATTCACTCATGAGATTAGTCACAGATCACCCGAGTGTCACATGGTCACACAGCCACTTGGTAACTGACCATCAATAATACGAGTTGCGGACTGCCGTAGTCTTATGGTACAATACTCCGAGGGTCATCTCCACGTGGTGCTTATCAGCATCGATAATCTGTGTATGAGGCATTTTTTCTACATATAGATTATTGTGATCTTTTAATGTTTTCATTATTTCCATAATTCAGTTTCTTACAGGAAAGAGACTTCAATCCGTTTCTCTTTCTTCAGTGTATTCACTAAAAATGTGTGACGTCAACCAGACTGAAGTCACCGAGTTCCTGATCCTTGGATTTAAAGGTCTATATAAATACAAATTTCTGCTCTTCCTCCTTTTCCTCTTCTGTTACCTGATAATACTGGCTGGAAACCTCCTTATTATAGTGTTGGTGTCCACAATCACAACCTCAATACCCCAATGTTCTTCTTTCTCAAGCATCTAGCTGTAGCCGATATCCTTTCCACTACAACCATTGTGCCCATGATGTTAAATATAATTCTATATGACATGAAGGGGTGCCAGTGAGGAGCTGCATCTTCCATCTCCATATTGTATTCATATTTGTTTTTAGCCCATTATCTGATCACTGTAATGTCTTATGATCGGTACTTGGCCATTTGCAGCCCGATGCGCTACAATTCTATAATGCAACCTCATGTTTGCCTCAAGATGGTTTTTGGCTGCTGGTTTTTTAACTTTGTCTTTTCCTTTGAAATTATTTTTGTTTGGCAGCTGGAGTTTTGTGGAAGCAACACAATAGACCACTTGATCTGTGACTTTGGGTTTATTCTTGAATTGACTACATCCGACACTTACCTCTCGACTTTGTATTGTCCATGATTAACGTTGTCATCCCATTTGCTCTAATTCTTATCAGCTATTTGAGTATTTTCTTCATCATAATGATCCCTTTCGTCCACCAGTGGCTTGTCAAAAGCCTTCTCCACATGTGGCTCCCATCTCACCACTGTAATCATCTACTATGGAACTCTCATCATCATTTACATGCCAACATCCAATGACAGATCATCGAGCGCGAACAAGTTTTTATCTCTGCTGTACATTGTGGTGTCTCCAATGATGAATCCCATCATTTACAGTCTGAGGAATCAGGAGATCAGGAGAACTATTCAACAAATGTTTAGAAAATGTTAAGGATATAAAATGCAGCCACATATTTATGAGAATATCTTAGCTGATTACTAAAATATTTAGAGTTGAGAGTCCTCAGTGGTTGATACCTTTTAATGGCTAACTGAAAAGATGGTAACAAATTGCAAGCTTTCGAGACTACTCAGGTCAATTCCAGATGGGGAAAGGGAAGAACTATAGATTTGTCTTCTTGATTTGCTTGACAAAATAGTCACAGTAAATAATGGATGAGATGATTCAGTGACAACATTTATTTCAGAACTTGTCATATTTTCTGTTTTTACACAATTCCTCTATATATCTTTTTTTTTTAAAGAAGCATCCTCCTCCTTGCCCCATCAAAGTTTATATTCACTTATAATATTGCAATCTTCCTATTATACAGCACTGTGTACTGACAATTGCTCATTTTGCCCTTCTACCCAATTAATTCATTGTTTTCCTTTACATCTATGACATCACGTGATTAAAAACTGACGAGCTGAATCCTTCTAAGTTCTATATAAAAACAGGAGGTCAAGTTTCCCTTTATGAATCATAAGTCACTTCAAAAGTCCCTGTCAGGAGGAGGAAGCAGCTGGGAAGGAGTTAAAGAGGGGAAAGATTTTTTCAGGGAAAAGAAACTTCCTGTTTCTACATAGAGCAGAAAGAAGGAGAATAATTATCTGGGTAGAAAGGAAAAATGAGCAATTGTACACATACAGTGCTGTATAATATGATAATAGCAAAATATTAAGAGGATAAAAACTTTGATGGGAAGAGGAATGCTTCTTTATCCTTGCTCATTGCTTCATAAGTGAAAGGTATTTATTGAAACTATAGATTGTTTCATAATCAAGATATCATAGACTAAAATGTTAGAGTTGGAGGAGACCTCCAGGGTCATTGTGTCCAAGCTCCCGCTCAATGCAGAAGCCACTAAACCTGTCCAGGCTCTGTTTGAAGACTTCCGTTTCAGGAGAACTCTACACTTCTCATGGCAGCTTGTTCCACTGATTGATCAAGAGATCTGGGAGGGCACCACTCAATAAGCATAGGGATACACCAGCAGTCTGTACAAAAAGGGATAAGACAAATACAGACAAAAGCTACAGACCATAACAGGGATATCCACAAAATACACACATTTTTATTAGATACATGCAGACCAAAACCAATTAAAATCATTAAAAGTCAAAAACATGACAAATACACAACCCTATTGGCTCATAATAAAGCCATAAGCTACCCCACAAAAAATAAGAACAATTAAAGTGGCTATTTAGTAGATGCACAGCATGATAGAAGATGCATAAATATACACCATATATATAACAGTGTCTAATAGAATACCCTGTATTGAGCAGTAAAAAATCGCCCAAAAATAAACATGCAACACCATGTGATAATAAAAAATTATGCTGAGTCTACTTGAATGTTACCAGCACCTGTGCCTTAACATGAGTCTCAAAAATTGCCACAAAAACATGCAAATAGGCCTATCATAAGTCTGGCATATAGAGCAGTCCGTGATGGAAAATAAACAAACATGAGCAGGTATAGAAAGATAGCTCAAGTGGGGGTAAAATACCCTGAAGATATTAATACATAAAACACAGACCCGATATCATACCAATAATAAGACCAATAAATAGGGGAAGCTTGTGGAGATGCCCGATGCGTGTCGCCACCGCACGATGGCTTCGTCAGGGGCTGAAGGTTAAGTCTGAAAGGTATCATTTAACCCCTTAACGAAGGCCGATACGCCTTTTAACGGCGGTAGTTAAGGGTACTTAAACCACAGAAAGTATATAGCGTCCCCCAGAGTCGATTTTCTCCGGGGTCTCAGCTAACGGGGGTGGCCGAGACCCCAGAAAACATGATTTGGGTCGGTTTTTACAAGTTATTAACCCTATAACGGCGATCGCAAAAAAAAAAAAACCCGCAAATCTCATTTTAGATTCTCTGTCCTCTGATGTGGTCGCACATCAGAGTCGAGAGAAATGGGGACCCCCAATCAGTCCCCCCAGTCCTCCCATGGCTCCCCGAGCTCCCCGCGTCTTGTTCCGGCAAAGAATATGGCGGGCGCCTGCGCCGTGCACAGTGCGCCTGCCGAGTCAAATTTTCTCCGGGATCTCGGCTACCAGGGGTAGCCAAGACCCCAGAGAACATAATTTGGGTCCCCCGCAGTCCCCCGCTTTTGCGATCGCCGTTATTAACCATATATCGGCGATCACAAGAGAATAAAAAAAACGCGATCCTGCATGTAATTTCTCTCCCCTTTGATGTGATTGCTCATCAGAGGGGAGAGAAATAGGGTCCCCAGGACCCCCGATTACCCCCTGGTACCTCCGTTGTCCCCCATGTCCTCCTATGGCTCCTTGCAGCTCCCGGTCTTCTGCCTGCAAAGAAAATGGCGGGCACATGCAATGCGCCCGCAGAATCTGCCGGCCGGCAGATTCATTCATTCAGTGCAGGACATTTTTATCACTGTGATAAAAGCTATCACTGTGATCAAAATAAATAAAAATAGTAAATAAACCCCCCCCTTATCACCCCCTTAGTTAGGGACATATAATAAAATAAAGAAAATATATTTATTTTCATTTTTCCATTAGGGTTAGGGTTACAATTAGTGTTGGAATTAGGGTTGGGATTAGGGTTAGGACTAGGGTTAGGGTTGGGATTAGGGTTGGGATTACGGTTAGGGTGTGTTGGGGTTAGGATTGGAGCTAGAATTGAGGAGTTTCCATTATTCCGCAGTAGTAACAACTTCCCTCCTTGCGACGTGCCACCGGCGGCGGGTGGCCAAACTTACATGGTCCACCTCCATGGCCTCGGAGGCGGAGGGCGAAGTACCTGTTTTGTACAAACTAGAGTCCAGGTGATAGGACCTTTTGTCCCGCTTGATCTCCATGGAGCGCTCCTGAAAACGCAGGTCAATTTGGGTTGCCAAGGATATTAGCTCTTCCAAGAGGGTAGGTCTGTCCCGTCCCGCCAGCTCATCCTTGATTTTTCCGGATAGGCCTTCCCAGAAGTTAGCAACCAGGGCCTCATTGTTCCACGATAATTCAGACGAGAGGGTGCGGAATTTAACAGCATACTGAGCTACCGTGAGAGTACCTTGGCGCAGGCGGAGCAGTGCTGAGGCAGTCGAAGTGGTGCGACCAGGTTCATCGAAAGTCCTGCGAAAAGCCTCTAGGAAAGATTGAAGATCGTTAACCAGCGGATCCCCTCTCTCCCATAGCGGGTTTAGCCAGGCGAGGGCCTCTCCTCCCAGGTGTGACATGATGAAGCCCACCTTGGCTCTGTCAGAAGCAAACATATGCCCCAAGATTTTGAAGTGTAGAGTGTACTGATTGAGGAAACCCCGACACAGAGTAGGGTCACCCTGGAAACGGGTAGGAGCCGCCAGACGGGGACCTTGACTTGCCATGGGAACTGATACCTGATTATTGATAGAAGAGTCAGGTGCAGACAAGGACCCTAAGGAATCCATGCGGGTAGACAAGCTGCGTAGATAAGTCGTGATCTTGTCCTGTTGAACTCCCAAACGGGTCACCTCCTGGCACAGATCCGTGGTCGGAGATCTCTGGGATCCAGGGGGTTCCATGGCTGGAGCAATCTGTAACGAATGGAAGCGGAGGCAGAGGTGGTGAAGTTCACATTCGTTTTTATTTTTTAATGTGGAACCTCGAGACCGCGGTCTGGGGGGCTCCGAAGGGGGCGTAACTAGTGAGCCCCGGGTACCCGTAGTAAGGCCCCTCGAACAGGACCAGAATCTAATACCCGGAGGACACAGGTGCTACCTCCAGTTAGACCCCGGACACGTGGCAGCTGTCCCAGAGGGACCAAAAGGGTAACAGGTATTTACAGAGTCCGTGGAGGGTTCTTGACAGAGAAGGGTAAGGTCCTGGTTCAGAACGGATGGTAGTAGGCTGGCTCCAGTGACCTTGTCACGGTCCACGGGTACGGATGGCTGATGGCGGAACGGGATGACACTTGCGCCAGTAATAGCTGAGATTGTCCATGTTAGCCAGATACGGGTTAGCAATGATCTGAGGAGACAAACAGTATCAGCGAAGCACAGAGACTGCAGACGCAGCGCAGACAGATCAGGAACAGAACCGGATGTAGCAATGATAGAACACGTTGCTCCGGCACTCCCCTAATGGTGGAGTGACCAGATATAGTACTGAGTGCGCAGCCATTGGTTAATTAGCTATTTCAAAAAATGCACGCTGCCCCTTTAAGAGAGACGGTGGGCGCGGCCTCGCGTCCTAAGCAGACTAACTGGAGGCCTGCCAGCAGCGTGCCAGGAAGTGGAGGAGGACACAGGACGCCTAGGAGCAGATGGGACAGGAGACCCCAGCCCGCGCGCAGACTGCTGCAGGGGGACAGCTAGAGGAACAGGTGAGTGAGCAGAACGGAGTGCAGAGCCAGCGCTGGGACGAGTGTAACAGTACCACACATTGCTACTATGCCCTAAATTATTGTCCAGGCAAGATGCAGATAAAAATTTTATTTATTTGATACGCTGGTGGAACTTGTATACATGGCCTAATAGAATGAGTACCACACACTGCTACTATGCCCACAATTATTCTACAGGCAAGATGCAGATAAAAATTATTAGGAATTTGAATGCTGGTGGAGCTTTGTATAGATGGCATAATAGAATGAGTACCACACACTGCTACTATGCCCTAAATTATTGTCCAGGCAAGATGCAGATAAAAATTTGTATATATTTGAACGCTGATGGAGCTTATTATAGATGGCCTAATAGAATGAGTACCACACACTGCAACTATGCCCTAAATTATTGTCAAGTCAAAATGCAGATAAAAGATTCATATTGATTTGAACGCTGGTGGAGCTTTGTATAGATGGCCTAATAGAATGAGTACCACACACTGATAATATGCCCACAATTATTCTACAGGCAAGATGCATATAAAAATTATTAGGAATTTTAACGCTGGTGGAGCTTTGCATAGATGGCCTAATAGAATGAGTACCACACACTGCTGCTATGCCCTAAATTATTGTAAATTATTGTAAGGTACAAGAAGGGTAGTAACTGCCGAGAACCAGCTGACCTTCCTGGAACCCAGATGGGTATTAGAAGGAACAAGAGCCAATGGCACAACCGAGGACCAGCTGACGGTACTGGGACACGGTTACTAAGCAGGAGGTACCTGTGCTAGCAAGCACTACCAAGGACCAGCAGACGTTGCTGGAACTCGGATACCGAGATGGAGGCACCTAGGCCAAAGGCACTGCTGAGAACCAGCTGACGGTTCTGGAACCCGGATGGGTAGCAGAAGGTACAAGAGGCAATGAAACTAACGAGGACCAGCTGACTGTGCTGGAACCCGGAGTGGCAGCAGAAGGAACAGAGCCAATGGCACAACCGAGGACCTGCTGACGGTACTGAGACACGGTTACTAAGCAGGAGGTACCAGTGCTAGAAAGCACTACCAAGGACCAGCAGACGTTGCTGGAACTCGGATACCGAGATGGAGGCACCTAGGCCAAAGGCACTGCCGAGAACCAGCTGACGGTACTGGAACCCGGATGTTTAGCAGAAGGTACAAGAGGCAATGGAACTAACAAGGACCAGCTGACTGTGCTGGAACCCGGAGTGGCAGCAGAAGGAACAGAGCCAATGGCACAACCGAGGACCTGCTGACGGTACTGAGACACGGTTACTAAGCAGGAGGTACCAGTGCTAGAAAGCACTACCAAGGACCAGCAGACGTTGCTGGAACTCGGATACCGAGATGGAGGCACCTAGGCCAAAGGCACTGCTGAGAACCAGCTGACGGTTCTGGAACCCGGATGGGTAGCAGAAGGTACAAGAGGCAATGAAACTAACGAGGACCAGCTGACTGTGCTGGAACCCGGAGTGGCAGCAGAAGGAACAGAGCCAATGGCACAACCGAGGACCTGCTGACGGTACTGAGACACGGTTACTAAGCAGGAGGTACAGTGCTAGAAAGCACTATCAAGGACCAGCAGACGTTGCTGGAACTCAGATACCGAGATGGAGGCACCTAGGCCAAAGGCACTGCCGAGAACCAGCTGACGGTACTGGAACCCGGATGTTTAGCAGAAGGTACAAGAGGCAATGGAACTAACAAGGACCAGCTGACTGTGCTGGAACCCGGAGGGGCAGCAGAAGGAACAGAGCCAATGGCACAACCGAGGACCAGCTGATGGTATTGGGACACGGTTACTAAGCAGGAGGTACCTGTGTAGAAAGCACTACCAAGGACCAGCAGACGTTGCTGGAACTCGGATACCGAGATGGAGGCACCTAGGCCAAAGGCACTGCCGAGAACCAGCTGACGGTACTGGAACCGGGATGGGTAGCAGAAGGTACAAGAGGCAATGGAACTAACGAGGACCAGCTGACTGTGCTGAAACCCAGAGTGGCAACAGAAGGAACAGAGCCAATGGCACAACCGAGGACCAGCTGACGGTACTGGGACACGGTTACTAAGCAGGAGGTACCTGTTCTAGAAAGCACTACCAAGGACCAGCAGACGTTGCTGGAACTCGGATACCGAGATGGAGGCACCTAGGCCAAAGGCACTGCCGAGAACCAGCTGACGGTACTGGAACCCGGATGGGTAGCAGAAGGTACCCATGAAAAAGAAAGTTGCCGGCCGCAGTAACCGAATCCCACAGTCCTACAGGGGGTGCTTGTCCTATTGGCACTATGGAAACAGCCTTTATTTCCATATCCCGCAGCCCACATAGGAAGCACCTAAACTGCAGGCACCATAGAGTCGGCTATCCCGACCGCAACAAGACAGGATAACTTATTGGAGGCAAAGTGACGTTGACACTGCCTCGAAACAGCTGGCGTGCTGTAACTGGGCTGGGCAGGAAGGAGTACCCGTGCCAAAGACACTGCTGAGCAGCAACTGGCAATGTTGGAGCCCAGGGATGAGAGTAGAAACAGAGTGGAGGCAGAGGACAAATTGGAGCAAGTTGAAAATCTGGAATTGGGTGAGTGTGCACAGAGCAAGAAAGATTGCCAGCTACAGAGCTGGGGATCAATTGACATTACTGAACCCCAATAACACAGGAGCTAGTGTTGACTGTGCAGACGGCACTTCCGAGCAGCAACTGGCGGTGTTGGAGCCCAGGGATGAGAGCAGAAACAGAGTGGAGGCAGAGGACAAATTGGACCAAGTTGAAAATCTGGACTTGGGTGAGTGTGGACGGAGCAGGAAAGATTGCCAGCTACACAGCTGGGGATCAGCTGACATTACTGAACCCCAATAACACAGGAGCTAGTGTTGACTGTGCAGACGGCTCTTCCGAGCAGCAACTGGCAGTGTTGGAGCCCAGGTTCAGTCAGGGTGTAGGCTGAGGCCTAGTATGAGCAACTTTCAAATATGGTGTAACTTGAATTTGGAGGTAGCAGGACTTATTGCCGGACACACAGCAGGGGAACAGCTGGTATTACTGAACCCCAGTAACACAGGAGCGAGTGTTTTTCTCTGTGCATACAGCACTTCTGAGCAGCAACTGGTGATGTTGGAGCCAAGGTTCAGCCATTGTGTAGGCTGAGGCCTAGTATGAGCAACTTTCAAATATGGTGTAACTTGAATTTGGAGGTAGCAGGACTTATTGCCGGACACACAGCAGGGAACAGCTGGCATTACTGAACCCCAGTAACACAGGAGCGAGTGTTTTTCTCTGTGCATACAGCATTTCTGAGCAGCAATTGGCGGTGTTGGAGCCCAGGTTCAGTCAGGGTGTAGGCTGAGGCCTAGTATGAGCAACTTTCAAATATGGTGTAACTTGAATTTGGAAGTAGCAGGACTTATTGCCGGACACACAGCAGGGGAACAGCTGTCATTACTGAACCCCACAAACACAGGAGTGAGTGTTTTTATCTGTGCATACAGCACTTCCAAGCAGCAACTGGCGGTGTTGAAGCCCAGGTTCAGTTAGGATGTAGAAATCCCATATAGATTAGTTGCCTTGTTCCGTGGCACTTCAAAATGTATATACTTCAAACAAGAGAAACGTAAGCTTTACTAACATGATGATTTCTCTTCAAAAATATGGAAATTAAGACATTTAAAATATAAGCGCATATATGCACATGGCGACAACAAATGCAACTCAAAAAAAAACAGGGTATAGGGGTTGAAATGAATGCATACAAGTACATTTCATAATCCATTAATGCTGCCTAAGGAATGGTATGTAAACCTGTAGACAATGTGCAGACAATGTATGTAGGACTTCTCATCATCATCATTATAAGTTATATGTGACAGTAAAAAATACAGTCATTGAAGAAAAATGTTAGTTCACACCCCATATATTAAAGGTCCAGCATGTAATCCTGATAATATGGCGCAATAATCAATGATCTAATCAAGCATAACCTAGGAAAAGTGCATCGTGCATAGTGAAAATTGCTATGTATGCCTGCAAGTGCAGGTGAAACCATGCCAACGGATAGATAAGGTACATGCTATCTATCAGAGTGCATAGCCACTGATGGCGAATGGCGATATAATAGTCTACCTCAATAAAGGCTGCGGCACCACTCACGCACATTTTGCTTGTAGCTTGTTGAAGAGGGGAAGTGCATGTATGCTTGCGCGTTGGTTTTGCCGCACAGAATGCCTTCCTGCTCTGACGCGTTGGGTAGGGAACAGCTGTGCGTCATATGACGCTGACTTGCAGTCACGTTCCGCAGCGTTCGTCAGCGGTAGTGTAGTGCCAACACAAAGCAGGCATCATGACTGATTTCCTCTATAAACATGCACCTATGAGCAACCATACACTCACGTCCCCTCTTGAAGAAGCTACAAGCGAAACGCGCATGAGGGGTGCCGCAGCCTTTATTGAGGTACAGTATTATATCGCCATTGGCCATCAGTCGCTATGCACTGTGATACTTAGATAGCATAAACCTTTTCTATCCGTTGGCGTTGTTTCACCTGCACTTGCAGGTATACATTGCTATTTTCACTATGCACGATGCACTTTTTTATAGGCTATGCATGATTATTGCGCCTTATTATCAGGATTAGATGCTGGAGCTTTCATATATGGGGTGTGAAGTAAGAGTTGTCCTCAATCAGTGTATTTTTTACTGTCACATATATAAGTAATGATGATGATGACTAGTCCTACATCCATTGTCTGCACAATATTACATGGTGTAGATACCGTTCCTTAAGCAGCTATAATGGATTATGAAATGTACTTGTATGCATTCATTTCAACCCCTATACCCTATGTAGGCTTTTTTGTTTGCATTTGTATTCGCCATGTGCATATATGCGCTTATATTTAAAATGCATATTTGTACATATTTGGGACTACAATTAATCATTTTATGGTTGAAAAGCTGCCGTTTTTCTGGTTTTGAGCATATCAATCAGGGTGTAGCCTCATCCCTATGTGGAGCAAGTTAGACATCTTATGTTGTGTGCATATGGAGGGAGCAGGAATTATTGCCGGACACACATGTAGGGGAATAGCTGGCATTACTGAACCCCACAAACACAGGAGCGAGTGTATTTCTCTGTGCATATAGAACTTCTGAGCAGCAACTGGCGGTGTTGGAGCCCAGGGTCAAGGAGGGTGTAGGCTGAGGCCTAGTATGAGCAATTTTAATCTCTGGTGTAACTTTAATTTGGAGGTAGCAGGAATTATTGCCGGACACACAGCAGGGGAACAGCTGGCGTTACTGAACCCCACAAACACAGGAGCGAGTGTTTTTCTCTGTGCATACAGCACTTCCGAGCAGCAACTGGCGGTGTTGGAGCCCAAGGTCAAGGAGGGTGTAGGCTGAGGCCTAGTATGAGCAAGTTTAATCTCTGGTGTAACTTTAATTTGGAGGTAGCAGAACTTATTGTCGGACACACAGCAGGGGAACAGCTGGCGTTACTGAACCCCACAAACACAGGAGCGAGTGTTTTTCTCTGTGCATACAGCACTTCTGAGCAGCAACTGGCAGTGTTGAAGCCCAGGGTCAAGGAGGGTGTAGGCTGAGGCCTAGTATGAGCAATTTTAATCTCTGGTGTAACTTTAATTTGGAGGTAGCAGGAATTATTGCCGGACACACAGCAGGGGAACAGCTGGCGTTACTGAACCCCACAAACACAGGAGCGAGTGTTTTTCTCTGTGCATACAGCACTTCCGAGCACCAACTGGCGGTGTTGAAGCCCAGGTTCAGTCAGAGTGTAGAAATCCCATATAGATTAGTTGCCTTGTTCCGTGGCACTTCAAAATGTATATACTCCAAACAAGAGAAACGTAAGCTTTACTAACATAAAATGATGATTTCTCTTCAAAAATATGGAAATAAAGACATTTAAAATATAAACGCATATATGCACATGGCGACAACAAATGCAACCCAAAAAAAACATAGAGTATAGGGGTTGAAATGAATGCATACAAGTACATTTAACCCCTTCCCGACCCATGACGCCAACGTCGGCGTCAAGAAAACCTGTGCCATCCTGACCCATGACACCAACGTTGGCGTCATGCTATAAATCATGTTCCTGCGGGCCGGGTGACCGGTGTCACTGATAGGTCACCTGACCCGCAGTAACAGGACCTTTACTGCATCATAACAGGGGGGTTGGCTTAACCCCCACGTGGCTACGATCGCTCTGATTGGCTGTTAAAAGTGAAACAGCCAATCAGAGCGATTTGTAATATTTCACCAATGAAACTGGTGAAATATTACAATCCAGCCATGGCCGATGCTGCAATAGCATCTGCCATGGCTGGACACCGCGATCTGAGCCCCCCCGCATCGAGTCACGGCGGTGATCGGCCGCCGCCATCGAAAGATGGCGGTGATCGGTCACCGCCATCACTATCTGCTCCCCTGCTCCTGCGATCCGCTGCCCCCACCTTCCGTTCCCTCCCCTCACCTCCCGACCCCCCCTACTCACCTCTCCCGGTCCACCGATGTCCCTGGATCCGTCCCGGCGGCTGCCTGGGACTCTTCATGGGCGCCGCCATCTTGGAAAATGGCGGGCGCATGCGCAGTGCGCCCTCCAGTGTCCAAAAATTTATTTTGATTACTGTGATAAACTGTCACAGTGATCAAAATAAAAAAAAGTAAATGAACCCCCCTTTATCATAGGTAGGAACAAATAAAAAAATAAAGATTTTTTTTTTTTTCTTGCAGATTTTGCTGCTGATCCGCAGCTGATTTTGCTGCGGATCCGCGGCGGATTTTGCTGGGATCCGCACGGATTTTGCTGCTGATCTGCGGCAGATTTTGCTGCTGATCCGCGGCGGATGTTGCTGGGGATCCGCGGCGGATTTTGCTGGGGATCCGCAGCGGATTTTGCTGCTGATCCGCGGCGGATTTTGCTGCGGATCCGCGGCTGATTATGCTGTGGATCCGCGGCTGATTTTGCTGCGGATCCGCGGCGGATTTTGCTGGGGATCCGCGGCGGATTTTGCTGCGGATCCGCGGCGGATTTTGCTGCTGATCCGCGGTGGATTTTGCTGCTGATCCGGGCGGATTTTGCTGGGGATCCGCGGCGGATTTTGCTGCGGATCCGCGGCGGATTTTGCTGCTGATCCGCGGCGGATTTTGCTGCTGATCCGCGGCGGATTTTGCTGGGGATCCGCGGCGGATTTTGCTGCTGATCCGCGGCGGATTTTGCTGCGGATCTGCAGTGGAGATTTTGCTGCGGATCCGCAGCGGATTTGGGGCTGCGGATCCACAGCAGATCCAGAAACCATGTACAGTACAATGCAAATAAATGGTTAAAAAAAACGCTGTGCACATGCGTTTTTGCTGCAGTTTTAAATCCGCAGCATGTCAATTCTTTGTGCGGATTCCGCAGCGGTTTTACACCTATTCCATTATAGGTGTAAAACCGCAGGGAAAAACCGCAGCAAATCCGCGCTAAATTTGCAGGTAAAACGCAGGTCATTTTACCTGCGGATTTAAGAAAAATCCGCAAGTGAATCCGCAACGTGTGCACGGGGCCTCAGGTTTAGGGTTAGGCTGGGTTCATATTGCATTATGGCAGTCCGTTAGATGGACTGCGTTTCACCGCGGTATAACGCGGTGTAACGCAGTCCGTTAACGCTGCCATTCGCCCCATTTGTGTGCGCATCCCAACGCATGCCGTAAAGCGACATGCGTTCGCGACGTGCCGTCATTCAGTGACGGAGCCTCGGACACGGGCTGCAGCGTCTGGGCTCCATCACCGCTAGCACAGATGAATCATCTGCTGATTCATCTGCGGTAGCGGGTATAGCATAACGCGATCGCGTTATGCTATACCGTTACCAGCCGGTCAACGCTACATGTTGAACGGGCTGGTAAAACGCAATATGAATCCAGCCTTAGGGTTAGAACTAGGGTTAGGGTTAGCATTAGGGTTAGAATTAGGGTTAAGGTTAGAATTACGGTTAGGGTTGGAATTTGGGTTAGGGTTGGAATTTGGGTTAGGGTTGGAATTAGGGTTAGGCTTGTGTTTAGGTTTATGGTTAGAGTTGGGATTAGGGTTAGGGGTGTGTTGGGGTTAGGGTTATGGTTAGGGTTTGTATTAGGGTTAGGTGTGTGTAGGGGTTAGGGTTGGGGTTAGGGGTGTGTTGGGGTTAGGGTTGGAGTTAGAATTGAGGGGTTTCCACTATTTAGGCACATCAGGGGGTCTCCATACGCGACATGGCGCCACCATTGATTCCTGCAAATTTTGAGTTCAAAAAGTCAAACAGTGCTCCCTTTATTCCAAGCCGCGACGTGTGCCGAAACAGTGGTTTATCCCCACATATGGGGTATCAGCGTACTCGGGAAAAATTGCACAACAACTTTGGGGGTTCTAATTTCTCCTGTTAACATTGGGAAAAAAAAATTGGGGACTAAAAAATTATTTTTGTGGAAAAAAAATGATTTTATATTTTCACGGCTCTGCGTTATAAACTTCTGTGAAGGACTTGGAGATTCAAAGTGCTTACCACACATCTAGAGGAGTTCCTTGGGGGATCTAGTTTCCAAAATGGGGTTACTTGTGGGGAGTTTCTACGGTTTAGGCACATCAGGGACTCTGCAAACGTAACATGACGCCCGAAGACCATTCCATCAAGTGGGCATTTCAAAACGTCACTACTTCCCATCCGAGCCCCGACGTGTGCCCATACAGTAGTTTTCTCCCACATATAGGATAGCAGCATACTCAGGACAAATTGGACAACAACTTTTGGGGTCTAATTTCTCATGCTACCCTTGGGAAATAAAAAAATTGGGGACTAAAAGATCCTGATTGTGGAAAAAATATGATTTTTTTATTTTCATGCCCGGGCGTTATAAACTTCTGTGTAGCCCTTGGGGGTTCAAAGTGCTCACCACACATCTAGATAAGTTCTTTGCGGGGTCTAGTTTCCAAAATTGGGTCACTTGTGGGGAGTTTCTACTGTTTAGGCACATCAGGGGCTCTGCAAACGTAACAAGATGCCCGCAGACCATTCCATCAAGTCGGCATTTCAAAGCGTCACTACTTCCCTTCCAAGCCCTGACGTGTGCCCAAACAGTGGTTCCCCCCCACATTTCGGGTACTAGCATATTCAGGCCAAACTGGACAACAACTTTTGAGGTCCAATTTCTCCTGTAACCATTGTGAAAATAAAACATAGTGGGCTAAAAAATCACTTTTTGAGAAAAAAAAAATGATTTTTTATTTTCACGGCTCTGCGTTATAAACTTCTGTGAAGCACCTGGGGGTTCAAAGTGCTCACTATGCATCTAGATAAGTTCCTTAGGGCGTCTAGTTTCCAAAATGGGGTCACTTGTGGGGGATCTCCAATGTTTAGGCACACAGGAACTCTCCAAATGCGACATGGCAACCGCTAAATATTCCAGCATATTTTCCATTCAAAAAGTCAAATGGCGCTGCTTCCCTTCTGAGCCCTGCCGTGCGCCCAAACAGTGGTTTATGATCACAAATGAGGTATCTGTGTACTCAGGAGAAATTGCCCAACAAATTTTAGGATAAATATTTATACTGTTGCCCATGTGAAAATAAAAAAAACTGAGGCTAAAGAAATTTTTTGTGAAAAAAAAGTACTTTCTTTTTTTTTACGGATCAATTTGTGAAGCACCTGGGGGTTCAAAGGGCTCACTATGCATCTAGATAAGTTCCTTAGGGGGTCTAGTTTCCAAAATGGGGTCACTTGTGGGGAGCTCCAATGTTTAGGCACACAGGGATTTTCCAAATGCGACATGGCAACCGCTAAATATTCGAGCATATTTTCCATTCAAAAAGTCAAATGGCGCTCCTTCCCTTCTGAGCCCTGCCGTGCGCCCAAATAGTGGTTTATGACCACATATGGGGTATCTGTGTACTCAGGAGAAATTGCCCAACAAATTTTACGATCCAATTTATACTGTTGCCCATGTGAAAATGAAAAAACTGAGGTTAAAAGAAAATTTTTGTGAAAAAAAAGTACTTTCTTTTTTTTACGGATCAATTTGTGAAGCACCTGGGGGTTTAAAGTGCTCACTATGCATCTAGATAAGTTCCTTAGGGGGTCTAGTTTCCAAAATGGGGTCACTTGTGGGGGAGCTCCAATGTTTAGGCACACAGGGACTCTCCAAATGCGACATGGCAACCGCTAAATATTCCAGCATATTTTCCATTCAAAAAGTCAAATGGCGCTCCTTCCCTTCTGAGCCCTACCGTGCGCCCAAACAGTGGTTTATGACCACATATGAGGTATCGATGTACTCAGGAGAAATTTCCTAACAAATTTAAGGATCCAATTTATACTGTTGCCCATGAGAAAATGAAAAAACTGAGGCTAAAAGAAAATTTTTGTGAAAAAAAAGTACTTTCTTTTTTTTACGGATCAATTTGTGAAGCACTTGGGGGTTCAAAGTGCTCACTGTGCATCTAGATAAGTTCCTTAGGGGGTCTAGTTTCCAAAATGGGGTCACTTGTGGGGGAGCTCCAATGTTTAGGCACACAGGGACTCTCCAAATGCGACATGGCAACCGCTAAATATTCCAGCATATTTTCCATTCAAAAAGTCAAATGGCGCTCCTTCCCTTCTGAGCCCTGCCGTGCGCCCAAACAGTGCTTTATGACCACATATGAGGTATCTGTGTACTCAGGAGAAATTGCACAACAAATTTTAGGATCCATTTTATCCTGTTGCCCATGTAAAAATGAAAAATTTGATGCTAAAAGAAAATTTTTGTTGGAAAAATTAAAATGTCCATTTTTTCCTTCCACGTTGCTTTAGTTCCTGTGAAGCACCTGAAGGGTTAATAATCTTCTTGAATGTAGTTTTGAGTAGCTTGAGGGGTGCAGTTTTTATAAAGGTGTCACGTTTGGGTATTTTCTGCCATATAGACCCCTCAAAGTGACTTCAAATGTGAGGTGGTCCCTAAAAAAAATGGTTTTGTAAATGTTGCTGTAAAAATGAGAAATCGCTGGTCAACTTTTAACCCTTATAACTTCGTAACAAAAATAAATGTTAACCCCCTGACTGCTGCGATCCAGCGCGATCGCAGAGCTCAGGGGGGGAGGCAGAGGGTCGGGAGCTCCCTCTGCCTCAGATCGGCACCCTGCAATGTATTTGAAGGGGCCGAGCTCTGCCTTGATGACCCGGGGGTTGTCATGACAACCTCCGGGTCATTTAGCTACGGGAAGCTGCTGTGATCATTGTCACAGCAGCTTCCACTATAGTTGCAATGCATTGCAATGCCAGAGCATTGCAATGCATTGTAACTGCAATAAAAAGTAAAAAAAGTGAAAGTCCCATAAAGGGACAAGTTAAAAAAAATCATTTTTTAAAAAAAATTGTAAAAAAATATTAAAAAATAATTTTAAAAAATCCCCTAAAAAATACACATTTTTATGTAATAAAAAAAATAAAAAACAAAAAACATACACATGTTAGGTATCGCCACGTCCGTAAAAATCCCATATATAAAAGCGTAACCCTAGTTAACCCCTTCAGTGAAAGCCGTAAAAAAAAACACAAAAAAGTAGTAAATTATACTTTTTCCAAGCGGTATCATTATACCGCTTGGAAAAAGTGCAATAACACGCGATCAAAAAGTCAGATATAAATAATCATGGTACCGCTGAAAACGTCATCTTGTCCCGCAAAAAACAAGCCACTATACAACATCATCAGCAAAAAAATAAAAAAGTTATAGCTCGCGGAATAAACTGATGCAAAAATAATTATTTTTTCTATAAAATTTTTTATTGTGTAAAAAACGCCAAAACATAAAAAAAAATATATAAATGAGGAATCGCCGTAACCGTAGTGACCCGAAGAATAAAGCTGCTTTATCAATTTTACCACACACGGAACGGAGGAAAAAAAAAAAAAAAAAACAATTCCTGAATTACTGGTTTTTGTTCATTCTGATTCCACAAAAATCGGAATAGGAAACGATCAAAAAACGTTATGTGCCTGAATATGGTACCAATAAAAACGTCAGCTCGTCCCGCAAAAAATAAGCCCACAGATAACTCTGTCGGCCGAAATATGGAAAAATTATAGCTCTCAAAATACGGCGATGCAAAAATTTCTTACAAAAAATTATTCCAAGAAAAAGCATCTTTTAGTGTGTGACAGAAGCTAAACATGAAAAAAGGGTGTAAATCTGGTATCGCTGTAATCGCACCGATCCGAGGAATAAAGTCGCCTAATCACTAATATCGCACGAGGAACGGCGTAAAAAAGAAAACCAATCCTTCACCTTTTGTAGATTTGTTCATTGTGCCTCCCAAAGATCGCAGTAAGGCGATCACAGTGGTTCCCCCCCACATATGGGGTATCAGCGTACTCAGGACAAAATGCACAATAGCTTTTGGGGTCCTATTTCTCCTGTTACCCTTATAAAAATAAAAATTTGGGGCAAAAAGGTAATTTTTGTGGAAAAAAAATATGATTTTTTTATTTTCACGGCTCTACATTATAAACTTCTGTGAAGCCCTTGGGGGTTCAAAGTGCTGACCACACATCTAGATAAGTTCCTTGGGGGGTCTAGTTTGCAAAATGGGGTCATTTGTGGGGGGTTTTACTGTTTAGGCACATCAGGGGCTCTCCAAGCGCGACATGACACCCGCAGACCATTCCATCAAAGTCTGCATTTAAAAACGGTGCTCCTTCCCTTCCGAGCTCTGCCATGCGTCAAAATAGTGGTTCCCCCCCACATATGGGATATCAGCGTACTCAGGACAAATTGCACAATAGCTTTTGGGGTCCTATTTCTCCTGTTACCCTTAGAAAAATAAAAATTTGGGGCAAAAAGTTAATTTTTGTGGAAAAAAATATGATTTTTTTATTTTCACGCCTCTACATTATAAACTTCTGTGAAGCCCTTGGGGGTTCAAAGTGCTGACCACACATCTAGATAAGTTCCTTGGGGGGTCTAGTTTGCAAAATGGGGTCATTTGTGGGGGGTTTCTACTGTTTAGGCACATCAGGGGCTCTCCAAGCGCGACATGACACCCGCAGACCATTCCATCAAAGTCTGCATTTAAAAACGGTGCTCCTTCCCTTCCGAGCTCTGCCATGCGTCAAAATAGTGGTTCCCCCCACATATGGGATATCAGCGAACTCAGGACAAATTGCACAATAGCTTTTGGGGTCCTATTTCTCCTGTTACCCTTATAAAAATAAAAATTTGGGGGCAAAAAGATTATTTTTGTGGAAAAAAATATGATATTTTTATTTTCACGGCTCTACGTTGTAAACTTCTGTGAAGCACTTGGGGGTTCAAAGTGCTCACCACACATCTAGATAAGTTCCTTGGGGGGTCTAGTTTCCAAAATGGAGTCACTTGTGGGGGGTTTCTACTGTTTAGGCACATCAGGGGCTCTCCAAGCGCGACATGACACCCGCA
The DNA here is from genome assembly GCA_033576555.1 of Oophaga sylvatica. Lineage (NCBI taxonomy): Eukaryota > Metazoa > Chordata > Amphibia > Anura > Dendrobatidae > Oophaga > Oophaga sylvatica. The sequence continues at coordinate 562,640,153 of JARQOD010000004.1, forward strand.
GACCATTCCATCAAAGTCTGCATTTAAAAACGGAGCTCCTTCCCTTCCGAGCTCTGCCATGCGTCAAAATAGTGGTTCCCCCCACATATGGGATATCAGCGTACTCAGGACAAATTGCACAATAGCTTTTGGGGTCCTATTTCTCCTGTTACCCTTAGAAAAATAAAAATTTGGGGCAAAAAGTTAATTTTTGTGGAAAAAAATATGATTTTTTTATTTTCACGCCTCTACATTATAAACTTCTGTGAAGCCCTTGGGGGTTCAAAGTGCTGACCACACATCTAGATAAGTTCCTTGGGGGGTCTAGTTTGCAAAATGGGTCATTTGTGGGGGGTTTCTACTGTTTAGGCACATCAGGGGCTCTCCAAACGTGACATGACACCCGCAGACCATTCCATCAAAATCTGCATTTGAAAAAGGCGCTACTTCCCTTTCCAGCTCTGCCATGCGTCAAAATAGTGGTTTACCCCCACATATGGTATGGGGTATCAGCATACTCAGGACAAATTGCACAATAACTTTTGGGGTCCTGTTACCCTTTGGAAATAAAAATTGGGGGTGGAAAGATCATTTTTGTGGAAAAGATATGATTTTTTTAATTTTACTGCTCTACGTTATAACCTTCTGTGAAGCCCTTGGGGGTTCAAAGTTCTCACCACACATCTAGATAAGTTCCTTGGGGGGTCTAGTTTCCAAAATGGGGTCACTTGTGGGGGGTTTCCACTGTTTAGGCACACAGGGCTCTCCAAATGCACATGGCGTCCAATCTCAATTCCAGCCAAAAAAGTCAAATGGCGCTGCTTCCCTTCCAAGCTCTGCCATGCGCCCAAATAGTGGTTTACCCCACATATGGGGTATCAGGGTACTCAGGACAAATTGAACAATAACTTTTGGGGTCCTTTTACCCTTTGGGAAATAAAAATTGGGGTGAAAGATCATTTTTGTGGAAAAGATATGATTTTTTAATTTTACAGCTCTACGTTATAACCTTCTGTGAAGCCCTTGGGGGTTCAGAGCTCTCACCACACATCTAGATAAGTTCCTTGAGGGGTCTAGTTTCCAAAATGGGGTTACTTGTGGGGGTATCCACTGTTTAGGCACACAGGGGCTCTCCAAATACAACATGGCGTCCAATCTCAATTCCAGCCAAAAAAGTCAAATGGCGCTGCATCCCTTCCGAGCTCTGCCATGCACCCAAATAGTGGTTTACCCTCACATATGGGGTATCAGCGTACTCAGGACTAATTGCACAATAACTTTTGGGGTCCTTTTATCCTTTGGAAAATAAAAATTGGGATGAAAAGATAATTTTTGTGGAAAAAAACATGATTTTTTAATTTTACGGCTCTACGTTATAACCTTCTGTGAAGCCCTTGGGGGTTAAAAGCTCTCACAACACATTTAGATAAGTTACTTGGGGGGTCTAGTTTCCAAAATGGGGTCACTTGTGGGGGGTTTCCACTGTTTAGGCACACAGGGACTCTCCAAATGCGACATGGCGTCCAATCTCAATTCCAGCCAAAAAAGTCAAATGGCGCTGCTTCCCTTCCGAGCTCTGCCATGCGCCCAAATAGTGGTTTACCCCCACACATGGGGAATCGATGTACACAGGAGAAATTGTACAACAAATAATGTGGTTAATTTTCTACTGATACCCTTGACAAAATTTTAAAAAATTGTGTCGAAAGAAAAATTTTGGGAAAAAAAGTTAAATGTTAATTTTTTCCTTCCACATTGCTTCAATTCTTGTGAAGTACCTAAAGGGTTAATAAACTTCTTGAATGTGGCTTTGAACACGTTGAGGGGTGCAGTTTTTAGAATGGTGTCACTTTTGGGTATTTTCTGTCATATTGACCCTCAAATTCACTTCAAATGTGAGGTGGCCCCTAAAAAAAATGATTTTGTAAATTTTGTTGGAAAAATGAGAAATTGCTGGTCAACTTTTAACACTTATAACTTCCTAACAAAAAAAAATTTTGGTTCCAAAATTGTGCTGATGTAAAGTAGACATGTGGGAAATGTTATTTATTAACTAATTTTTGTGACATATCTCTCTGATTTAATGGCATAAAAATTAAAATTTGAAAATTGCAAAATTTTCAAAATTTTTGCCATATTTCCGTTTTTTTATAAATAAACGCAAGTTATATTGAAGAAATGTTACCACTATCATGAAGTACAATATGTCTCGAGAAAACAATCTCAGAATTGCCAAGATCCGTTGAAGCGTTCCAGAGTTATAACCTCATAAAGAGACAGTGGTCAGAAATGTAAAAATTGGCCTGGTCTTTAACCTACAAAATGGCTTGGTCGTTAAGGGGTTAAAGGTCCAGCATATAATCATGATAATATGGCGCAATAATCCATGATCAAGCATAACCTAGAAAAAGTGCATCGTGCATAGTGAAAATTGCTATGTGTGCCTGCAAGTGCAGGTGAAACAATGCCAACGGATAGCAAAGGTATATGCTATCTATGTATCAGAGTGCATAGCCTCTGATGGCGAATGGCGATATAATACTCTACCTCAATAAAGGCTGCAGCACCACTCAAATTAGTTTCAGGACGGCCTGTTGACTTTTGGCCACGGCTGTGCTCATATCGGTCGTAACAGGTAAATGTTCACGGGTCCATGTGGAGGTAGACCGTGACGGCTCCTGCAGCGATGATTCTGAGGAACTGGAGTAGGAGGAGGAGTCAATGTGTACAGACTGGATTTCTGCAATCCTTGGAGTTGGCAGAACACGTACAGCGCCACTCTCAAGATCTGTACCCGGCTCCACATTCACCCAATGGGCAGTGAGGGAAAGGTATCATCCCTGTCCATGGGTACTGGTCCACACATCGGTGGTCAGGTGGACCTTGCTACTGATGGCGTTTAGTAGCGCATGTTTAATTTTTCCCTCCGCATACTTTTGCAGACCAGGGACGGCTTGCCTGCTGAAATAATAGCGGCTGGGAACGTTGTATTGTGGGACTGCCAATGCCATTAAGTTACAGAAACTGTCAGTCTCCACCAGCCTGAATGACAGCATTTCAAGGGACAGGAGTTTTGCAATGCCAGCATTCAGAGCCTGAGCTCGGGGATGGTTAGCTGAGTATGGCCGCCTTTTCTCCCATGCCTGTGCTACCGATGGCTGTAGAGTGGCCTGGGAGTGTGAGGATGACAGGGAACGTGGTGCTGTGGGTGGAATTACACTGGGTCTCTGTACAACACTGCCAGAGGTTCTTCCAGGGCGATCCTGTGAGGAAGCTGAACCAGCTGTGTGTGAGCTGGAGGAAGAGGCTACAACACGAGCTGAAGATGTAGGTGGTGCTGTAGGTTGGCCTGCGTCTCCAGTGTGTCTTTGTAACTCCACCACGTGCTTGGTCCGCACATGTTTCCACATATTTGTGGTATTGAGGTTGCTGACACTTTTACCTCTTTTGACTTTTTGATTACACAGCTTGCATTTGACAAAGCAAATGTCATCTGCAACTGTGTCAAAAAAGGTCCACGCACTGCAAGTCCTGGGAGCTCCCGTTTTGGCTTTTGGAAGAGAACTGCTCCGAACTGGTGCCAAAGTGGAGGCTACAGGCAACAGAGTCTGCACCCTACCTCTCCCTCCTGTTGGACCGTTGGGGGAATCTCTTCCTCAGAGCTGCTCCCACCACCTTCCTGTTCCTCATGACATGATGGGTCAAGGACCTCATCATCTCCACTACCCTCTTCAAAGACCTGCTTCTCCTGGGTCATCTGGCCAGCACCATGCGCAACAGAAACTGGCACCTGAGTCTCATCATTATCAGATGCGTTCTGCTTTGTGCTGACCATAGGCACTGGCCCACCCGCCTCTTCAGATTCAGAGAGACAAAGCAGTTGCGCATCACTGCATACTCCCTCTTCTTCACATTCTAGAATGCTGCTTGGCTGGCCACCTCTTTCCAAGCCAACAGATTCAGAGAACAGAAGTAGAGATTGAGCTGGCTCCTGTACAGAGCTCTCTGACTGCCTAGGCAATTTGGCAGGTGGTGAAGAGACAGATGGTTGCTCTTCAGTGCTCTGGTCCTGAGAGGAGGTGGAAGCAATTGAAGTCGATGCGTTAGCTGCCATCCATCCGACAACGGCTTCAATTTGTTCTTCCCGCAGCAAGGGGGTACGGCAAGCTCCTACAAAGCGGCGCATAAATGACCGCTCATGGGGAAAACTGGTGGATGCTGTGTCACTGGTGGCCGCAGCAGGCACAGAATCCCAACGTCCTCTCCCTGCTGAAACTCCACACCCACTACCACGTGCCTTACTCCCTGCCTTCTTCATCTTGGTAGATTGATAAAGATAGGCAGAAAAGTACTAAGGCCTTAATGTGCTTATTCCTGAACAGCTGCTAACAGGTATAAGAAACACTAAGTTTATTAAGTGTGGACTACACTTTAATATGAGCTAATGTGGCCTAGCAAGTGTCAAGTGTAGTGTTTGCTGAACTTTATTAACTTTTTTGTGTTTTTCACAAAAAAAAAAAGGTTGTGTTTGAGACAAAAGATGTACAATCGATAGAATCACAAACTTTTTGTAGCTATTACAATGCAGGAAACTAGAATGCAATAGATGAGGCCTCAAAAAATAGGTTAATACTAATCTGGCAGGTCCTGCAGGCCGCAAACCAGCCGAAAGGCTCCTATAACTACTCCTATCTAGTGTTTGCAACCAATGTATTGGATACGGATGGAAGCGCATCACATTAATAGGAGAGAGTTAATTTAAATTGAATTGAGCATCACCAATTACAAAAAAACAAAAAGGATGAGGCAGTGACACACGCTTAGCAGACTACAACCAGCAGTAGATGCAGAACTAACTTCAGCGTGAGCTGCACTCACAAAGAGACCTCACAGACAGCCGTGAACACTGCAGAGAACTGTTCACTAGCTCTGAAAGGCTCTGCTATGTACTTCTATAGTGTTTGCAACCAATGTATTGGATACGGATTGAAGCGCGGCACACTAATAGATTAGAGTTAATTTAAATTGAATGGAGCAGCACCAATTACAAAAACAAAAAGGATGAGGCAGTGACACACGCTTAGCAGACTACAACCAGCAGTGGATGCAGAACTAACTTCAGCGTGAGCTGTACTCACAAAGAGACCTCACAGACAGCCATGAACACTGCACACAACTGTTCACTAGCTCTGAAAGGCTCCGCTATGTACTTCTATAGTGTTTGCAACCAATGTATTGGATACGGATGGAAGCACATCACACTAATAGATGAGAGTTAATTTAAATTGAATGGAGCAGCACCAATTACAACAACAAAAAAAAGGATGAGGCAGTGACACACGTGCAGCTGACTACAAGCAGCAGTGGATGCAGACCAAACTGCAGCGTCACCTACACTCACACACAGAGCTTGCAGACAGCTGTGAAAACAGCACTGCAAGGCAAAAGGAAGCTTTACACAGCGGTTGGTAAACTAGCCTGCCTAAAGAACAATTCACAAAATCGCAATCTCTAACTGTCCCTCAGAGTCAGAAGAGCAGCGTTCTGTCCCTATCTGAATTCACAGCAGAGTGAAACCAAAATGGAGGCGGCGCCTTTTATAGTGCATTCTGACATCATTTCAGCAGCCAATCACAGCCATGCCATTAGTTAACATGACCGCAGCATTACAGGATGTGCCCACACTTCTTAGGATTCCTCATTGGCTGAATCAAATCACATTGCCTTTCATAGCATTATGGGAGCTTCCGATTCCGGTATACGATATGGCAAAAGCATCGGAACTCAGTATCGGAATTCCGATACCACGAATATCGGCCGATACCCGATACTTGCGGTATCGGAATGCTCAACACTAGTCCAGACCATGAATGGCGTTCCAGAATGAGGCTCGCCATGACCTATAGTTCTCGGGTTTTTCAGTGAACTTTACAAGTCCTTTTGTAACCAGTTCTTGGCGGGCAAGGAACTTTGCAAAGTCTATGGTGGCTTGGTCAATGCTGGAAAGAGCAGCTGTGTTATAGTCATGTCTAGTGTGTGGTGTATCACCATACCTGTGAGACGCTTCTGACTTCGTATAGTCTGTGCAGTACCTTCTCGGCGAAGGAGGTGTCTCTTTAAGGAGGGATGGGAGCTGTACCTTCTGCTCAGCGGAACAGCCGCTGTAGTCAACATCTCTGCGCTGAATGACTCCTTGTTTGTGGTAACGAAGTTCGGGGTAGGATCGCTGGTAGCCGGCGTAGGCTGGTCGATGTGGTGCATCAGGGCTGTCACCAATGCCGGAATGTTGACGGACGTACTCTGCGACACGCTGGGCTGGATCTTGCTATCCTAAATCTGGTCCGCGAATGTTGCTGCGTCTCTCACAATCAGGATCCTTCATAGCTTCCAAATAATCTGCTTTAGCAATTGCAGCTGCTGTCTGTTTGTCTGCCGCAAGTCTTTCTAGCTCTGCTTACAAACGTGCAGTTTCGGCTTGCAGGCGTGCGGTTTCGGCCTCTTTCTCTGCCTGCAGACATGCGGTTTCGGCCTCTCTCTCTCTGCCTGCAGACATGTGGTTTCGGCTTGCAGGCGTGCGGTATTTGCATCTTGCTCCGCCTGTCTCAGCCTTAGGTGCATCTCTCTTTCAGCGAAGGAGGATCTTGCTTTGGCTGCCTCGGCTCCAGCACCTTCTGTAGCTTGCTCGTGACCTTGTTTTGAGTGAGGATGTGCTGTTTTGAGACATTGTGCGCTTAGCTGCGTAGTGCTGAGTATATTAGCAGGAAACAGTCTATGCGCGGCGGCTTCCGCATGGCGGGAATGATGATGCGCTTGATGGTGGGTTGCACTCTCGGTACTTGTGACTGCATGGTGGCCACTTCAGTATCCGCAGGCAGTGCGATGTGGGTACAAGCGGCTCCTTAAGTCGTATTCACTATCGCAGGCATCTAGCATATCTGTTTTACTGTTCTGCCTTCATACACGTTGACATGGTGTGCAATCTAGCATACAGCTAAACCATCATTCTTTCTTCCAAATAACATAGAAAACTAGATCTGAACTGAAAAAGTAAGTTAATGTGTATGCAAAATGTAAATGCATATTAACACATGACCATTACACAGAAAAACAGGCACAAAAAAACAAATATCCAAAAATGAAATAAAAAATCTTTTTGCAAAAATGCATGAAGGTAGTAATAATCATAAGGGTATTTAGTAAACATAATTTTGATCAAAATAATGTACAAGCCATCCCGCCACGTCAAGGCAACCCTCTGTGGGACAGTCCTACTCTAATATTGAAAACCTTTCCACTTGTCAAGTGACTTAAATGTGAACAAGGGCAGAGGGACTGAACCACCAGTTGAAGCTCTGGCCAGACAAGATGGATTTTCTCAACTCAGAAAACAGGGCGGTCACACCCTTATATGCACGGAATGCACTATGAACTACATAGAAAACTAGATCTGAACTGAAAAAGTAAGTTAATGTGTATGCAAAATGTAAATGCATATTAACACATGACCATTACACAGAAAAACAGGCACAAAAAAACAAATATCCAAAAATGAAATAAAAAATCTTTTTGCAAAAATGCATGAAGGTAGTAATAATCATAAGGGTATTTAGTAAACATAATTTTGATCCAAATAATGTACAAGCCATCCCGCCACGTCAAGGCAACCCTCTGTGGGACAGTCCTACTCTAATATTGAAAACCTTTCCACTTGTCAAGTGACTTAAATGTGAACAAGGGCAGAGGGACTGAACCCACCAGTTGAAGCTCTGGCCAGACAAGATGGATTTTCTCAACTCAGAAAACAGGGCGGTCACACCCTTATATGCACGGAATGCACTATGAACTACATAGAAAACTAGATCTGAACTGAAAAAGTAAGTTAATGTGTATGCAAAATGTAAATGCATATTAACACATGACCATTACACAGAAAAACAGGCACAAAAAAACAAATATCCAAAAATGAAATAAAAAATCTTTTTGCAAAAATGCATGAAGGTAGTAATAATCATAAGGGTATTTAGTAAACATAATTTTGATCCAAATAATGTACAAGCCATCCCGCCACGTCAAGGCAACCCTCTGTGGGACAGTCCTACTCTAATATTTCTTCCAAATAAGCAGACTGTCCTCTGTAATCTAACTTGTTTATTGGTGAACAGTATAGAACATGCACAGTAAAACTATAAAAAATACAAATGACATAGATAAGTATTGGGCAATAATCACACAGCTGACACTTTACAACTAACAGGAAAGTATTTAACCAAAAAGAGGCCAAATTATAAATGCTCATCAATATATGGACAATCAGGATACCCAAAAAAAATATATGGAAAACAGAGCCAAATATAGAAAAATACAAATGCAATTTTTATTAATGAATCACAAAAAGGTTTTAAAAAAAGTACACTAACATGATACAAAATATCAATGACAAGAGAGAAGGCAAAAAACCTAGATACCGCTATTAAGTAAGAATGAATGTCCAAAGTCATATAACACAGAATGGCTACATATGAAATTAGAACAAATATATATCAGGATACTGTGATATATTTATTCAAAAGCTGTCCATCAAAAATAAAAATAAATATAGTGCACAGTGCACAAAATAATACCAAAAATTATATACATATACAATAATATTTTTTAATATCCTATTGGTAAAAAAAAACCTACAAGAGTGCATAAGAAAAAGGAGAAAAAATTATTAGAAATGCTCAAATGAACAATTTATAATTTAAACAGCAAAATTGCATGATCACATCGATGGACAGTGTTGATAAATTACCACAGTACCCTGAAGTGGTGCAAAAATTGGACATGCATAACAGAAGCCAAAAACCCTATAGTAGCATACAAAAATCATGAAATACAGTTATACATGAAAATGTGCATATACATATATCTTAGGACCAGGCAAAAGCCTATAAATCAAATCAGTATATATATATAAATAAAAAAATGCACATATATGTGCTGCGGTAATAATTGGAAAGAACTATGGCATACAGTTGTATATAAGCATTCATCAATGGGCTAGGTGAGTATGTCAATCAGCAGGGTAAATTGCATTTGTATTTTTCTATATTTGGCTCTGTTTTCCATATTTTTTTTGGGGGTATCCTAACAGGAAAGTATACAGTATGATGCAACTATAACATGAGAAAACACAGGATTCTAATAACATCTCCTGTGCACTGGCTGCTATACAGTTAATAGCCTCCTAAACACTGCATTGCTAGAGAAGATATTGATCTTACCAGATATGCTTTACCAGGATAGCAAACTTAAGTTGGAGAGGTTACAGGAGAGCACATGAACACGTGTTTTCCCTGAAGTACATGGAAGAAAATAGAGTTTCTTCATCCCAGAATACCTTGCTTCAATCCCACAATGCAATACTCTATCTGCTTGCTAAAGGCACAGGCTATAAATTCAGCCACCACTAGATGGTGCTATAACAAACAAAACTAGCACACAGTAAGAAACATGCTGCCCAGTACTCAGAATGGGCATAACACTCGGCCCCCTGCTCTGTGACAATATGGGGTCTCCACTTTGTGGCTGAGTTGCTGCAGTTCCTTCCACGTCTTAATATCTTAATAATATCACTTATACTGTAGGTGATGGGGGAATGTTGAGGAGGGAAGAAATGTCATAAATGGTCTTGTTACCCTTGTGGCTCCTATTAGAGGACCACGCTGATATCAGTGAGCTCTGCACTAATGGGCGTTCGGTCACACGTTAGTAAAGGCAGATGGCTTGGCGGGAGGCTGGAGATTATATTCAACTGCAACAGTAGGTCTGAATTCACTCATTAAGATGTCTATGATAATAGTTTTCTTCATGTAGCGTACACACCAAACAGGTCAGAATAATAATTCTATTAATGACATCTATACAACACTGTGGAATTATTGGCACTATATAAGCTAGTGAAATAAATAATAAAAATAATAATGATAATACTATAGATACAATTCATTGAGGCAATAAAGTTTCATGCTAAAGGTTTAGCATTGTTCTGTTAATCGCCCGCCAGATTTTTTAATTGCTCTGTGGTCTGAATGGTTGGTCTAGTCAATTAAAATCAATTTTTTACCAAGCTGCCTCTGGAAAGATCGAAGTATCGTGAAAAGTAGAGATGAGCGACTTTGCCTCCGGCAGGGTCGAGTCGGGTTTCGGAACACCCGACTTTCGCAAAAGTCGAGACGAACAAAGTCGACAGACTATCGGAAAAAGTCGAGTCGGAGTTGACAACCTGACCCCAATGCAAGTCAATGAGGAATAAAAGTCGGCAGTGAGTGGAGGACAGTAAACACACCTACAGTGGCCATTTCAATGCCAACGACATCAATTCTTATTACTTAAGCTTGTCAACCTTAATTTTCTTTATAATAATAGTAGCGCATTGAAAACTGGGTGTTATTTGGCTAAAGTTGTGGGGGGTGGGACTGGCTCCAGGTTTTCATGGGCCCCGGGCGAAAGAGTCTCAGTGGACCACTTTAACACAGACCACAATTCATGATGCTCCAATACGGCACAGAAATATAGGTATAGTACAATGCCAAATACTTCACTTCTTACATGACATGACTGATATCTATTGTAAATTCTACAATAGCTCAAAAACAGGACAGTATATTCCTCGATACAGTATTATGGCCACCACAAAGTGCGCCATACAGAATAATGAGCCCATATATTGCTCTATACAGAATAATGAGCCCCATATATTGTTCCATACAGAATGGGCTCCATATAATGCTCCATACAGAATAGGCCCCATATGTGCTCCATATGATGCTCCATAAATAAAGGGCCCTGTATGATGCCCTATAAAAAATGAACCCCATATGATGTGCTAGTATATGATGGGCCCCATACATGATGCTCCAGTGTATGATGAGCCCCATATATAATGCTCCAAATATAATGGTCCCATATATAATGCTCCATATATAATGGGCTCCATGTGATGCTCCAGTATATAATGGGCCCCATATATGATGCTCCAGTGTATAATGGGCCCCGTATATGATGCTCCAGTGTATGATGGGCCCTATTTATAATGTTCCAGAGTATAAAGGGCCCTATCTATGATGCTCAAGTGTATGATGGGCCAATATATAATTCTCCAGTGTATAATGCTCCCCATATATGGCTCTAAACATTAAAAAAATGAAATACCGCTCCTGGCTGGGCACTGCTCTACTCTGGACTCCTCAGCATCGCCATCTTCCATCTCTCTGCACTATGACTGTTCAGGCAGAGGGTGCACAGATGTGACATCAACGCGCTGTCTGACCTGAATGTCACTGTCAGCAAACGCGGAAGACGTCACAGTGGTGGAGCAGGGAGATGTAAGTATTGCAAGTGCTGGGGCCCTGAGCAAGCAGGGGGAGCCCACTCTTGGGCACCGGCACAGGCATAGGGCCCCTCATAGTACACCGGTGTCTCTGACGGCGAGTTGGCCCCCCCACCTGCTCAGGGCCCTGGCTCTTGCCCGGGTGCGCCAGGTGCTGATGCCGGCTTTGGGGGGGTACAGCCCAGTTAGGGAGGTGGAAAAACTGGCATATGTTGAGGTGTAGGCTGGACGTTCAGCAGCAGCAAATGGAGTAATTGGAGAAGTCAGAGGAAGAGGAGGACAAAGCGAGCCATTTTGCTGGCAACCTATGTGTCATCAGGGGAAGGTGGGACAAAATCCTTTGAAAACCTGGCATGGTTCATTTTAATGAAGATAAGATCACCAACAATTTGGGTGGACAGCCGGGTCCTTCTTTCTGTCAAGATTGATCCAGCAGCACTGAAGACTCTTTCTGATAGCACACTACCAGCAGGGCAAGCGAGCTCCTGTAAGGCATATTGTGCCAATTCAGGCCAGGTGTCCAGTTTACAGGCCCAGTAGTCAAAGGGGAATGAACTGTGAGGGAGAACATTGATAGGGGAGGAGAAGTAATTTTGAACCATAGTTGACAACTGTTGTCTCCTAGTATTCAAGCAGCTGACAGCACTCGGGAGTTAGCACGGATGCACGTTCAGGCGTTCAAGGATCCAAATGAACAACAGTCCAACGAAAAAATAGGAACAGCATCCAATCCAGGTGAAGTATAACAAGTCTTTATTCAGCCACCATAAAATACGACGTTTCGGCCATTTTCAGGCCTTTATCAAGTATGTATGTATACTTGATAAAGGCCTGAAAATGGCCGAAACGTCGTATTTTATGGTGGCTGAATAAAGACTTGTTATACTTCACCTGGATTGGATGCTGTTCCTATTTTTTCGTTGAACTGTTGTCTCCTGTCTGTTGCAATCAATTCAGTATTACCAGTCGTGTGAGCAGTACTCGAGAAATCAGTCCACAACATGGTCATGAAACCCCTGTCTCCAACGCCACTTCGGCTGTGTGCACCACGAACACCTCTTCCAGTTGGCCCAGTACGGCTCGTGGTAGAACCTGCACCGCTGCTGTGTGCTGGGAATGAAAATTACGCTTGCCATCAGACGAGAAAAAGGTAGCTGTACGCTCGATATTACGGCAAGCTAGACAAGATCCACATGGGAAACATCCATGGCGAGGTTTACTAGTGGAGAAAAAGGAAGGGGGAGGTTGTGCAATATAATGGCTTCTCACCAACAGGTCTTTCAGGTTGCTACTTCGTCTTGCAGTAAGAAGTGGTCTGTCGGGTAACCATTTACCCAGTGTTGGCTCTGTTTTTAAAACAGACCAGTGTTTGTTTAGGATTTTCCTAATGGTGTTCCATCTGATTTTTTGGATATCTGGATCACTATGGCCTCAGATGGGGCGATACAGACAGATGTATACCGTAAGGAGACATCTGTCAACTCACTCCTTCATGCCACCTCAGCCCATGTACCTTCCACGGTGCGGGCGGTCGTATCAGATGCCTTGATCTACAGAGGGGGTTTTGCGGCGCAGGCGGCCGCTCGTGGCCCTCTCCTGTCGAGCTCAAGGATCACTCCCGACGAGTCCCATAGTGTTAGATTCATCTCCACCTATAATAATAGATGGAACACCATACCTTTTGCTCGTCCGATGGCAAGCGTAATTTTCATATTAGAGAGTATATCTCCTGTAGAAGTGATTTTGTAATATACTATGCCACATGCCCTTGTGGCTTGATATATATTGGCCTGACATCCCGCGAGCTAAGGGTGCGCACGAGGGAACATGTTAGAGATATTCAGTCAGCTGCTACTACTCTTCATGTGGCTTCCTTGAAGACCATTCCCAGCCATTTTAGGGTCAAACATGCCAGTGATCCAGATTTATTAAGTGTACGAGGGATAGATCTTGTCCAAGGTGGAGTTAGGGGAGGTAACTTAAAATGAAAATTGTCCCAACTGGAATGTAGATGGATAGTTAAATTACAGTAGATACCATGACCCCCATGGTCTCAACGAACAATTGAGTTTCTCCATTTTTTTGTAGTGGATCACTGCTCTTCAGTTCCTTGATCCGGATTTACTTCCTCAGAATTTTATTAGATTTTAATTGTGTGTTTTGCTTATTTTTACTTACAGTGGATGACTATTTCTCCCTTTTTCCGGGCTTATTGGGTCTTTGTCCGTGATGCGTGTGACCTTATTTGGACCATATTAGGAGGAAGATGTTTCATATTTGGAACTACTACGGAGCCTTTTTTCTCTCCCCGCATATTGGATGTTTGAATATATTCTTTATGTGTATCCATTTGTATTGTTTGTTGAATCTGTACATGTATTTTTTACATAGTTGTACATGTATTGTCCTTTTGAACACAGTTGTTATTTTATTTCATCACATTATATATATTGTGCATTATTATGTTTTTGCATTATGACTGTTAATTTTCCGTTCAGATTAGGCATTCCATACTGTTCTCTTTTCTTACTTTCATTATTTTTTTCATCATTCATTTACCCCTTATCCCTTGTACCTACTTCGTTATGGGAGTTTATTTGTGGGTGGACTCACGCTTTGTAGGAGCGCATGTTGCCGGTCCTTCCTGTGTGCCCCCGTTGCATATGGTATCCAACGGAGCGATGCGTTTCACTGACGTCACTAGGAATACTTGTTCCTGATGGCGGAAGTGACGTTGTGGCACCGGATGTCCAGCCTACGTGCACCGATTACTGGCACGTAGTTCCTTGTCCATCTGTTTTCTATGGCACGATTGGTCCGCTGTTTACACGCCGGGAGATTTAAGGATCCCGCCCGGCTCATTAACACACTGCCCCCCGAGGAAGCGGAAATGCAAAACGTGCGTCGGGGCCTCGGCATGATGTGCAGGTTGCTGAACATGGGTAAGAATAGATATGTGCTTAGTATACATTGATAGTGACTGTCCCGGTCTTTTGTACTGTGGTCAGTTAATGACCCTGTGGGTTTTCCTGACAGGATATATATCGCTGGATATTGATTAACCTGTTATCTCCCTGTACCGTTTTGATCATTTGGATTAGGCATGACGTACTTACCTGTTATTTATTTGGCACTGGAGCGGTAACTCTTGAGTGGGTTACTTCCATCCTGTATAGGAGACCTTTTTGCCATCCCTTTTTTTGTCCACATTTGGACAAATAGGTCATTAGTAATTTGTACACATCTTGACCCAGATCCATTGTCTGGTCATTTTAGCTACCTGCACTTGTCACACCATGGTCATGTCATTTTCTACTGGTCTTTTTAACCATTTATTATATATGTGGTGTTTATATTATGTGTATAATTATATATTTGAATAAAGTACATTTCTTGATTCCTAATCAGACCTTGTGTACTGATTTGAGTTACTCATTACCCACACGAATAATTTGTATCTATTTCAGGGATATAAGCTCCCATTTGTTCCTCATTTTTCCAAGTAAGAGACATTGCAGGAAACTGTTAAGTAGGCCCAATGTAGGGGTGTGGGTCTCTGAGACTTGAAATGGAGTGCATAGGCTGAAAAGCATTTCACCAATGGGGGTACCTTTTTGAATAAATAAACTATGGGCATCACATCTCCCCATGGCATAAATTTTACGTATAGAACATGTTCACCCTGGTCATTTAGTGGCAGTTAAGGAAGAGACATTGCAGGAAACAAAGTTAAGAAGTAGGCCCAATGTAGGGGTGTGGGTCTCAGACTTGTCATGGAGTGCATAGGCTGACAAGCATTTCAGTAATGGGGGGTACCTTTTTAATTAATTTATTGCCATCACAGCCCCCCTTGGCCAAAATTCTATGGCCTATAATGGTACTGAACACGTTCACCCTGGTCATGTAGCCGTGGACAATGGGGAGACACAATGAGAAATCATACTGAAATTAAACAACTAAATTACAAATGTGAAGCCACGTATGAAAGAAAATAACTAAAGGGAGGGGCGAACACAAGTTCATAGATTTGAAGCCAGAATGTGTTCGATGAGATATGTTTGATCCTAGCAACAGCTCAAGTCAGTGAAATAAATAGAAATGATATAAAATACCTTAGTCAAAAATAGAGTGACTTTTGCATCCCGCAATCCCGCAATCCCTTCTGCCTGTTTTTTACTGGTTGTGGATGATGAGGATAAGGAGGAGGCTAACAGCAAACAGACCAACTCACGAAGCGGATACCCATGTGTGGTTGTGAAGAAGTGCCTGAGAATACACCTCCCCAAAAAAGAGAATTCAAATAAGGTTCTATTTCGGTGTTTTCATTTGGAGGTGTACAGAAGCCTTGGCCAATCCAGCCCTTGTTTATTTTGATAAGAGTCAGCCTGTCAGCATTGTAAGTTGACAGGCGGATGCGCTTATCTGTTATAATTACCCCAGCGCCACTAAAAACCCGCTCTGACAGGACGCTAGAAGTAGGGCAGACCAGGACCTCCAAGGCGTAGAAAGCTAGTTCATGCCACGTATCCAGCTTGGATACCCAATAATTAAAAGGCACAGGGGAATCCCGGAGGACATTTGTACAATCTGCAAGTACTCCCTCACCATCTTCCCAAACATTGAACTTCTTGTGACAGCACCCCTTGCCTCTGTGGCGGCACGATGGGAGGGTCTGAGAAAATTTTCCCAGCACTTTGCCATTGTTCCCCTGCCTGACCTGGATTGTACTTCGGTCTTTCTAGCTTGGACTCCTTGACTGTACAACAAACTCTAACGCCTTCTGCTAGCGTTCTCACATGGTAATTTTTTCACTAATTCAGATACAAGGGCCCTATGGTAATGCACCATTTTTAGACCCCTGTCTGACTCTGGAATAAGCTTGAAAATTTTCCTTGTAGCGTGTTTCTAAAAGTACCATCAACCAGTAATGAGTAGAGTTGAGCGAAACAGGTCGGTCAGATTCAAAAGTCGCCGACTTTAACCAAAGTCGAGTTTCGTCAACCGAAACACGACCATAGCGTGAGGTCGGCCATGCGGTCATCGAAACGAGCGCCAAAGTCGTATTTCCCAGAATGCTTGCAGGTGCCTTTTTTCAGCCAATGAACAAGGACGTACACTTTGGACAACGAGATGACATGGGCAACGTCAACCACCATCTTAGAGAAGGGCATTGCAGTGATTGGCTTGCTTTTGGGGGCATCATAGTGTCTATAAAAGCCCTGACCGCCGACCGCCATTTTACTTCTGCCGATCTTAACAGTAGGGAGAGGTTGCTCACGCTGTTTATCAGTAGGGAGAGAGTTAGGGCTGGAAAGAGAAGTTCTTATGTGCTTGTGCTGATAGCAATTGTGCTGTACAGTTAGTGTGCAGTGACAGGGGAGGATTTTCTTGTGTGCGGCAGCGATGGTTATTAGGCTGCCTGATAGCTGTATTGCTGTGTGTACACTGCTGTGCAGACTGCTTTTTACACAGCACTAATACTTTTATTCTTTTTTTCTGCACAGTTACCAAGAGTTCATTTTTTCCCACACCGTATAGAGCTGTACGCTCCTCACACACTAACGTGTACCGGCTGGTATCACGGACAAATACATGCTGACTATCTGTGTGTGACTCCAGAAATATATACGGAGATTTAAATTTTCCCCAAAACCGTATACAGCTGTACGCTCCTCATACAGTACCGTATATCTGCTCTTTGTATTACGGTCAAATCCATACTGAGTGAGCGTCTGTGTGTGACTCCGGAAATATATACGGAGATATAAATTTTCCCCAAAACAGTATACAGCTGTCCACTTCTGATACAGTAATGTAT
Organism: Oophaga sylvatica; assembly: GCA_033576555.1. NCBI lineage: Eukaryota > Metazoa > Chordata > Amphibia > Anura > Dendrobatidae > Oophaga > Oophaga sylvatica. The sequence goes on from JARQOD010000004.1 coordinate 562,657,324, forward strand.
ATCTGTTCTTTGTATTACAGTCAAATCAATACTGACATAGCGTCTGTGTGTGACTCCGGAAATATATACGGAGATTTAAATTTTCCCCAACAGCATATACAGCTGTACGCTCCTCAATACAGCACCATATATCTGCTGTTTTTTTTGGTACATTTTCCCAAACATGAGGAAGTAGGGTGGAAGAGGCCACTGACGTGGGCAGGAAGGGCCAGCTGGTACTGATGGTGGTGGTGGTGCATCTGCTGGTAGTGCCAAAAGCACAATAGCACCTAAATCAGGAGGTGTTGAGCCTGCGTCATCGTCAGGCTCCAGAAGGCCTGGAAGGCTCCCTTTTCTGAGAGTAGGTAAACAGCTTTTAAAGCCGGAGCATCAGGAGCAGGTTTTGGCTTACATTGCCGATACAGCCTCCAACTCTATTGCCTCCTATTCTGAAGTTTCAAAAAATGCAAGCACTGAGTCGTCAGTGCAGGCTCCTGGTCAGGAACAACACCTTTCCGTGTTTCCTTCACCCCCACGAAAAGTGAAGGATGCGGCAGGCCACACTTCAGATTACTCCATGGAGCTCTTTTCACATACCATGCCTGGGTTATCAATAGTGTTGAGCATTCCGATACCGCAAGTATTGGGTATCGGCCGATATTCGCTGTATCGGAATTCCGATACTTAGTTCCGATATTTTTCCTATATCGTATACCGGAATCGAAAGTTCCCATAATTCTTTGAGAGGCACTGTGATTTTAGTCAGCCAATGAGGAATCCTACGAAGTGTGGGCACATCCTGTAATGCTGCGGTCATCTTAACTAATGGCATGGCTGTGATTGGCTGCTGAAATGATGTCAGAATGCACTATAAAAGGCGCCGCCGCCATTTTAGCGTCACTGTGCTGTGAACTCAGTTAGGGACAGAACGCTGCTCTGCTGACTCTGAGGGACAGTTAGAGATTGCGATTTTGTGTACTGTGCTTTAGGCAGGCTAGTTTACCAACCGCTGTGTAAAGCTTCCTTTTGCCTTGCAGTGTTGTTTTAACAGCTCTGTGCAAGGTGTGTGTGTGAGTGCAGGTGACGCTGCTGTTTGCTCTGCATCCACCGCTGTTTGTAGGCATCTGCACGTGTCACTCACTGACTCTTTTTTTTTATTTTATTTTGTGGAATTGGTGCAGCTCCATTCAATTGAAATTAACAGTGATCTATTAGTGTGACGTGCTTCCATCCGTATACAATACATTGGTTGCAAACACTATAGAAGTACAGAAAGGAGCCTTTCACAGCTAGTGAACAGTTGTGTGCAGTGTTCACTGTAGTCTGTGAGCTTTTCATTTTTTGAGTGCAGATTACGCTCCAGTTAGTTCTTCAACCACTGCTGGTTGTAGTCTGCTGAGCGTGTGTCACTGCCTTATCCTTCACATTTTTCTCTAATTGGTGCTGCTCCATTCTATTTTAAAAAAATATAATCTATTAGTGTGACGCGCTTCCATCCGTATACAATACATTGGTTGCAAACACTATAGAAGTACACAAAGGGGCCTTTCACAGCTAGTGAACAGTTGTCTGCAGTGTTCACTGCAGTCTCTGAGGAATAACCACACTTAGGCCTTATAACTTTTCTGACTTTCTTTATCAATCTACCAAGATGAAGAAGGCAGGGAGTAAGGCACGTGGTCGTGGCCGTGGAGTTTCAGCAGGGAGAGGACATGGGGATTCTGTGGCTGCTGCCGCCCCCAGTGACACAGCATCCACCAGTTTTCCCCGTGAGCGTTCCTTTATGCGCACTTTTGTAGGAGCTCGGCGTAGCCACCTGCTGCGGGAAGAACAAATTGAAGCCGTTGTTGGTTGGATGGCAGCCAATGCATCGACTTCAATTGCTTCCACCTCCTCTCAGGACCACAGCACTGTTGAACAACCATCTGTCTCTTCACCGCCTGCCAAATTGCCCAGGCAGTCAGAGAGCTCTGTAAAGGAGCCAGCTGAGTCTCTGCTTCTGTTCTCAGAATCTGTTGGCTTGCAAACAGGGGCCCAGCCAAGCAGCATTCTGGAATGTGAAGAAGAGGGAGTATGCAGTGATGCGCAACAGCTGTGTCTCTCTGAATCTGAA
>JARQOD010000004.1:562659515-562684334 GCA_033576555.1 Oophaga sylvatica
CCCCATCATCATCAATATCTCCCGATCATCATCATTGCCTCCCCATTATCCTCAATGCCTCCCCATCATAATCAATGCCTCCCCATCATCATCAATGCCTCCCTATCATAATCAATGTCTCCCCATCATCATCAATGCCTCCCCATCATCATCAATGCCTCCCCATCATCATCAATGTCTCCCCATCATCATCAGTGCCTCCCCATTATCATCAATGCCTACCCATCATCACTGCCCTCCCCCCACCATCATCCCACAGACAGCACCGCAGCACACAAGCACTCTCTCACATACAGACACAAAGCACCGCACTACATACACACACACTGATACAGACACACACACACATCTCACCTGTCCGGTGTCTGCGCGCTCTATGCCACAGCTGGCCGCTGAATGATGACGTCATTCAGCGGCGCTGCTGTGAGAGGAAGCGCTGGCGCCCCCTGGAGCCTGGAGCTGTGGCAGCGGAGGCACGGGGTGAGGTAAGTATTGTGCCAGCTGCTGCTGAGGCCCTGAGCAAGCAGGGGGGCGCTGACACCGCTCTCCTCCGCTAACGGGCGCCGGGGTGCCCGACGGCGAGTTGGCCCCCCCGCCTGCTCAGGGCCCCGGCACTTGCCAGGGTATGCCTCTTTAATTCCCCGGGCGCCAGGCATGATTTTCTAGGTGCCACTGGTGACCTGGCACCCGGGTTTGTTGAACCCTGACTTAGAGTGAAAATTAGCTCTCTAGGTTTAGCTAGTGTTCGGAGAGATTTAATATTATTGCATCTGCATTGAAAGTACATGCTGCAGATATCTGCTAGGTTGCATTGTGTATAGTGTAGGAACAGATTGTAGGAGGTGGGAGAGAGGCAGAGGTTCATATTCAATACCAGCATATACTAAACAGCTTTTTTAGAGCAAAATAATATTTCTACTTGGGGAGAGGTTTTTAAGTCGAGGTTACAGCAAGAAATGTATTAAACGGGGCTACTATAGGGCCAAGAGAATGACTAGGAGTGAATTACTCCTGCACAGAACTAGGAAACCAGGGGATTCGGCTGTAAGATTCATATCTACCCATAATGGGTACAATTAGGATGATGCTCCAAAAGCATTGGCCAGTAATAAAAACAGAACCAACACTCTCTAAAATTATCCCAGCTTCACCCCATATGACGGTGAGAAAAAAGTAAGAATCTTAAGGATCTTCTTGTTAACAGCCACTATGTGACTAAATCCCAGGATCCTTTTAATGCAGGACCACAGAGAAGGGGTTGCTTTCCCTGTGGTGACTGCTTAGCCTGTAAAAAACTGGTATGTGCCACATCATTTACATCTTCAGATGGGAAGAAAGAGTTTAAAATCCTGGATTACATCTCTTGCAGTGCTACACACACTGTGTATTATGCAAAATGCTTGTGTGCATTAATTTACATTGGTCTCACATCACGTGAGCTAAGAGTTAGGACACGTCAGTACATCAGGGATATCATGGCGGCTAAAAATGTGGAAGATATTAGCATGTTCAAAACAATTCCTTGACACTTCACCATAAATGTCATCCGAGTGAGTAAAAAATTTGGGGATTGATAGGATACAGCTGGGCATAAGGAATGGTGAAGCTAAACGCCTTCTGGCACAGCGTGAGTGCCGGTGGATTACAATATTGGGGATGATGACACCTGCAGGTCTAAATGAACACTCGAGTTTTGTGCCTTTTTGTAGTCAGTATATCCCTGGACTTGTTTTAATTTGTGTGTTGTTTTTTATTTTGTGTCTTTATCTTATACTAGATGAAGGCCGGATGCTATCGCATCGGGGGGGGCGGTAATGTCACGATGAGGGCAGGCTTTGCAGCGTTCAGAATCTCTCCCCATGTGCTCACCCACCTATCCACTCTGTCTTTAAAACTCCGCATGCGTTCCATCAGTACAAAAATGGCGGAGGTCAGTCAATCATTCGGCTGATCTCGGCGGCGGCGTGTTCGCGACTGTGTTCCGCTGGTTGTACCACGAAAGAGGCTGCATGCGGAGTATACAGTGTGTGTGGTGCATACGGCGTATACAGAGTGTGTGTGCATGTGTGGTGTGTACGGCATTTACAGAGTGTGTGTGTATGTGTGGTGTGTACGGCGTATACAGAGTGTGTAGGGTGGTGCGTACAGCGTATACAGTGTGTGTGGTGCATAAGGTGTATACAGTATGTGTGTGGTGCGTACGGCATATACAGTGTGTGTGTGTGGTGCGTATGCCGTAAACAGTGTGTGTGTGCATACGGTGCATACGGTGTATACAGTGTGTGTGTGTGTTGTGCGTACGGCATATACAGTGTGTGTGTGTATGTGCTTAGTACAGCGTAAACTGTGTGTGTGTATCTCGTGCGTACTGCACATACAGTGTGTGGTGCGTACGGCGTATACAGTGTTTGTGGTGCATACGGCTTATAGAGTGTGTGTGTGTGTGTGTGTGGTGTGATGGTGTTCAGCTGGTGGTACTGTGCAAGAGGCTGGTACCACCAGCAGTTTCGATATTGAGACACCCATCACTTGGGTGTCCCAATATGGCGGTCATTGAACTTCCGCCGCTTGGAATTCTGGGATAAGCACACATCTGGACGGAACAGGATGTGAAGACATTACAAGGTAAGTCTATATTAGATATTTTTATATTTTTTCATATACATTATTTTTTTTGTCTGTAATAATTATTTTTCATATGTCTTTAGATTTGCCATAATGGATTTCCGTCTCTTGCTCTTCATCAACTTTATGGGCTCATATACAGTAACAAGACACGAGACCCAATGAATGTACAACCCTTCTGAAAGCCACAGTGGGTACAGAAAGTATTCAGACCCCTTTAAAATTTTCACTCTTTGTTTCATTGCAGCCATTGGCAAATTCAAAAAAGTTCATTTTTTTATCATTAATGTCCACTCTGCACCCCATCTTTACTGAAAAAAACAAATGTAGAAATTTTTGCAAATTTATTAAAAAAGAAAAACTGAAATATCACATAGTCATAAATATTCAGACCCTTCTCTCAGACACTCATATTTAAGTCACATGCTGTTAGTCATCAGGATCCTCCCGCTGTGTTTGACAGATCCCAAGCATTATCTCGTACTGTAGTCCCTCATTAAGGTCCAGCCACTGCGATTGCAGCTCAACACAGACATCGGTCCAGCGTCTTTGCTCAGGCTCGTGGTATACATTTGGTTACTGCCGGCTCTCCAGTCAAGTCTATGGTAACCAGTGATATACAGGTGCAGCCTTGTGCTCTTGAGTCTAGGTCCAGAGATCACCTTACTGAGCATGTCCGTGATGTGGCTTCTTCTCACTGGTGGTCGGACGTTAGCTGCCCTGGTGAGGTGGCAGTTCCAGATTGGCCTGCGGGCGATGTCTCGGCCGACTGGGCATGAGTGTTTGGGGTGGAGCCTAGCATATAAAAGGCTCTCAGATGTGCATGCGGGTGCACTTCAGTCATTCGGTTTAGGTTTGTGTGGGTGATTACTCTATCACTCGGTCTGCACGTTTGTGTGTGTCTGTCTATGCTCAGAGACTATACACATTGCCAGGTAGGTTGCTCATTTATGCGGTTTCGTACTCATGGTTCAACGCCTGAGTCTTTAACCTGCTACATGTTTAAAGAACAGGTCAGGTGCAGGTTCAGTAGTATCAGGACTGGGGTACTTTCCACTTGGCTCAGCATCTGTTTAGTTAATGTGTGCAGTTAGCACAGTTTAGTTGCAGAGCTAGCTCAATGCTAACTACCCTGTGATGCTAACAGGATGTAGTACTTTGCATACTTGGTGAAGTATCTCTCTATGAAGTAACTGAGCTTGGTACTCAGTGTTCCGATCACACGGTGTGGCGTTAACACTGTGTGTTTTAGGTGAAAACTTGCTGTTTTGTTCTGTCATTGTTCACACTAGCAGCAGGTTACATCTCAGCACGTTGGACAGCGGGTTGCGATTGCACTTTATATTTTTTTTTATTTTATTTAGTGTGATCCACCAACCTTAACACATGCTGTCCATTTCCCTGTGATCCTCCTTGAGATTGTTCTACTCCTTCATTGGAGTCCAGCTGTGTGTAATTAAACTGATATGACTTGCTTTGTAAAGGCGCACACCTGTCTATATAAGACCTCACAGCTCACAGTGCATGTCAGACCAAATGAGAATTATGAGGTCAAAGGAACTGTCCAAGTAGCTCAGAGACTGAATTGTGGCAAGGCACACATCTGGCCAAGGTTAACAAAGACTTTCTGCAGTACTCAAGGTTCCTAAGAGCACAGTGGCCTCCATAATCCTTAAATGAAAGAAGTTTGGGACCACCAGAAGTCTTCCTAGATCTGGCCGTTCAAGCAAACTGAGCAATCGAACGAGCGAAAAGCCTTGGTGAGAGAGGTAAAGAAGAACCCCAAGATGACTGTGTCTGAGCTCCACAGATGTGCTAGGGAGATGGGAGAAAGTTCCACAAAGTCAACTATCACTGCAGTCATACACCAGTTGGGCCTTTATAGCAGAGTGGCCCGATGGAAGCCTCTCCTCAGTGCAAGAAAAAAAAAAGGTAGCACACTGTAGCACCATAGCTTGCGGACATAAAATATGAAAAAATATGAAAAATATCAAAAATTAATTGCATCACTGCCTTAGAAAAATGAAAAATTGAGAAGTCTTAGCGCATAAAAAGGCCAATTTATGTGTACCTTGAAGCCACGTTAAGGCTCTTCTCGTTTTCCAGGTCCTAACTATGCCAATCCTCACTTAGAAAAGTCTGTCTGCATGGGAACATATGAAACCTCACTTCAGACTAAAATCTACATCTCTGTGGAGGGGTAATGTACCTGGTATGAATAAAACGCCTGTGAAAAACAGGTGGAGTGCTCAGGCAGAAGGTAAATGAATACAAAAAACTGACCGGCACATCCAAACATAGATCCAGTGCGAACAGGTGCTAAAACCTAGAGTCACCAACTCATACACATTCAAGAAAAAGAAAAAAAAGAATATGACTTCTCAATTTTTCATTTTTCTAAGGCAGTGATGCAATTCATTTTTTATATTTTTCATATTTTTTCATATTTTGTGTCTGCAAGCTATGGCGCTACAGTGTGCTACCTTTTTTTTCTTGAATGTGTATGAGTTGGTGACTCTAGGTTTTAGCACCTGTTCACACTGGATCTATGTTTGGATGTGCTGGTCAGTTTTTTGATATGTACTCATTTAAATTCTACCTGAGCACTCCACCTGGTGGTCACAGGCTTTTTAATTACAACAGGTTCATCACCCCTCCACAGAGATGTAGATTTTAGTCTGAAGAGAGGATTCATATGTTCCCATGCAGACAGACTTTTCTAAGTGAGGATTGGCATAGTTAGGACCTAGAAAACGAGAAGAGCCTTAACGTGGCTTCCAGGTATACATAAATTGGCCTTTTATGCGCTTAGACTTCTCAATTTTTCATTTTTCTAAGGCAGTGATGCAATTCATTTTTTATATTTTTCATATTTTTTCATATTTTGTGTCCGCAAGCTATGGCGCTACAGTGTGCTTCCCTTTTTTTTCTTGAATGTGCATGAGTTGGTGACTATAGGTTTTAGCACCTGGTCACACTGTTTCTATGTTTGGATGTGCCGGTCAGTTTTTTGATATGTATTCATTTACCTTCTACATGAGCACTCCACCTGCTGGTCACAGGCGTTTTATTTATACCAGGTTCATTACCCCTCCACAGAGATGTAGATTTTAGTCTGAAGAGAGGATTCGTATGTTCCCATGCAGACAGACTTTTCTAAGTGAGGATTGGCATAGTTAGGACCTGGAAAACGAGAAGAGCCTTAACGTGGCTTCCAGGTACACATAAATTGGTCTTTTTATGCGCTAAGACTTCTCAATTTTTCATTTCTCTAAGGCAGTGATGCAATTCATTTTTCATATTTTTTCATATTTTGTGTCCACAAGCTATGGCGCTACAGTGTGATACCTTTTTTTTTCTTGAATGTGTGTGAGTTGGTGACTCTAGGTTTTAGCACCTGTTCACACTGGATCTATGTTTGGATGTGCTGGTCAGTTTTTTGATATGTATTCATTTACCTTCTACCTGAGCACTCCACCTGTTGGTCACAGGCGTTTTAATTATACCAGGTTCATTACCCCTCCACAGAGATGTAGATTTTAGTCTGAAGAGAGGATTTGTATGTTCCCATGCAGACAGACTTTTCTAAGTGAGGATTGGCATAGTTAGGACCTGGAAAACGAGAAGAGCCTTAACGTGGCTTCCAGGTACACATAAATTGGTCTTTTTATGTGCTAAGACTTCTCAATTTTTCATTTTTCTAAGGCAGTGATGTAATTCATTTTTCATATTTTTTCATATTTTGTGTCCACAAGCTATGGCGCTACAGTGTACTACCTTTTTTTTTTTTCTTGAATGTGTATGAGTTGGTGACTCTAGGTTCACACTGGATCTATGTTTGGATGTGCCGGTCAGTTTTTTCATATCTCCTCCTCAGTGCAAGACATGTGAAAGCCCACATAGAGTTTGCTAAAAAACACATGTAGGACTCCCAGACTATGAGAAATAAGATTCTCTGGTCTGATGAGATGAAGATAGAACTTTTTAGTGATAATTCTAAGTGGTATGTGGGGAGAAAACCAGTCACTGCTCATCAACTGCCCAATACAATTCTAACAGTGAAACGTGGTTGTGGCAGCATCGTGCTATGGGGTGTTTTTCAGCTGCAGGGACAGGATGACTGGTTGCAATTGAAGCAAACATGAATGTGGCCAAGTACAGAGATATCGTGGATGAAAACCCCTTACAAAATGCCCTGGACCTCAGACTTGGCTGAAGGTTCACCTTCCAACAAGACAATGACCCTAAGCACACAGCTAAAATAACAAAGGAGTGGCTTCAGGACAACTCTATGACTATTCTTGACTGGCCCAGCCTGAGCACTGACCTAAACCCAATTGAGCATCTCTGGAGAGACCTGAAAATGGCTCTCCACCAATGTTCACCATCCAAACTGACGGAACTGGAGAGGATCTGCAAGGAACAATGACCAAGGATCCCCAAATCCAGGTGTGAAAAACTTGTTGCATCATTCCCAAGAAGACTCATGGCTGTACTAGCTCAAAAGGTGCTTCTACTCAATACTGAGCAAAGGGTCTGAATACTTATGACCATGTGATATTTCAGGTTTTCTTTTTTAATAAATTTGCAAAAATTTTTCATAGAATCATAGAATGGTAGAGTTGGAAGGGACCTCCTGGGCCATCTGGTCCAACCCCCTGCTCAAATCAGGATTCATTAAATCATCCCAGACAGATTTCTGTCCAGCCTCTGTTTGAAGACTTCCATTGAAGGAGAACTCACCACCTCTTGTGGCAGCCTGTTCCACTCATTGATCACCCTAACTGTCAAAAAGTTTTTTCTAATATCTAATCTGTGTCTCCTCCCATTCAGTTTCATCCCATTGCTTCTAGTCTTTCCTTGTGCAAATGAGAATAAAGATGATCCTTCTACAATGTGACAGCCCTTGAGATATTTGTAGACAGCTATTAAGTCTCCTCTCAGTCTTCTTTTTTGCAAGCTTAACATTCCCAAATCCTGCAACCGTTCCTCATAGGACATGGTTTGCAGACCGGTCACCATTCTGGTGGCTCTTCTCTGAACTTGCTCCAGTTTGTTGATGTCTTTTTTAAAATGTGGTGCCCAAAACTGGACACAGTATTCCAGATGAGGTCTGACCAAAGAGGAGTAGAGGGCAATAATGACCTCACATGATCTAGACTGTATGCTTCTGTTGATACATCCTAGAATTGCATTTGCCTTTTTGCTGGTGCATCACACTGTTGACTCATGGTAAGTCTGTGATCAATTAGTATAACCAAGCCTTTTTCACATGTGCTGTTGCTTAGCCCTATTCCTCCCATTTTGTATATGCTTTTTTCATTTTTATTGCCCAGATGTAGTACTTTGCATTTTTCCCTGTTAAAATCCATTCTGTTAGTTGCTGCCAACTGCTCTAGTTTATTTATATCTTTTTGAATCCTCTCTCTCTCTCTTCTCTAATATTAGCTATCCCTCCTAGCTTTGTGTCATCAGCAAATTTGATCAGTTTACCCTCAATTCCTTCATCTAAATCATTGATAAAGATGTTGAACAATACAGGGCCCAAAACAGAGCCTTGTGGTACCCCACTTGAGACATTCTTCCAACTGGATGTGCAGCCAATTACGACCACTCTTTGGGTCCGATCACTAAGCCAGTTATGAATCCACCTAACAGTTGCCTTATCCATTCCATACTTAGTCATTTTTTCAATCAGGATTGTGTGAGATACTTTGTCAAATGCTTTGCTGAAGTCAAGATATACTATATCTACAGCAGTTCCCTGATCCACCCAGTCAGTGATTCTGTCATAGAAGGAAATTAAGTTAGTCTGACATGACTTATTAGTTACATACCCATGCTGACTCTGTTTAATCACTTCATTCTTATCCAGGTACTTGCATACATGTTCTTTAATAATTTGTTCAAAGATCTTTCCTGGTATAGAAGTCAGACTCACAGGCCTGTAGTTCCCTGGGTCCACCTTCTTCCCCTTTTTGAAGATAGGAACAAGATTTGCTCTTCTCCAGTCTTCTGGGACTTCTCCTGTTCTCCAAGAATTTTCAAAGATTATGGACAGTGGTTCAAGAATTTCTTCTGCTATCTCCTTCAGTACTCTGGGGTGTAATTCATCTGGACCTGGAGACTTGAATTCATTTAGGTTAGCTAAGTGTTTCCTCACTGTCTTTCTGTTTATAGATATCCTGGATTCTTCTATTCCTTTAATAGGACAGTGAAGATCAGTTGATATTACATTTCCTTTCTGAGAGAAAATAGATGCAAAATAGGAATTTAATAGTTCAGCCTTCTCAACATCCTGTCTTACCATTTCATCATTTTCATCTTGTAAAAATCCTATAGCATCTTTGACTTTTCTTTTACTTTTGACGTATCCCCAAAATCCTTTTTTGTTGCTTTTGATGTCACTTGCAAGCCTTAATTCATTGTCAGCTTTAGATAATCTGATTTGTGCCCTGCAGGTTCTGCAGACGGCATTATAGTCTTCTTTAGATATGCCTCCCTCTTTTCATTTGATAAACATTTCTTTCTTCCTTTTTAGCATGTGTTTAAGTTCTATGTTCATCCATCCTGGTTTCCTTAAATGCTTCCCATTCTTCCCTCTTTTCGGAATTGTTAACGATTGTGCTTTGAGAATCTCGCTTTTCAAGATTTTCCATCATTCCTGGATATTTTTGTCCTTAAGGATATCCAGCCATTGGATTCCTCCAATTGTCTTTCTGAATCCCTTAAAATCTGCCTTTCTGAAATCTAACCTTGACGTCTGAGTCTTCACAGGTCTTCCTCCTCTTGTTATCCAAAATTCTAAAATAGCATGGTCATTACCTCCTAGGGTCCCAGCCACTCTTACCTCCTCAACCATTTCCTCCCTGTTTATAAGGATTGGATCCAAGGTAGCAGATCCCCTTGTTTTCTCCATTACCTTTTGGAAGATAAAGTTGTCAGCAAGAGAGGATAAGAATTTCCTTGACCTGTTAGTTTTGCCTGAGAGAGATTCCCAACAAATGTTTGGATAGTTGAAATTTCCCATGACCACTATCTCATATTTTTTTGAGAACTTGGCCATTTGATGCATAAAGAGTTCATCCATATCTTCAGCTTGCATAGGTGGCCTGTAGTAAATGCCTACAATGGTGTCCTTTCCGTTGTTTGCTCCTTGTATTCATACCCAAACAGTTTCTACAGAACTCCCAGTCTCTGAAGCGTCAATCTCTGTGCAGATATACGCTTTTCTAACATACAATGCCACACCTCCTCCTCGTTTATCAAGTCTGCTTCTTGCAAATAAGTTGTATCCTTCTAGCCTTGTATTCCAATCATGTGTACTGTCCCACCAAGTTTCAGTGATTCCAATGGCATCATATTTCTTCTCCTGCGTTAGTAGTTCCAATTCTCCTTGTCTGTTGCCCATGCTTTGTGCATTCGTATAGAAACATTTTAGTTTGTGATTGGTTTCTCTTCCTCCAATATTTTTATTATGTAGATTTTTTTGACTTTGTTCTTCCCCTTCACTTCTAATAGCAGAATTCTCAATAGTATTTGTCAGGTGTATGGCTTTTGCTGACGTTTTGCTTCCCTTCCCACATTGTTCTAGTTTAAAGCTCTCCTGATGAGTGTAGCAAGGCGACTTCCAAATACATGTTTTCCAGTCTTCGTAAGGTGCACCCCATCTCTAGCAAGTAGTCCATCATATAGGTAATTCACTCCATGATCCAAAAATCCAAATCCTTGCTGACGGCACCATCGACATAGCCAGTTGTTCACCTGCAGAATCTTATTCCACCTCCTTGTTCCATGGACATCCACTGGAAGGATGGAAGAGAAGACCACCTGCGCTCCCAGTTCTTTCACTTTCTTACCTAAGTTTTCAAAGTCACTGCAGATGGTTTCCAGGTTGTTTCTTGCGGTGTCATTTGTCCCCACATGTATTAGCAGGAATGGGTAGTCATCTGTAGGTCTGAAGAGTCCTGATATCCTGTCAGACACATCTTTAATTTTTGCACCTGGAAGACAGCACATTTCTCTTGAGGTTAAATCCGGTCTGCAGATAGCGGCCTCTGTTCCTCTCAACAGGGAATCCCCCATTACATTTCTGAGGTTTTTTTTCAGTCAAGATGGGGTGCAGAGTGTACATTAATGAGAAAAAAACATGAACTTTTTTGAATTTACCAAATGGCTGCAATGAAACAGAGAGTGAAAAATTTAAAATGGTCTGTATACTTTTCGTACCCACTGTATATATTTGCTGTAACTAATTTAATGGTTGTACTGATTTCTTCCAGGGTTATGAATTATTTGATAAAATGGTCTTTCTAATTGCTTCTTTGATGTCATTATTTCTCAAACTGTAAATTAAGGGATTAATTAATGGAGTCACCACTGTATATAGAATAGAAAATATTTTCCGTACAGCAATAGATTGTGCAGTTTCAGGAATTAAATAAATGGCCAGTAAAGCCCCATAAAATATGGACACTACTAACAGGTGAGAGCCGCACGTTGTGAAAGCCTTCTGTCTTTGGGTGATGGACTGGAGTCTCAGGATGGTAAATACAATGTATATATAGGAGATGACAACTATTAGGAAGGGGCACACCAGAACAGGGAAGCAGAGGACTAATGCCAGCACCTTTATCTTGAAAACACTTGAACAAGACAAATCTAATATGGGATTAATTTCACAAAAAAAGTGATCAATGACATTAGACCTACAGAAGTGAAGCTGAGATACATTGATTGATTGAGTGAATGCTACAGAAAAACCCATAATCCAGGATAAAATGATGAGTTTGAGGCAAACCATGGAGCTCATTACAGATTCATAATGTAAGGGGTGACATATAGCGTGTACCTATCATATGACATCACTGTCAATAGAAAACATTCTGATGCTTCACAATAAGCAAAGAAAAACCACTGTGTGATACAAGTGGGAAAAGTTACTGAGGAGCCATTGTTCAGAACCACAAGGAGCATGTTTGGGACAATATCGGAGGACAAGATAATGTCAGATGTGGTCACCTGCGTCAGAAAGAAGTACATGGGACAATGGAGGTTCTTGATGTAAGACACCAGAGATATGACCAAGAGGTTCCCACAGATTGTTGAGATATATATCATGATGAGTAGAAGAAAGAACACAATTCTGAAGCTGTGCAGGCCTGGAAATCCAAGAAGGAGGACCGAGGTAATGTTGTTGCTATCCATGTCCTGTAAAAAAGATATTTGTAAAAATAAATTGTAATTTATGCAGTTACAGCCCTCTGTAAGGATATCCCAGCCTCTCCACACCTTGGAGAACTTTGGAATTTAATCAAATAAAAATGTACAGTGGGTCCGGACAATATTCAGACCGCTACAAATGTTTCACTCTTTGTTTCATTGCAGTCATTTGGTAAATGCAATAAAGTTCATTTTTTTCTCATTAATGTGCACTCTGCACCCGATCTTGCCTGAAAAAATGGAAATGTAGAAATTTTTGCAAGTTTATTAAAAATGAAAAACTGAAATATCACATGGTCATAAGTATTCAGACCCTTTGCTCTGTATTGAGGAGAAGCACCTTTTGAGCTAGTACAGCCATGAGTCCTTTTTGGGAATGATTCAACAAGTTTTTCACCCCTGGATTTGGGGATCCTCTGCCATTCTTCCTTGCAGATCCTCTCAGTTCCCGTCAGGTTGGATGGTGAACGTTGTTGGACAGACATTTTCAGGTCTCTCCAAAGATGCTCAATTGGGTCTAGGTCTGGGCTCTGGCTGGTCAGTCAAGAATGGTCACAGAGTTGTTCTGAAGCCACTCCTTTGTTATTTTAGCTGCGTGCTTAGGGTCATTGTCTTGTTGGAAAGTGAACCTTCAGCCAAGTCTGAGGTACAGAACTCTCTGGAAGAGGTTTTCATCAAGGATATCTCTGTATTTGGCCGCATTCATGTTTCCTTCAATTGCAACGAGTCGTACTGTCCCTGCAGCTGAAATGTGTTTTTTTAGCAAACTCTATGCTGGCTTTCATATGTCTTGCACTGAGGAGAGGCTTCCATTGGGCCACTCTGCCATAAAGTCCCGACTGGTGGAGCGCTGCAGTAATAGTTGACTTTGTGGAACATTCTCCCATCTCCCACTGCATCTGTGGAGCTCATCCACAGTGCTTTTGGGGTTCTTCTTTACCTCTCTCTCATCAAGGCTATTCTCTCCTTCGATTGCTCAGTTTGGTGGGATGGCCAGGTCTAGGAAGACTTCGGGTAGTCCCAAACGTCTTTCATTTAAGGATTATGGAGGCCACTGTGCCCCTTAGGAACCTTGAATGCTGCAGAAATTCTTTTGTAACCTTGGCCAGATGTGTGCCTTGCCACAATTCTGTCTCTGAGCTCCTTGTCCAGTTCCTTTGACCTCATGATTCTCATTTGGTCTGACATGCACTGTGAGCTGTGAGGTCTTATATAGACAGGTGTGCGCCTTTACAAATCAAGTCCTATCAGTGTAATTACACACAGCTGGACTCCAATGAAGGAGCAGAACCATCTCAAGGAGGATCACCTGGAAATAGACAGCATGTGACGTAAATATGAGTGTCTGAGCAAAGGGTCTGAATAATAATGACCATGTGATATTTCAATTTTTCTTTTTTAATACATTTGCAAAAAAATTCTACATTTCTGTTTTTTCAGTCAATATGAGGTGCATTGTGTACATTAATGAGAAAAAATTAACTTTTTTGAATTTAACAAATGGCTTCAATGAAATGAAGAGTGGAAAATTTACATGGGTCTGAATACTTTCCGTACCCACTGTACATAGTTTTCAAATGACATTTATAGTGGGTTGAACCACTGGAGAAAGAAGAATTAGACATAGTCCTGAAAACCAAACTCAAAACCTGAGATTATGAAACTATGGCCTGAGCAATTAATAAGGGTTCACTTTATGGGGGTAAACCAAATCTGAGTTTGATCCATTTTTTTCTTACTCTCAATGAAAGAGTCTTTACAGGTTCAAAGCATGCTGGTATGGTTTTCTAGTTTCTTTAATTTTTATATAACTATTCTTCTAAGTTTCATTTATTTGTCATAAATCATCTCCTTGCCTCCCACCAGGTGATGGCAGAGGATGGTCTGTGAAATCCAGCCTATGTTTGACATTCATAGGAGACTGAGATTTCTGCTATACACAGCAGTCCTGCGGTATTGCTTTATTTAACACAAGCCATCAAACGATTGCAGATCCTTGTTTCCTAAGAGGGCTAAGAAGTACAGTGAAAAGTTGAAAAACATGTTTAAAAAAATATTTAAAAGTTAAAATGACCTCACTTATTAAATTTATGAAATAAAAAAAATTAAAAATAAACATATTTGGTATTGCTTCTTTCGGAAAAGTACTATCCATCAAAATATAAAATAAATTAATTTAATTGGTAATTATGTAATACGAAAAAAAAAGTCAAAATTACTTTTTTTTTTGGCCTCTGCAACATCAGAAAAAAATGTAAAGACAGTAGATCAAAACATCGTATATGCCCCAAAATATTATATAAAAAAATGGCTTAAAGAGCAAGAAACAAGCCATCACAGCCAAAGTGGAGACAGAAGCAATTTTTTTTTTACAAATTTCTGATTTTTTTTTCATAAATTTAAATAAACAAGAACAATGCATGTTTGGTTTCTGTGTAATGATACCGACCTGTAAAAGCAACCGGGAAATAAAAAAAAATAAAATCAATTGCAGAGTTTCACTTTCTTTGCTCTTTCACCACACTTTGAGTTTTTTCTCTCTCTTAAGAGGTTTAAGCGTAAAACTTTCATATGTTTTGTCCTTGTTTGCATATTTGTATTAGGATATGATTTATGATTCTAGAGAATGCCTATTGCTTTTTGTTAGGCAGTGACCGGTGTTATATGCGAGGGTCGCTATCTGTCCCCCAGGATGTGCAAAGAAGCAAATGGAGGCCGTACAAATGCATTGCAGTCACAGACATAGCTGCGGTTGCAATGCAAAATAATTGTGAGTATTGGTCTTTGGCATGCTATGTGTCCAAGGCAGATTTAAGAAAACCTGTTCTGGCTTTTATTTTTTAAATGGCCTACAGAATGGCAACGGTGCAGTCAGTTTCCTCCCCGATCCTGGGTTTTCCTTGTGGAAGGTAGCCACAGGTTCCTTTTTAAAACCACCTGCAGCAGGGGGCTGGGTGTGTCAGTGTGGAGTTTGCAGAAAGCAGAGCAGATGGCTCTGCAAAAGTTCAGCCTGTGTAAGTAAACACAGAGTCCAGCAGAGCGAACTCCTGGCATCCCGCAGTGAGATTCTTGACTACCGTGTTTCCCGGCTGCGATCTGGAGGATACCATGTGCTGTGCACTGTGTGAGTTTGGACATTAAACACGTTTTGGCTTTGAACTTTGCTGGGTCACTGCCTCATCACTGTACTGAAAGGATAGCCCTAAACAACATTTGATATTGAAAATGTATGCTTAGGATATGTCATCAATATCAGATCGACTGTTCTAAGGATCGTTTTTTTATATCAATGTAATGGATAATCCTTTCATTTGCACCTTGATTGCAGGCGAGTAGAAGACTAGGAACAGATTAATTCCTTCTAGTCATCCATCTATGATAGTGAATGCATGACATTACATATCCAACAACGCAAGAAAAAATAAAAATGTTTACAAAAACCACAGATAAGTAACAAATTAAAGGATAAATAACAAATAACTAAATAGATAAACCTTTCTAGTCCTTAAACCTAGCAACTGAAGTTCAGATTACGTACCCATCCCCTGGTTTCAATGTGTTACACTGCCTAAATACAGTGGGAAGATTCATAATCACTGTCTGAAATGTAGACAAGTTATCCAGTAAAGAGAAAGCAAACTACAGAATGCTGTGTAGATCACAGAGGAAGGAAAGATATGAAGGAGGGAAAGAAAGGAAGAAAAAGAAAGAAGGAAGGAAAGGAAGGTAATGAAAGGAAGGAATGAAAGGAAGGGAAGAAAGAAATAAGGAAGGACAAAGAGGGAAGGGAAGGAAGGAAAGGGAAGAAAGGAAAGGAAGGGGTGGAAAGGAAGGGTCGGAAATAAATAAGGAAGGAAGGAAGGAATGAAGAGGAAAGGAGGGAAAGAACAGAAGAAAAGGAAGGAAGAAAGGGAAGGAAGGAAATAAAGGAAGGGAATGAAAGGAAGGAAATATATGAAGAGGGAAAGAAAGGAAGAAAAAGAAAGAAGGAAGGAAAGGAAAGGAAAGGAAAGGAAGAGAAGAAAGAAATAAGGAAGGAAAAGGAGGGAATGGAAGGAAGAAAGGGAAGGAAGGGATGAAAAGAAATGAAGAAAGGAAGGAATAAAGAGAAAGGAGGGAAAGAACAGAAGGAAAGGAAGGAAGAAAGGAAAGGAAGGAAATAAAGGAAGGAAAATGAATTAAGGAAAGGGAGTAGAACGTTGTGTACTTGCAAGTGTTTTGTCCTTGGCTGTAACAGCAGACATGAAGTGAATGGAGACAGTTGGTGTAACAGATGCTTATATTTCCTAGATGAGTGAATCCTCTCTGTGGACTGCCATCTCTTGGGCGCAGCAGGCAGTAAATATAGGTAAAAAATACAGGAATCAGGAGGACTTACATTAAATGTAATGCATTGCACTTAATTGTACAATTAATTCAATAATTTATTGACGTATTTTATACATCTATTTGTTCATTATTGGCATCTATTCAACAATACAAAATAGATATCAAAATGGGGAACTCAATGATTAAGTTCAAGTAAATTAAATTTAACCTCTTCATGACCATTGACTTACCCATAAGTAGAGTTGAGCGAAACAGTTCGGTCAGATTCATAAGTCGCCGACTTTCGCCAAAGTCGGGTTTCACCGACCGAAACCCGACCATAGCGTGCAGTCGGCCATGCGGTCGGCATGACAAGCGCCAAAGTCGGTTTTCCCAGAATGCTTTCAGGAGCCTTTTTTCAGCCAATGAGCAAGGACGTACACTGTGGGCATTGAGATGACATGGGCAGCGTCCACCACCATCTTAGAGAAGGCATTGCAGTGATTGGCTTGCTTTGGGGGGCGTCATAGTGTCTATAAAAGCCCTGAGCGCCGACCTCCATTTTACTTCTGCCGATATTAACAGTAGGAGAGTTGCTGACGCTGTTTATCACTAGGGAGAGAGTTAGGGCTGGAAAGAGAAGTTCTTCTGTTCTTGTGCTGATAGCAATTGTGCTGTACAGTTAGTGTGCAGTGACAGGGGAGGATTTTCTTGTGTGCAGCAGCGCTGGTTATTAGGCTGCCTGATAGCTGTATTGCTGTGTGTACACTGCTGTGCAGACTGCTTTTTACACAGCACTAATACTTTTATTATTTTTTTCTGCACAGTTAAAGATCGTTCATTTTTCCCAACACTGTATAGAGCTGTACACTACTCACACACTACAGTGTACAGGCTGGTATCACGGACAAATACATGCTGACTTTCTGTATGTGACTCCGGAAATATATACGGAGATTTAAATTTTACCCTACACCGTATACAGCTGTACGCTCCTCATAAAGTACCATATATCTGCTGGTATTTTTGGTACATTTTCCCAAACATGGAGAAGTATGGTGGAAGAGACCACGTGGGCGGGGGGGGCAGCAGGAACTGATGCTGGTGGTGGTGCAGCTGCTGGTAGTGCCAAAAGCACAATAGCACCTAAGGCAGGAGGTGTTGAGCCTGCATCATCATCTGGCTGAGAAGGCCTGGAAGTCTCACTTTTCTGGGAGTAGGTAAACCGCTTTTAAAGCCGGAGCATCAGGAACAGGTTTTGTCTTACATTGCCAAAACTGCCTCCAGCTCTATCGCCTCCTCTTCTGAAGTTTCAAAAACTGCAAGCACTATATACCATGCCTAGAGTTGAGCGATACTTTCCGATATCCAAAAGTATCGGAATCGGAATGGTATCGCCGATACCATTAAAATATCGGCGATACCCGATACCGATACCGGAAATCCAATGTAAGTCTATGGGAACAAAATATCGTAACTAAAAAAACCCCATTCTTTCCTTGTAAACACTAAATATACACACATAGAATACATATATAATATACATGTCATTGTGACATATATATATACATATATGTATAGTTTATACACTTCTACATAGTAAAATATCCTCTGATTCAATTGCCGGGTAAAGCCGGCTTCTGTGAAAAGACAGAAGCACCCGACATGAAATGACACTTGGTGTACATAGGGTTAACCATGTCTTTTCATGTAGTTTGCTATCTGATTTGCACAAACAATTACATCAGTCTATGTGTGCAAAATTTCACACCTGTAGGGTTAATTAAAGGTGTAAATTTGTTGTAAAAAAAACGGACTTTTTTGCTACGAATTTACACCTTTAATTAACCCCTACAGGTGTGAAATTTTGCACACATAGACTGATGTAATTGTTTGTGCAAATCAGATAGCAAAGGACATGGTTAACCCTATGTACACCAAGTGTCATTTCATGTCGGGTTCTGCATTTTCACAAAAGCCGGCAATTGAATTAGCGGCTATTATACTATGTAGAAGTGTATGAACTATAAATATATATATATGTGTCACAAATTCAATGACATGTATATATATATATGAGGTGTAAAATTGCTGAAAAAAAATGCGTGGGCTCCTGCCCTATTTTCGCAACCAGACAGACAAAGCCAGTGAGTGGGGGCAGATAATAATAGCATAGAGAGAGTGACCATTATTTTTGCCCCCCCCCCTGGCTACTAACATCTGCCCCCAGACACCCCAGGAAAGACAAATCTATAATTAGATTCGCCCTTTCTGGCACTTTGCCCGTCTATTCCCATTGCCCTGTAGCGGTGGCGAATGGGTTAATATGGGGTTAAAGCCACCTTGCTATTGAAAGGTGACCTTAAGCCAGGTTAATAATTGAGAGCTGTCAATTAGACAACTATCAATTATTAATCCTATTGCATGAAATAAAAATAAAACACACACACTTTAATTAAAAATCATTTTAATGAAATAAAGACACATGTTTTTGACCATCTTTTATTTTACTGCAAAAACCATTTCCTGTAATAAAAATAAAATAAAAAAGCAAAATTATTCTTACCTATCCCATGCACAGTCAGGTCCCACGGTGTAATCCTTCAGAAAGGGTTAATGTTTACTGCAGGGACCGCAGCTAATGCTGCAGCCTCACAGTAAACCCCCAAATGAATGAGTTCCTCTCCTGGCTGACAGGAGAGTAAAGGCTGGGTCTCACATAACGATACACCAGCGATCCCGACAACGATATGCACTTGTCAGGATCGCTGGTGTATCGCTACATGATCGCTGTTGAGCTGCCAAACAGGCAGCTCAGGCAGCGATCTGGGACAGCGACACTGCAGGTAACATCGCTTAAGGGCCCATCTCACATAGCGATATCGCTACCGAGATCGCTGCTGAGTCACTAGTTTTGTGACGCAGCAGCGAGCTCACCAGCGATATCGCTGTGTGTGACATTCAGCGACGATCAGCCCCCCTGCCGGGTATCGCTGATCGTCACTGAAATGTCAGGACCTTTTTTTGATCGCTGGTTTCCCGCTGACAGGCACGCATCGCTGCGTGTGACAGGTGGGAGACCAGCGATCCGCTGGTAACCAAGGTACACAGCGGGTTTCCAGGCGCGGGGCTGTGCCTAGAAACCCGCTGTGTACCTTGGATACCAGCGCCCTGATGAAGGGGAGCTGGTATCCAAGGTACACAGCGGGTTTCCAGGCACCGCGCATCGCTTGGAAACCCGCTGTGTACCTTGGATACCAGCTCCCTGCATCAGGGCGCTGGTATCCAAGGTACACTGCGGGTAACTAAGCGATGTTACCCGCAGTGTCACTGTCCCAGATCGCTGCCTGAGCTGCCTGTTTGGCAGCTCAGCAGCGATCATGTAGCGATACACCAGCGATCCTGACAAGTGCATATCGTTGTCGGGATCGCTGGTGTATCGTTATGTGAGACCCAGCCTTTAGTTACTCGCAGTGTACGTTGGATACCAGCGCCCTGATGCAGGGAGCTGGTAACCAAGGTACACAGCGGGTTTCCAAGCGCTGCGCGGTGCCTGGAAACCCGCTGTGTACCTTGGATACCAGCTCCCTGCATCAGGGCGCTGGTATCCAAGGTACACAGCGGGTTTCTAGGCACAGCCCCGCGCCTGGAAACCCGCTGTGTACCTTGGTTACCAGCGATCGCTGGTCTCCCGCCTGTCACACGCAGCGATGCGTGCCTGTCAGCGAGAAACCAGCGATCAAAAAAAGGTCCTGACATTTCAGCGACGATCAGCGATACCCGGCAGGGGGGCTGATCGTCGCTGAATGTCACACACAGCGATATCGCTGGTGAGCTCGCTGCTGCGTCACAAAACTAGTGACTCAGCAGCGATCTCGGTAGCGATATCGCTATGTGAGACGGGCCCTTAAGTGGAAAGCTTAATTGATTGCTTTCCACTTTCACTTCAGGTCAGCCAGGGACACAATCAGTGACGTCAGAGGGAACTGATTAAAGCAAAAATAGGGTTCCCTTCGAAAAAAAAATGGCGTGGGGTCCCCCCTATTTTTGTTAACCAGCCAGATGAAGCAGACCGCTGAGGCCTGGATTTTCAGGCTGTTAAGGAGTCCAAGATCCATGGACCTTGCCAGCCTGATAATACCAGGCCACAGCAGTCTGCATATTTTGGGCTGATTAACAAAAATAGTGGATCCCCTCAAAAAAAGTTGGCGTGGGGTCCCCCTATTTTTGTTAACCAGCCAGATGAAGCAGACAGCTGAGGCCTGGATTTTCAGGCTGTTAAGGAGCCAAGATCCATGGACCTTGCCAGCCTGATAATACCAGGCCACAGCAGTCTGCATATCTTGGCTGATTAACAAAAATAGGGGATCCCCTCGAAAAAAATTGGCGTGGGGTCCCCCTATTTTTGTTAACCAGCCAGATGAAGCAGACCGCTGAGGCCTGGTTTTTCAGCTGGTAAGGATCCAATATCCATGGACCTTGCCAGCCTGATAATACCAGGCCACAGCAGTCTGCTTAGCTTGGCTGGTTAACAAAAATAGGGGATCCCCTCGAAAAAAAAAACGGCGTAGGGGTCCCCCTATTTTTGTTAACCAGCCAAGTAAAATGCAGACTGCTGCGGCCTGGTATTAAAAGACTGTCAAGGCCCATGGATTTTGGCCCTCAACAGCCTGATAATACCAGGCTACAGCAGCCCCACATTTGGCGCATCAAAAGATGTGCCAATTGTGGCACTTTACCCGGCTCTTCCCACTTGCCCTGTAGTGGTGGCAAGCGGGGTAATAAGGGGTTAATGTCACCGTTGATTGCACGGTGACAATAAGCCCGGTATATAATGGAGAGGCGTCAATAAGACACCGATCCATTATTAATCCCAAAGTTTTTAAATGTTTAAAAAAAAGACACAGCAAGAAAAAAGTCTTTTAATGAAATAAAAGAGACAACACAGTTTTCATTTCTTTTATTACTCTCTCATTCCTGCGACGCCATCGATCTCCTGTAAAAAAATAAAAAAAACAAACCAACAGTATACCACCTGTCCGACGCAGTCCATTGTAACGACTGTCCCACGACGATCCAGCTCTGCTACATCGGAATGACAGGCAGAGCCTGTCATCTCGACGCAGCACAGCTGATTACCTGCTTCCCCGGCGGTGACGTCATCGGACTGACTGCTTTACGGTCGGGATTACCCAGCAGTCACTGCAGTTATCGCGAGAAACTGCATGTGACCGCCGGGGAAAGATGATGGCGGCCATCAAGCAGTACAGGACGAGACCACCGGAGATCTTCTGCCGGGTAAGTGCCGCTGACTCCTGACAGACCCGACCGACGGACACTGACAGTGACAGTGACATTCCGATTCCGGTATCCGATATGACGAAAATATCGGTACTCAGAATCGGAATTCCGATACAGCCAATATCGGCCGATACCCGATATTTGCAGTATCGGAATGCTCAACACTAACCATGCCTAATTTATCAAGTGAAATCCTGAATTCCCCAGTCCAAGATATGACATGAAGTGCACTGATGCATAGCCACTGCTATATGGGCAATGGGAATAGACTGGCTAAGTGCCAGAAAGGGCAAATCTAATTATAGATTTGCCTTTTCTGGGGTGGCTTTGGGTAGATGTTAGTTGCTAGAGGGGGGCACAAAATAAATGCACCCTCCCTAGGCTATTATTATCTGCCCCCACTCGCTGGCTTTCCTGTCTGGTTGAGAAAATAGGGCGGGAGCCCACACATTTTTTTCTACTAATTTCCACCTTTAATTAACCCCTACATGTTTGAAATTTTGCACATATACACTCATGTCATTGTTAGTGAAAACTATATATCAAACTACATGAAATGACATGGTTAACTGTATGTAAACCATGTGTCATTTCATGTCGGGTTCTGTAATTTCACAAAAGCCAGCAATTGAATTGGCTATTATACCATGTAGAAGTGTATGAACTATAAATATATGTATATATATGTCACAATGACATGCATATATGTATATATGTATTCTATGTGTATATATCTATTCTTTCTTTTGTGATGTAAAAAATGTCATTGGGATCCATTATATGTCGGTTTTGCAAGCCGGCGAGAAAATCTTGTCTACGAATGCCATACGGATGACACACGGATGTTTTGATGCGAGGAAATCGCATTCTCGCATTGCACATGGATGACATACGGATCAATTTTCAGGGGATTTTTCTGCGTATTACGGCCGTATAATATGGACCAAATTTTTATCGTTGTGTGTGACCCTGGCCGTATATTGACAGGTATAAAGCATTGCAGTGCTGGTGCTTTGCAATGAAAATTATACGCGATCAGACTAAATAAAAAAATATAACAGTTAAAATACAAAAAAATAACATTGTCAGAAAATCCCTACCATGTATCATGGCAGAAAAAGAGGCACATATGAATAACAAGATGGTAAAATATTAGATTATTAATGATCAAAAAATTGCAAGGACAAAAACAAGGGACATACACAATGCCATGAGGTCTAGGACCCCAAACCAGAAAAGGGGGATTAAATATCCACAAAAATATGCAAAAAAAACCTGTTTGGTCTATATACATTACTAGAAAAAGTGCTGCGTGCAAAACATTCCAAATACCGCAGAATATGCATATGTAAACACAATGGGATTCAAATATATCTATGTAAAGTGCGGCGTGCAAAATAGAACAAAATTCTAATCAATCTTTAATAGATGTTAAATATTGACTGCTGCATATCCTGCTAGCCACTAAATGAGGAGAAATATTCCTCCAAATATATCCATGATACTGGAAGGAATGCACAAATATAAGTAATTGCTAGGTGCGATATCAATGAATTCCACTATGGTAGCACCAAACTGAACAGAAAGGAAATGCTGCAATGTAAATGCTAACTGCATAGAAATGAATATACATCCTCCACTTACATGTGTACCGGTTATGGAGTGATCACCCTTGGCAACCCCGACAGCGCCATTTTGCCACCCAGGCTTCTTTAAACAGGGCCCTGTTTAATATCGCACCTAGCAATTTGCATTATGTATGGAGGTATATACCTCATAGTAGGTGGCTAGCAATGGATATGCAACAATTAACCTTAACACCTGTAACCCTGCTCTAGATTGCACATAGCACTTTAAATAGATGCAGATTGAGTTCCATAGTAATTACTTAATAATAATAATATCTTTATTTATATAGCGCCAACATATTCCGCAGCGCTTTACAGTTTAACAGTTTCAAAACACAAGTCATAAGTAACAACGTTAACAATACAATAATTAAAGCAAAATAAGCCGCCCCGGCTCGTGAGAGCTTACAATCTACAATGAGGTGGGGGAAATACAAAGTACAGGTGTGTATATACAATGGTGCATTTACAATGATGGTCCAGCCATCTTGAGGGAGTGAGGGATGGATGGAGATAGTGAATGGGCTACACATACACACTTACACATAGAATGACTTTGACTAGTGAATGTGATAGGCCGCTCTGAACAAATGTGCTTTGAGGGAGCACCTGAAACCATGCAAATTGTGGATAGTCCTAATTTCTTGGGGTAGAGCATTCCGGAGGATTGGCGCAGCACGGGAGAAGTCTTGGAGTCGGGAGTGGGAGGTGCAGAGGTTAGTTGAAATTCGTTTGCAGAGCACAGCAGTCGGTTAGGCCGATAGATAGAAATGATGGAGGAGATGTAGGGGGTGCTGCACTGTGGAGAGCTTTGTGGGTGAGAACAAGTACTTTGAATTGGATCCTATAATAATGGGCAGCCAGTGTAAGGACTGGCGAAGAGCGAACACGTCCGAGTACCGTTTAGCCAGATGGATGACCCTGGCTGCTGCATTAAGGATGGACTGGAGAGGGGATAGTCGAGTAATGGGGAGACCAAGTAATAGAGCATTGCAGTAGTCTAGGCGGGAGTGGATCAGGGCGACAGTGAGGGTTTTTGTTGTTTCCATGGTGAGAAAAGGGCGGATTCTAGAAATGTTCTTTAGGTGTAGGCGGCAAGAGCGGGCAAGAGATTGTATATGGGAGGCGAAGGAGAGATTGGTGTCAAACATAACACCCAGACAGCGAGCCTGCTGCTGGGGTGTTATTATGGTGCCGCCCACGGAGAGGGAAATGTCAAATTTAGGGAGGTTAGTAGATGGCGGGAGCAGAAGAAGTTCAATTTTGGAGAGGTTGAGTTTCAGATAGAGAGCGGACATGATGTTGGAGACTGCAGACAGACAGTCGGTGGCGTTCTGTAGTACAGCGGGGTAAGGTCGGGGGATGACTTGTATAGTTGTGTGTCATCAGCATAAAGATGGTACTGAAAGCCAAATCTGCTGTTGGTCTGTCCAATTGGGGCTGTGTAGAGAGAGAAGAGAAGGGGGCCAAGGACTGAGCCCTGGGGTACACCGATAGTGAGAGGAAGAGGAGATGACGTGGAGCCAGAGAAAGAAACACTGAAGGAGCGGTCAGAAAGATAGGAAGAGAGCCAGGAGAGAGCAGTGTCCTTAATACCTAGTGACTGGATCCTAGACAGTAGGAGACGGTGGTCAACTGTGTCGAAAGCTGCCGAAAGGTCGAGAAGAATGAGCAGAGAGTGGTCACCGTTACATTTTGCTGTCAGAAGGTCATTGATCACTTTGATGATGCAGTT
>JARQOD010000004.1:562684434-562888803 GCA_033576555.1 Oophaga sylvatica
CCCCCTTTGGTTGTTTTTTTGTTGGATACCCTAAATGGGGAAAAATTCCCTTTAAATTGTTGTAAAAACGAAATAAAATTTGGGGTATTTTCACCCAGCAAAAAGAGTGTAAAAGGTCACAAAAGTTTTTTCCCCAGTTTTTCATCCTTCTCAGATTTGAAGTTAGATTTTAAATAAAATAATTCCATATCTGTCGTATGCCCGGGCTTCAAAGGTTTGGCCACGGGAAAAATCCTTTCTTTTTTCTTTATGTGTGGGGCGATGAGAATTTCCTGTTCCTTTTTTGCCCGGTCTCCCCACATACGCCCCCCATTTGGGGAAATTTAGTACATTATTGGTACCCACTTTAGATGTGATGCGCTAAAAAGTCCCTGGTATCTTGTAGCCCTGATGGGATTTGGGTACGAAGAACACATTTTTCCTATAGGGAAAATAGGGGAAAGGGTTTGGGAGTGGGGATGTTCGTTTTGCAGCCTTTTGAGGGCCCGTTACATAGTTCCCAGCAGTTTTAGAGGCAGGTTGTGCTCCCTTAAATAGACGTGGGTCAATTGGGGCAGTGATTATTTGTTTAAATTTCAGCCTTTTGGGGGGTAGGTTAAGCACGGGTATCATTTTGTCAGCCAAAACCTTTCGTTTAAATCACTCCTAATTATCACTGCTTATCCCGTTCAATAATTTTGGGGCAAGTGCGTGTGTGCCCATATTTTTTGGGATCTATACAAAATCCACCAGCCCCAAAAAAAAAATTCTATCTGCATGTTGCTTTGGGCACTAATTTTGGGCATATAGCGTTGTTTTACTCTTGTTTTAGGCCCTCTCTAAAAAAGGTCCCCCACCCCTTAAAAAAAAAAAATCTTCTGCTGTTGCTTGGACAATATTTGGGATATTGAGCTGTGGTACTATTTTATTGGCCTCTCTACAAAAGGGCCCAGCCTTAAAAACAAAAAGGGAAAACTACCTGCTTTTTGTTGGACAATAAATTGGGAAAATAGGTTGTGGGACTCATTGTATTAGGCCCTCTCTCAAAGGTCCACCCGCCCTTAAAAAACAAAAAAAATTTTTTGCATGCGTTGGACATAATTTGGGCATGTAATTGTGGTATATTTTATTGGCCATCTCTAAAACGTCCACCCCCTTAAAAAACAAAAAACAAAATCTATCTGCATGTTGCTTGGACAATAATTTTGGCCATAGTAGCATTCCACCCGCGTTCAAATACTAAGAATTTTTTTCAGCCATCGTTTTTTGTGGAAATAACTCCACAGTTGTCAATTAGGTAACCACCAAATGAGTGGCAAAAGGCCTGCTGCTGGTGGAAAGGGGAATAGGCATGTTGTGAAGGGAAAAAAAATGTTGTGTCCGTGGGGTAGGTGTTAAAGCAACAGTAACATCTGGAGAAGAAAGATAATCTTCCAGCCAAACTAAGATGTCTACTTCTTTTAGTGGACAATGTGGTACGATCCCTTTCCTACGGGCACGCCCATCGCTACAAATTCCAGATGAGGCACAAAAAAAATAAGGTGCTTCAACAGATATCAAGTGCTCCTTTAAGTCGCCTCTCCACCTCAACTTCAACAACACAAAAACTCCAGTCCTCAGAGGTGTCACCCCAATCGCACTTGCTTCCTCACAGCTCCCAAGTCTCCAACTGCCCGTCTGAGTATGGGGTAGAACAGATGGTTGAGTATGCAGAGCTGTTTACTCATACTATAGCCTGGGAATCAGAGGTCGTCTCCACAGCTTCTTTGAATCCAGACGAGGAAATGATCTGCACTGATGCCCAGAATGTTTATGAGTCTGATCCAGGACCAGATGAAGAAGGTTCTGAGCATAATGTAGACCCTCGTTCCCAAACTGTAACTCCTGTTGGTGGAGACAATGAGGAAGACGATGATGAGAATCAAATACCAGATGTGAGCGACAACTTGAGTTTTGTGTCAGGGCAGGAAGAGGTTGGCTCGGAGGACGACGGGTTTGGGACAACACAGGGTGATGATGACGAGGTTGTAGATCCCACTTACTGTCAACCCACAGTGAGACAGTCGATGAGGTCAGCAGAGGAGGTGGAGGAGGATTCGAGTGACGAAGAGTTCAGGGTGCGCCTTCCTGGACAGAGAAGTAGTACTGGAAGCACATCATCAACTGCATCCTCAACCACAACTCTGCCTCTGACCACAAGTCAAGGTGGCTCTTCAGGTCGCATGGATTCTAAGCCTTGCATAGCCTGGGCATTTTTTAACATCGATAAGGATGACCCAACTCGTGTTATCTGTAACATTTTTGACCAAAAGCTAAGTAGAGGCCAAAAAATCCATAGTTTGAGTACTTCATGCATGAACCGTCACATGGATATGCAACATAAGTTGCAGTGGCAAGCTCACTGTGCTAAAATGCGGCCTAGCGTGCTGGCCCAACCACCGTCTGCCCCATCTTGTGCATCTGAGACCGCGGCCTCTTCATCCTCTGTGACTGGGGGGACAGCAGTCAGACCTGTTTTGAGACTTAGACCTGGCACCTCTTTACCAGCAACAGCCACTCAGATTGGCAGGTCATCAGTTAATTTGGAAGAGGAAACACCAGCTGGTGTTGAGCGCTCTCTGACATCGAGAGCACCACCTTTGGATCAAGGTAACCTAACTTTTTCACCTGCATCTTCCTCACAGACCATCAGTTGTCCGGAGACACCCTACTCAACCCCATCTACGCACAACAGCCAGCCCTTGGTCACTCAGATATGGACAAGTAAAAGACCATTTCCTCCTAGCCATGAGAAAGCTAAGAGATTGAATTTCATCATCTGCAAGGTCTTGGCTACAGAAATGCTGCCTTTCCGCCTTATGGACACAGAGGATTTTCGAGACCTTATGTCCGTCACAGTGCCCCAGTTCCAAATGCCCAGTCATCACTACTTCTCAAAGAAAGGTGTGCCTGCGCTCCACCAGCATGTCGCACACAACATTACCGCTTCTTTGAGAAACTCAGTGTGTGACAGTGTGCATTTCACCACAGACACTTGGATGAGTAGGCATGGACAGGGGTGTTACATGTCGCTGACTGGGCACTGGGTAACTATGGTGACAGCAGGACAAGGGGCTGCTGTCCAAGTCTTGCCATCCCCACAAGTTGTGCTTCAATCCTCTTTATCTAGAAGTTCCTCCAATGCTTCTGCCTCCTCAACCTCATCTCGGTCCTCCACCTGCACCCAAAGCCTGTCTGGACATGCCACGGGCTTTCTAACTGCGCCGAAGGGATCCTGCAGCACACCTCCTTGCTATGCTGGCAGAAGGGCTCAATGTATTCAGGCGGTTTTTAAGTTGAAATGTCTGGGAAATGTGTGTCACACAGCTGAGGAGTTGTGGTCAGCTCTGGAGAACCAGTTTCATGAATGGTTGTCTCCACTGGACCTGCAACCAGGGAAGGCCGTGTGCGACAATGCCGCAAACCTGGGTGCGGCCCTTCGCCGGGGCAATGTCACACACATGCCTTGTATGGCTCACGTGTTGAACCTGGTTGTCCAGTAATTTTTAGCCCACTATCCTGGACTACATGGCCTTCTGCAGAGGGCACGGTTGCTGTGTGCTCACTTCCGCCGTTCGCATCCCGCAGCTCAGCGACTTACATCTCTACAGAAGTCGTTGCGCCTGCCACTTCACCGGCTAATATGCGATGTGCCAACACGGTGGAATTCAACTCTGCACATGTTGCAGTGACTGTGGCAGCACCAACAAGCCCTGGTGCAATACATTCTGAATTATAGCCTGGGCCAACGAGATCCAGAGGTGGGGCAAATCACGCTGGAGGAGTGGTCTCAGATCAGGGACCTATGCACCCTTCTGCACAGTTTTGAAATGGCCACGAAGATGTTTAGTGCTGACGATGCCATTATCAGCATGACTATTCCGGTGACTTATATGCTGGAGCAGATGTTAAACAAAATTCGGAGTCAGGTGGTGGAACAAGAGGAGATGGAGGAAGTAGAGGAGGAGGAGTTGTATGCGGAAGGGCTAACATCTGCAAGGTCCAGACGGTCGGCAGCACCAAGGCGGCTGGCATGGGAGGGTGGGGGAGAGGGATTAACCAGGGCGCATGGTAGCAGCCAAACTAGTGAGGAAGGTGCAGGAGCCCAGGAAGAAGTGGATGACGAACTGGCGATGGGCATGGAAGACTCATCAGATGAGGGAGACCTTGATCACATTTCTGTTGTGCGAGTTTGGGGGAGAGAGGCAGAGGAAGGAAGTATGAGTCGTACCTCACCACGAACACAACAGGGACTTGGTGCTCCCGGATGCGCAAGACACATGAGTGCCTTCTTTTGTACTACCTGCAACATGACCCTCGAATTGTCAGAATTCGAAGTAATCCTGACTACTGGGTAGCCACACTGTTAGATCCCCGGTACAAAAGTAAATTTGCCGAAATAATTCCAGCCATAGAAAGGGATTCACGGATGCAGGAGTATCAGAAGAGACTGTTGCAGAATCTTACATGTGCTTTTCCACAAAACACCAGTGGTGCACTTAGTGAATCTCACAGTTCTAACTTGCCAAACGTGGGACTGTCGAGTGTTCAGCACTCAAACCGTAACAGAAACACAGTATCTGCTGGTGTTCACAGCAATTTTGCGGAATCCTTTCATCAGTTTTTTAGCCCATCCTTTGTAAGGCCACAGGAGACAAGAAGTCAGACACATAGTCAACACCTAGAGACAATGGTACAGGAGTATCTCCAACTGAACATCGAAGCCATAACTGTGTCACTGGACCCTTGCTCTTTTTTGGCTTCCAATCTGGATAAATGGCCGGAGCTCGCCACTCACGCCTTGGAGATCTTGTCAAGCCCAGCAGCCAGCGTTCTCTCTGAACGTGTGTTCAGCGCTGCTGGTGGTGTGCTGACAGATAAGTGCACTCAGCTGTCCACTGAGAATGTAGACAGACTCACGTTCATAAAGATGAACAAATCATGGATCCGCAAGGACTTTTCTACCCCTGTGTCATCCTGGGGAGAGTAAAAGCTTGATGATTTGGTAAAATCACCTCACCAAACGTTTTAAGCTTTAAAATTGCTAATAATTTGTAGCTGCATCTAGGTCGGAAAATAATTTTGGGCCTGTAGCAGTGTGTGTTACTCATTCTAATAGGCCATCTATACTAAGCTCCACCAGCTTTCAAATTAATAATTATTTTTAGCTGCATCTTGCCTGTAGAATAATTTTGGGCCTGTAGCAGTATGTGGTACTCATTCTAATAGGCCATCTATACTAAGCTCCACCAGCTTTCAAATTAAGAATTATTTTTAGCTGCATCTTGGCTGTAGAATAATTTTGGGCCTGTAGCTGTGTGTGGTACTCATTCTAATAGGCCATCTATACTAAGCTCCACCAGCTTTCAAATTAATAATTATTTTTAGCTGCATCTTGCCTGTAGAATAATTTTGGGCCTGTAGCAGTATGTGGTACTCATTCTAATAGGCCATCTATACTAAGCTCCACCAGCTTTCAAATTAAGAATTATTTTTAGCTGCATCTTGGCTGTAGAATAATTTTGGGCCTGTAGCAGTGTGTGGTACTCATTCTAATAGGCCATCTATACTAAGCTCCATCAGCTTTCAAATTAATAATTATTTTTAGCTGCATCTTGCCTGTAGAATAATTTTGGGCCTGTAGCAGTGTGTGGTACTCATTCTAATAGACCATCTATACTAAGCTCCACCAGCTTTCAAATTAATAATTATTTTTGTTCTCTCTGAACGTGTGTTCAGCGCTGATGGTGGTGTGCTGAGACTGACAGATAAGCGCACGCGGCTGTCCACTGAGAATGTAGACAGACTCACGTTCATAAAGATGAACAAATCATGTATCCGCAAGGACTTTTCTACCCCTGTGTCATCCTGGGGAGAGTAAAAGCTTGAGTATTTGGTAAAATCACCTCACCAACCGTTTTAAGCAACTCTGGGGCAATTGATGCTACTTAAGTGGTGTCTGTGCCCCAAATTTTTGGAAAAAATGGAGACTGTTTTTGGAGTCCCCTTGCTGTGTTTTACGTGACGTTGGCATCGTCAATTACAGGTGGGTTGGGTCTTTCCCAATCCCCTTTTAACCATAAGAAGCTACATACATTATGGCTTGAGGTAACACAGATGGTTGAGTGTGAAGACTAGAGCTGTTTACTCATACTATAGCCTGGGAATCAGAGGTCTGCTCCAAAGCTTGAGTGTCTGCTAGTCAGCGGAGTAGCCACCGGCTGTAGATCTAATTACAAATTTTTAACTGCATCTAACCCAGAAAATAATTTTGCAACCAAATTCAGATAGACGGTTTCAAAGGAGCGACAGGCTGGCGATAAAGGCAGATGAGATGAAGGTTGTCCGCTGCAGCTCCGGCCGGGTACCTCAAGAGAGAATCAGACATAAGTGATGATAAAGCAATCCGGTCATAAGGAGCGCGAGGGACGCAATTCAGCTGATATTAAAAAGTCTTCATTTATTGATATCCACAACGCATTTCAACGGAATAGCTCCGTCTTCCTCAGGTGGCAGTTATACATAGAATGGAGTAGGAAAGCTATATAAAGGTGGAGCAGCAAATGAAAATTAAAAGGCAATTAATCAGAACACCCACATGATTTAAAATGCAAATATGACTGCAAAAAAGAAAAAAAAAAAAACACAGATAAATTGAATAAAAACGACATAAAAACAATGTACACAAGGTAAAATAAAAGAAAATAAATAAATAAATAACAAAATGCATATATTACGTGACTTTTTCAATAGTGAGGTTTAACCCCTCAGGGGCCAGTGTACCAAGTTTAAAAATCCAGAAACTCTCCCTTCTTATTAGATTATTATACCGATCAGGCAGATCATGTGGTATCTGGTCAATAACAGTGAGTTTTAACAAATCCAAATTCTTTTGGTGCACTAGGGAGAAATGTTTTGAGAGACTGTGTAGCATGAACCCATTTGGATATTTTGACGGTGCTTGTTGAGCCTTGCATGCATCGTCTGTATCGTCCGACCAATGTACTGCAACCAACAACCGCACTCAATTAAATAAATAATGTAGCACGATTGGCAATTGACATGACAGTTGATTTTAAAACTGGTGCCTGTGTACGAGATTGAAATTCTTGCACCCCATTCATAATAGAGAGCAACATAAACACTTAGAGGTCCTACATGCAAAACAACCCGATTAGAATTTATCAGGTTGCAGATGAAGATAAGGACTTGAGAGTTGTGTTGCTGGGGGCAACTAGATTTTGAAGAGTTCAGTTTTTCCGAAAA
Organism: Oophaga sylvatica; assembly: GCA_033576555.1. Taxonomy (NCBI): domain Eukaryota; kingdom Metazoa; phylum Chordata; class Amphibia; order Anura; family Dendrobatidae; genus Oophaga; species Oophaga sylvatica. Next base: position 562,691,719 of record JARQOD010000004.1, read on the forward strand.
CATCGACAATAATTTTGGGCCTAGTAGCAGTGTCTGCTAGTCAGCGGATTAACCCAGCTGTTAAGCAAGATACACCACCTGTACTTTGGACACTTAATTTTTTCAAAGGAAATGCTTTGGGCCCCCGGGACAATCAGTGAAGAGCATCGGGGAGGCACCCCAAGGCACAGGGGCTGTGAGTGGCGGTAGGACGCCTTGCGGTGGACCGCCAAGCTCGATCCTTATAAAAGCTTTTTAACTGCAGCAGCTTTAGTGTACTCTACTGGAGCTGGAATTACCGTAGCTGCTGGCATGAGACTTGCCCTCCAATAGATCCTTGTAAAAGGATTTAAAGTGTACTCATTCAAATTAGAGAGACAAATTAAATAAAAAAGATTAGACCTGCCTCCACCGCAGGGGGGCTCACTCGACCCACCAGTGGACAGGCACCAGTATTGGGAGAGGGGGGCTGGCCGTCAGGGTCCACCGCAGCTCTGGCACAAACCCGGCGACACGCAGGTCGCACGGGCAGGAACGGACTGGCCGTGTCGGCTTGGCCCTTTTTTGGTTTTAGAAGGGCATGACATGCCTTATCTGTGTCTCCCCTCCTTTTACTCCTCCACCTCTTTTCTTTTTGCATGACTATATGTACTTGTCACTTTTCCATGTGTTAGTTGTGTCTTGTGAGCAATTTGTCAACTTTTGGACTCCTTTGAAGTGTTTTCTATGTGTTTTCTTTGTGTTTCTATATGTTTGGTTTGCCTGCCATTGGTTTTAATGGTGTTTGACGGTGTTTGACGAACAGTTCGACGAACCGAACCGAACTCGAACACTACGGGGGTGGCTCTACACTAATCAGGACATCTGCAGCTGAGTTTCCAGACTTCTCTAATTATTGTCTTTTCTTTCCAATTATCCTAATGAACGGATGAAGTCATTTTTTATTAGAAATTTGGAACAAAATCCACAGAGGAAAATTCACGTAACTTTGAAATAGTGAAAGATTTTGCAGTATGTGATTAACTGTTTGTTGGCTGAACAAAGGAAAATACTACTATTACATTTTATATATATATATATATATATATATATATATCCGATAATTTGGGTGAAAATATTACGTTTCCCAACCAATAATTAAACTATCCAAAAAAAAACTTAGGAAACTATTAAAAAAGAAACAATTCTTTATTTGATCTAATGACACATAATAAGACATACACATTAATAATGGTACATGATTAGACAACACGTGGCACGTCCTTTTAAAACGTGGTATCCATTATACAGATTTTTTCAGGACGGAATTATCCTCTCTTAAAGTCGTCCTTAATTCATATGTATTAACCTCTGGAAATTAATTATCCACATTAATTAATAGAAGGAAAAACCAGGTGCATTTTATAAATATTTCTAGTTATTTACACAGTTTTATTAAAAATTATTTGATAAAATAAATCATATAGTCTTCTACATATTCTTTATTGTTATGCTGCCACCTTCGAAAAATTCATGAGTACCCAACTTCATTTATTCCTCATATATGAATTGTAAAGAGTGCCGGGCTCTGCTCAATTGCATAAAAATAAAAAATCAATAAAGTGCATAATGCAAAAATAGTTTCTAGAAAAGTGCATGCATAGTGCAGAAATGCTTATTCTCAATAGTGCCAGGCAGTCTTCACCACACAAACATACATGAGCCTCAGATCGACATACCACAAGTTAAATGCTGAAGGACCACATGTAGGAATCCCCTTAAAGCGCGTTTCGCATTATTGCTTCTTCCGAAGGGGTGTTGATAACCTTTAAATTATTCCTGAAATTGATGCTTTTTTTTCCCAGAAAATCATTGCAATTCCACTTGTTTTTTATACACATGTTAATTTCCTTTGTGTGTTTTGGACAACACAAAAAAAACAAGAGATAAAAGGCAAACTGAACCTAATTTCATGCAAAAATCCAAAACTGGACCTGACAAAATTGTTGGCATCTTTACAAAATTGTGAGTTAACAACCTTTTTTCAAGCATGTGATACTTGTTCAAACTCACCTGTGGCAAGTAACAGGTATGGGCAATATGAAAATCACACCTGAAACCAGATAAAAAGGGAAAAGTTGACTCAATCATTACATTGTGTGTTTATGTGTGCTACATTAAGCATGGAGAACAGAAAGAGGAGAAGAGAACTGTCTGAGGATGTGAGAATCAGCATTGTTGAAAAATATCAACAATCTCAAAGTTACAAGTCAGATATCTTGATGTTCCTTTGTACACAATGTGCAACATAATCAAGAAGTTTACAACCCTTGACACTGTAGCTAGTCTCCCTGTACGTTAATGGCAGAGAAAAATTGATGAAAGATTTGAACGTGTCATGGAAATATATATGTATTCCATGTATTCAATGTATATTCATATATGTGCATTTACAGTTAGATAGATCTCACTTGCTAAAAATCCTGTGCTCAGCATATCTATGGAAAAGCTGATGCCAGCTATAATCAGTTGTTTAAGACGACCCTGGCCTTCATTGTGAGGCTATTACAGAAGATAGCTCATAGGGACTTTTTTACCAAGGACAGAAAGTCTTGATAGATATCTATTATTTTCTTTACTAGTCACGTAGGAAAACTGGGACAAAGAACAATAAACAATAAATCTGCTACTTCAGCTCTTTTAATCATGATTATCATAATTATCATACTTATACTAAAACAGCCAATAATCTAGCAGCTTTTAATTGTATGTTAATTGACTAACCAGCCCCTTTTTGTAAACTTATAAAACCTTGAATGAATAATAAACTGTTGGTCTTGACGAACTGTTATACTGACACTTCTGTTTTGACAGTCCTCATTTCGTTCTGAGCGCTCAAAGAAAAGACATTTAGTCTAAAATTGGGAACAGCAACAGCAAACACTGCAGGATAGATTTATCCTAATTAAATTTCCATAACAAACGCAGAATAGCTCGGATAGCGGAAAAGAGCCTCAATCAAGTTCCAAAGAAATTCAAGAGGAAAGAATCTACAGCGCGGAAATAAATAAAAAAAATCAATATTTATTAGAGAATATTAAAATCCATCTTGGGTAGGAAAAACAGACAAATTGCAGGTGGGGTCCTTGGTGGTCTGAAACCGACGTGTTTCGACCTAGCAGTTCTTATTCATGATGGATTTTAATATTCTCTAATAAGTATTGATTTTTTATTTATTTCCGCACTGGAGATTCTTTCCTCATGTTTTTGCTTCAGCCAACGCCTCTGATCAAGGTGGCTCCGTGCGTGTGAAGATTGTGGACTGCTGCAGAGACTGGTGAGCTGACCTTATCCTCCTATTTTTCCCTTTTTCCTTTACTTACAAAGAAATTCAAGCTCTCTTGCAGGCTCAAGGTGCATGAATGTCAGCGTGAACTATCCAATGAGATTTGAATGAAAATAACCGCTATGGCAGGAGATCCAGGAGGACCCCACTGCTGACATAGAGGCATGAAAAAGCTAGACTGCAATTTGCCAAAATGTACATGAGTAAGCAAAATCCTTCTGGAAAAATATCTTGTGGACAGATGAGACCAAGATAGAGCTTTTTGGTGAAGCACATCATTCTACTGTTTACCAAAAAAAGGAATGAGTCCTACAAAGAAAAGATCACGGTATCTACAGTCAAATATAGTGGCAGTTCAAAGGTGTTTTAGGGTTGTTTTGCTGCCTTTAGTGTTGGGTGCTTTGAATGTGGGCAAGGCAGCATAAAATCTGAAGATTACCTAAGGATTTGTCACAATGTAGTGCACAGTGTCAGAAAGCAGGGTTTGCATCTTAGTTTATGGATATTCCGGCAGGAAAATGACTCCATGTATACTTCAAGAAGTACCCAGAAATGAATGGAAGAAAAGTGCTGGAGAGTTCAGAAGTGGCCAACAATGAGTCCAGATATTAATCCCATTGATCACCTGTGGAGAGATCTTAAAATTGCTATTGCGAGAAGGCAGCATTCAAATATTAGAGACCTGGATCAGTTTGCAAAGGAGTGATCGAAAATTCCAGTTGAGAGGTGTAGGAAGTTTATTAATGGTTATATGAAGTAATTGAATGTTACTATTTATTCCAAAGGATTCACAACGAAATATTAAGTTGAGGGTGCAAACAATTTTGCCAGGCCCGGTTTGCGTTTTGCGTAAAATGATGTCCCATTTGCCTTGAAATCTCTCTCTTTTTTTCTGTTGTTGCAATAGACAATTAAACATGTGTAATTGCAATAATTTTCTGGGAAAAATATTTTATTTTCTGAAGCATTTGGAAAAGTTCCAACCTTTTCGGCCATGACTGTATGCTCCTCTGGAAAATTAAATATGCAAATTACCTTTTCAGAGAGGAAGAGGACTAGCACTCTAGGCGAAGGAGAAGGTGCAAGAGCTGTACACTGTGGGGGCAACCCAGATTAACGTAGGGCACCCAATTCTTTGTGTTTGTGAGGACGGCCACCAAACCAAAGTCTGAGTGTGTCCCGGATTCCACTATATTAACCCTGTGTACCCTCAGTGAGATGTATCGTACCTGACCAAAAGCACTTGTCCACGTGTTTGTGGTTAGGTGGACTTTCCAAGTATAATATCTGCATACTGGTAGAATGTAGCTCTATCTTTGTATAATGTCCGCCATTCTGGTATAATTCCCCTATTCTGTTATAATATCCACATCCTGGTATAATGTCCCCATCCGTGTATAATATCCACATCCTCGTATAATATTCCTATTTTGGTGCAATGTCCCTCACCCTGGTATAATGTCTTCAATCTGGTAGAATGTCCCCATCCTGATATAATGTCCTCCATCCAGGTATTGTATTCCAAATAATTTTATAATGTCCACATCCTAGTATACAGTCATGGCCAAAAGTTTTGAGAATGACACAAATATTATATTTTCACATGATCTGCTGCCCTTTGGTTTTTATGTGTGTTTGACAGATGTTTTTATCACAGACAGAAATATAATAATACCCCAGTCCTCAGCAGTCCACTGCCTGTACCTTTTGCAGAATATCAGTCTGTCCATGATGTTTTTTCTGGAGAGAAGTGGCTTCTTTGCTGCCCTCCTTGAGACAGACCTTGCTCCAAGAGTCTCCGCCTCACAGTGTGTGCAGATGAACTCACACCTGCCTGCTGCCATTCCTGAGCAAGCTCTGCACTGCTGGTAGCCCGATCCCACAGCTGAAACACTTTTAAGAGACGGTCCTGGCACTTGCTGGTCTTTCTTGGGCGCCCTGGAGCCTTTTTGGCAACAATGGAACCTCTCTCCTTGAAGTTCTTGATGATGCGATAGATTGTTGACTGAGGTGCAATCTTTCTAGCTGCGATACTCTTCCCTGTTAGGCCATTTTTGTGCATTGCAATGATGACTGCACGTGTTTCTTTAGAGATAACCATGGTTAACAGAAGAGAAACAATGATGCCAAGCACCAGCCTCCTTTTAAAGTGTCCAGTGGTGTCATTCTTACTTAATCATGACAGATTGATCTCCAGCCATGTCCTCATCAACACCCACACCTGTGTTAATGGAGCAATCACTGAAAAGAGGTTAGCTGGTCCTTTTAAGGCAGGGCTGCAATGATGTTGAAATGTGTTTTGGGGATAAAGTTCATTTTCTAGCCAAATATTGACTTTGCAAGTAATTGCTGTTAAGCTGATCACTCTTTATAACATTCTGGAGTATATGCAAATTGCCATTAGAAAAAGTGAAGCAGTAGACTTTGTAAAAATTAATATTTGTGTCATTTTCAAAACTTTTGGCCATGACTGTAGAATCCCCAATTCTGGCATAATGTCCACATCCTGGTATAATGTCCTCAATCTGGCATAATGCCTCCATCCTGGTACAATTTCACCCATCCAGGTATAATATCCCAAATTCTGGTATAATGTCCACATTCTGGTAAAAAATCACCTATTTCTATTGATTTACCTAGTTGGAGTAGTGATATTGCAACCACTAGTAGCAGGACTGGGCAGGTAGTGTACTCTGGAATAGCCACGGAGGTCGATACACAGGAATAGCAATGTAGTTTGAAAGAATAAGCAGGAATCGTAGTCAAGGAAACCAGGGGTCATTTACCAGGAGCAGCAGGTATTGTTTGAAGTAGTAGCAGGTGGAAGGCGGTTTGACAAAAGGCAGGTAGCTCAATAATCATGCAAGGAACTGAGAACAAGGCCAGGTTTAAATAGGATGAGCAATCAGAATGAACCAATCAGTAACTCAGGTTGGTAACCAACAAGAAACTCAGGGATGAGACGTCAGCAGCAGCATAGGTTCAAGTATTTGGATAAGCAAGGAACTGGCCAGCAAGCTGAATAGCTCAGATGGAAGTGCTGCCGACTGGAGTACAGCAGCTGCTAGGTTTGAATCCTGACACTTATTCTGCTATAATGTTCATCAAACTAGGCCCCTTCCATTATTAACCCATACATTAAAAAAAAAACAAATGACTAGTCTCATCTTTCTCCACGACATGCAGCATCATTTTTTGTAACCAGCATAGGAGCCAACATTTGGATCTCACGTGCCAGTGTGGGCAGCACATGATGGCACTACCATGTGGTATGTGTCACTGGCAAGCCGACATCAGTTGCCAGCTTCTGGTCGGCCAGTAGCATGTATTGGAGTTTGAGTCTCTGCGCTGCAATAGGTTTCACCTGAATGTACGTCCAAGGACACGTATCCAGGTGAAAATGAATGTAGGCGGGTCTCCTTCTAGCATGGGCCTGGTCTCAATAGCACTCTGTGCACCCCTGTCACTGTATTTTCTTAGAGCAGCTTACCTCAGTCATTGACCAGCATATAAATAAATGTCCATATAAATACAGCTGATGGATGGGAATGTGACCATACCAGTCCAGTCTTTTTAAATTAACATAACCATCTAATTTATATTGTTCTGCTGAATAATATTCTTTAGACCAGGATATCTTTCTGCATTTTGGTAATTTTAAGACTTGCTAAATCTGTACCACATGTTATGTTTGTAATTCTTGTATGTCTTTTGTAGTAGCAGTGGGACCTTACCCTCAGCATACATTGTTCCTTTCATTCCATTGTTTTCTGGCTTTTCCTCCCTTAAGGTACTGCCACACTAAACAATCCCGCTAGCGATCACAATAACGACGCATACTAATGCGATCGCTAGCGGGATTGTTTCTATACCGCTAAATCGCTAAGAAAAGGTGCCACACAGCGATTAAATACTTACCCAGCGGGAGCGCCGACGAGAAAATAGGGTCCGGAACGATTCCAGCGACGAGCGAGATCACAGCAGGAAGCTCGTCGCTGGAAGCTGCCGCACTGAACAACATCGCTAACAGGATCGCCAAATAGTGACGTTTTTTAGCGATCCCGTTAGCGATATTGTTTAGTGTGGCATACCCTTTACTGCTAGTTTTCTAAAACAGTCAACTCCCTTCAGTCATTGCAATTTGGGAGCCTTTCAGGACAACTCAACATTATGTTGTGCACGTGTAACATAGCACAGGGCGGTTGTCGCGGGTGAGGCACTCGTCTTCTCTTGTCATGTCACCACATGAAAGACTGAGAGAGTGGGGCCTGGCCGGGTGTTGGTGTTGTCAAGGCCATGTGGTCATTCAGGCCTCCTGTAGACAATGGTGTTGACTGGCCAGGACTACAAATTCCACAGATTAATTAAAGATGGGGACTTTAATGAACTTGATAAGCATCATGTACAAGGGATAGGGGGTACACAGTCTTAAGCACGCTTTCTTCACATTAAGAAGACTTTACACTCCTACTGTATCCTTCCTCTGTAGGCTACTCCTGGGTTCTGCAGGTTATCTATGTCTTCTCTATGTCGCCACTACCCAGCTTCTAGGCCACAATCCAGATAAGCGTGTTTATCTCTACTTGCTCAGAGGTTTTGCGTTCTATCACTATGGATGTCCTGGATATACTGCCCAGGACCCACACTTGTCCCACTCTCTCATTCCTGTTTACGCCCTAACCTTCAGCTCTAGTAAGCTCTCGGGTATCCGGTGACTTGGGATATTGTCCTCTAACGCGAAGGTCACTCAGTCTTCTCAGTTGTTCTCTTCTGGATCTCGCTCCAGTCTCCTGTAGCTGTAGATCACACCTTGGCAGCACAGCACAATTGTTATTCTTCAAACTCTACCTCCTATCTCACTATCAGGAAGTTTCCCACTGTCTTCCTACATAGCATCTCCCACTATGAGCTAGTCCCAACTCATAACTCTCGCTTACCCTGCTGTCTGTTGTTGGACAGAATTTCCCTATAAAACACAATTTTAAAGTTACATATCTATAGTCTATACCATATCTTACACTGTGCACTATACAATACAAGGACAAACATTGCAATTTATATACAAAGACACAGGACTTTATTCACATTGCACATTATGCAACACGATTGGTGTCTTCAGGGGCTGGAACGTAACAGTTCAGTCCACACCCCTTACACATGTACTGTGGTTGGTGAACACAAGGATGAAATTTGTCATAATTTGATGCTCCTGGAAATTTGCGTTACATCTTAGTATTATATTAACCCCTTTCTTCCATCTGACGTACTATTCCGTCCATGTGCCCTGGGACTTAATTCCCAAGGACGGAATAGTACGTCACATGTGATCAGCTGCGCTCCCGGGGGGAGCGCAGCTGATTGCGGCCGTGTGTCAGCTGATTATAACAGCTGACACCGGCACTATGTGCCAGGAGCGGTCACGGACTGCTCCCGGCACATTAACCCCTGGCATTCTGTGATCAAAGATGATCGCAGTGTTCCGGCGGTACAGGGAAGCATTGTGCAGGGAGGGGGCTCCCTGTGTGCTTCCCTGAGACCCTCAGAACAGCATGATGTGTCACGCTGTCCCGAGGGACCCTGCTCCCTGCAGGACCCCGGATCCAAGATGGCTGCTGGTGTTGTGAACACTTTTGATCTGGTTTCTGAGTTTGGGCTCCCTCTGGTGGTTGCTGCTGGTAATGGAGCTGACATAAGATATTTGCAAACACCATATTACATATTATATGCAGGTCAGCAAGGTGCCAGCATATGTTAAGTATTTATGGTCACTGTGCATATATATGCAGGATAATTTAGAAAGACAACTGTACATTATACAGACATATAGTCTTATGCTATGAAAATTTTATTTGTACAAAAATATATAAAAATTGGATAAAATTACAGGACAGTAACAGGGGAAAGAGAGATACATGAGGTACATCCAAATATGCACATGAAAAAAGCCCAAACAAGTAGCCTACTTGAGCCAATATGACATGAATTATATGCAATTTTGTATAGCCATAAAATTAAAGGTAAGTATCATGGTACCATATACAATAAACAGAAAATAGCCACATTGGCATCACAGGTGGCAAGAAAAAGAGATATTAACTAGACAGACATCATATTAACAGAATATTAGGTAAGTACCATATAATGAACTCTGTCATGTAAGTTGCATAGCAGGTAAGTACCAAGCCATACACTCATGGAAACACTGTACCATTAGCCACACTGCTAGCATAGGTGCCACATTATATACATAGTGCAAAGACTGGATGCCAAAAGAATGTATAGATATCAGTAGGTGCCATAATTACCTAAGGGCTGAAGCAGGTTACAGCCCGACTGTTACTGTCCTGTAATTTTATCCAATTTTTATATATTTTTGTACAAATAAAATTTTCATAGCATAAGACTATATGGCTGTCTTCCATTGTGATATGTCTGGTAATGGAGCTGGTTTGGCTGACAGAAGTCAATCACCTGAAGTGGATGATTGGAGGTCAGGTGTTACAGACTGGAGAGATTTAAGTGAGCAGTCTTAACTTAGTTGTTGCCGGTGATTTGGTTTTCTTCCTGAGCCTTTTGGAAGTCAGCTTGCTCCCTGTTTTGTCCTGCATCTTTCAGATAAGTTATTTGTCTGTTTTAGTCTGTGGCATTTTTCCCCTTTTTACTTTTCCTTGTTTTCTGCCTTGCTGGTGTGAGTTCAGCCGGGTTCCCTGCTGGGACTTTTGCTGGACTCTGTTCTTATTTGCCACAGCTTATGTCAGTCTTTTCTGTATTTCTAGCCCCCTGTAATTTCAGTATCTGTTGTTTTGCATCCAATTCACACAAGAGTTCTGATTTAGTGGGGGAGAGGTCATGTGGCCTCAGTATTTTTGCATACCAGACGTGTTGGAATTTTTCTTAGGGTTTTTGTGGGATTGCAGACAGTATCCTTTCCTGTCCTGAACTATCTAGACAGTTTGGGCCCCAGCATTTGCTTACTCTATTTTCTGTCTGTGTTTTGTACTTCATCTGCCTCACCGGCAATATATGTTTAGGGGCTATCTATTCCTTTGGGTCTCTAGTCCGGGGCAGTATAGCTTTCCCCTTTCTCTCTTTAGACTTATTTAACTCTTTGGCTGTGTCGAGGCGACTAGGGCATCATAGGTACGTCCCACTGCTAATTTTAGTTGTGTTGTCAGTTTGGGTGTCTGCAATCCGCTAAGTTACCAACCTCTCTGCGTATCTGGTTGCCTAGCCTATTTCCCTATTATCCTCCTCGGTTACCGAATCATAACACGCGGGGTCCTTCCGGGTCCTGCAGGGAGGCGGCTTCCTCAGGGCCTGCTGAGAGTAGGCACTGAGAAAGCCTCCTGCACTGCCTGTGAGATCGCCGATCTGACAGAGCGCTGTGCACAGTGTCAGATCAGTGATCAGACAGTGATGTCCCACCCTGGGACAAAGTAAAAAAGTTAAAAAAATAAAAATCACATGTGTAAAAAAATTCCTAAATAAAGTAAAAAAAAATATTCCCCAATAAATTCATTTCTTCATGTAAATAAAAAACAAACAATAAAAGTACAGATATTTAGTATTGCCTCGTCCGTCACGACCCGCCCTATAAACTTGTCCCCCTAGTTAACCCCTTTATTGAACCCCTTAAAAAAAATAAGGCAAAAAAACAATGACTTATCATAGTATCGGCGAACAAAAAGTGGAATAACACGCGATCAAAAAGATTAATATAAATAATCATGGTACCGCTAAAACCGTCATCTTGTCCCACAAAAAACAAGCTGCCACACAGCATCATCAGCTCGCAGAATAAAGCGATGCAAAAATAATTATTTTTTATATATAAAAGTTTTTATTGTATAAAAGCACCAAAACATAAAAAATGATATAAACGAGGCATTGCTGTAATCGTCCTAACCCAAATAATAAAAAAGCTTTATCAATTTTACCACACGCAGAACGGTATAAACGCCCCCCCCAAAAGAAATTCATGAATTGCTGGTTTTTGTTCATTCTGCCTCACAAAAATATAATAAAAAGCGATCAAAAAATGTCATGTGCCCAAAAATGATACCAATAAAAACGTCAACTCGTCCCACAAGAAATAAGCCCTCACATAACTCTGTGGGCCAAAATATGGAAAATTATAGCTCTCAAAATGTGTTGATGCAAAAACTATTTTTTGCAATAAAAAGCGTCTTTTAGCGTGTGTGACAGCTGCCAATCATGAAAACCTGCTATAAATAGTAAATCACATCCCACTTTATCACCCCCTTAGTTAGGGAAAAATAATAAAATTAAAAAAATGTATTTATTTCCATTTTGCCATTAGGGTTAGGGTTGGGGCTATAGTTAGGGTTAGAGTTGGGGCTAAAGTTAGGGTTAGGGTTGGGATTAGGGTTAGGGGTGTGTTATGGTTAGGTTTGTGGTTAGGGTTATGATTAAGGTTGGGATTAGTGTTAGTGGTGTGTTGGGTTGGAGTTATTATTGGGGGGTTTCCACTGTTTAGGCACATCAGGTGCTCTCCAAACATGACATGGCATCTGATCTCAGTTTCAGCCAATTCTGCGTTAAAAAAGTCAAACGGTGCTCCTTCCCTTCTGAGCTCTGCTATGCACCCAAACAGTAGTTTACGCCCCACATTTGGGGTATCAGCGTACTCAGGAATAATTGCGCAATAACTCTTGGGGTCCAATTTCTTCTTTTACCCTTGGGAAAATAAAAAATTGGGGGCGAAAATATCATTTTTGTGGAAAAAAAAATATGATTTTTTATTTTTATGCCTCTACGTTATAAACCTCTGTGAAGCACTTGGGGGTTCAAAGTTCTCACCACACATCTAGATAAGTTCCTTTGGGTGTCTAGTTTCCAAAATGGGGTCACTTGTGGGGCTTTCCACTGTTTAGGCACATAAGGGGCTCTCCAAACGCGACATGATACCTGCAGACTATTCCTGCAAAGTCTGCAATTCAAAACGTCACTACATCCCTTCCAATCCCCGACGTGTGCCCATACAGTAGTGTTCTCCCACGTATCGAGTATCAGCATACTCAGGACAAATTGACCAACAACGTTGGAGTCCAATTTCTCCTGCTACCCTTGGGAAAATAAAAAAACTGGGGACTAAAAGATCATGTTTATGGAAAAAATATGATTTTTTTTATTTTCACGCCCGGGCGTTATAAACTTCTGTAAAGCACTTAGGGGTTCAAAGTGCTCACCACACATCTAGATAAGTTCCCTTGGGGGTCTAGGTTCCAAAATGGGGTCACTTGTGAGGGGTTTCCTCTGTTTAGTCACATCAGGCCCTCTCCAAACGTGACATGACACACGCAGACCAGTCCATCAAAGTCTGCATTACTAAACATCACTACTTCTATTCCGTGCCCCGACGTGTGCTCATACAGTAGTTTTCTCCCAAATGTAGGGTATCTGCTTACTGAGTGCAAATTGGAGAACAACTTTTGGGGTCCAATTTCTCCCGTTACCCTTGGGAAAATAAAAATTGGCGACTGAAAGATAATTTTTGTGGGAAAAATAGGCTTTTTTATTTTCATGCCCGGGCATTATAAACTTGTGTGAAGCACTTGGGGGTTCAAAGTGCTCACCACATATCTAGACAAGTTCCTTAGGGGGTCTAGTTTCCAAAATGTGGTCATTTGTGGGGGGTATCCACTGTTTAGGCACATCAGGGGCTCTGCAAACTGAACATGACACCCATCAAAGTCTGCATTCCAAAATGTCATTACTTCCTTTCCAAGCCGTGCTGTGCTCCCAAACAGTATTCCCCCACATATGGGGTATCAGCGCAATCAGTACAAATTGGACAACAACTTTTGGGGTCCAATTTCCTTGGGAAAAATCAAAAATTGTGGACTAAAAAATCATTTTTGTGGAATTTTTTTTTCACACCCAGGCATTATAAACTTTAGTGAAACACTTGGGGGTTGAACGTGCTCACAGCAGATCTAGATAGATTCATTAGGGGTCTAGTTTCCAAAATTGTGTCACTTGTGGGAGGTTTCCACTGTTTAGGCACATCAGGTGCTCTCCAAACACGACATGGTGTCTAGCCAATTCAGCGTTGAAAAAGTCAAACTGCGCTTCTTCCCTTCCGAGCTCTGCCATGCACCCAAACAGTAGTTTACCCCAACATATTGGGTATCAGCGTGCTAAGGACAAATTGCAAAATTACTTTTGAGGTCTTGTTACCCTTGGGAAAATAAAAATTGGGGTGAAAAGATCTTTTTTGTGGAAAAAATGATTTTTTACATTTACAGGTCTACAACTTGTGTGAAGCACTTGGGGGTTCTAAGTGCTCACCACAAATTTAGATAAGTTCCTTAGGGGGTCTAGTTTCTGAAATGTGGTCATTTGTGGGGGGTTCCCACTGTTTAGGCACATCAGCGGCTATCCAAATGCGACATGGTGTCCAATCTCGATTACAGCCAATTTTGGATTGAAAAAGTCAAATGGCGCTACTTCCCTTCCGAGCTCTGCCGTGCGCCTAAACAGTGGTTCCCCCCACACATGGGGTATCAGCATACTCAGGACAAATTGGACAACAACTTTTATGGTCCAATTTCTCCTGTTACCATTGGGAAAATAAAAAATTGGTGACTTAAATATCATTTTTGTGGGAAAAAATAGGATTTTTTTTCCATGCCCGTGCATTATAAACTTGTGTGAAGCATTTGGGGGTTCAAAGTGCTCCACCACAGATCTAGATAAGTTCCTTAGGGTGTCTAGTTTCCAAAATGGGGTCACTTATGGGGGGTTTCTGCTGTTTAGGCTCATCAGGGGCTCTCCAAACGCTACATGGTGTCCAATCTCAATTCCATCCAATTTTGGTTTGAAAAAGTCAAACGGCGCTGCTTACCTTACAAGCCCTGACGTTCGCCCAGACAGTGGTTCCCCCCAACATATGGGGTATCGGCGTTCTCAAGAGAAATTGCACAACAACTTTTTCTGTCCATTTTCTTCTTTTACCCTTGTTAAAATAAAAAATTTTTGTAAAAAATTATTTTTGTGACTAAAAGTTAAATGTTCATATTTTCCTTCCAAGTTGCTTCAGCTCCTGTGAAGCACCTGAAGGGTTAATGCACTTCATGAATGTGGTTTTGAGTACCTTGAGGGGTGCAGTTTTTAGAATGGTGTCACTTTTGGATATTTTCTGCCATATAGACCCCTCAAAGTGATTTCAAATGTGAGGTGGTCCCTAAAAAATTGTTTTTGTATAATTTGTTGTAAAAATGAGAAATCGCTAGTCAACTTTTAACCCTTATAACTTCGTAGCAAAAAAAAATTTGGTTCCAAAATTGTGCTGATGTAAAGTAGACATGTGGAAAATGTTATTTAGTAACTATTTTGTGACATATTTCTCTGTTTTAAGAGAATAAAAATTCAAAATTTGAAAAATTTTACACATTTTCACCATATTTCCACTTTTTTCATAAATAACTGCAAGTTTTATTGATGAAATTTTACCACTATTATGTGTTAGGGTTCAAGTTCCCGCTGCTGCACAAGGGGAGTCTCGAACCAGTCCCGCTGCGGTCCCCCATTCATCTCCATCAACAGTGGAGCCTGCTCAGCTGTCGGTCCCAGCGTCTCGCCCAGTCTAACAGTGTGCAGAGGGTTACTGCTGCTCCTCCAGGCTCTGCTATTGTGGCCAGTACTGGTTAGCGGCGAGCAAACGTCTTTAGGACAAAGTCCTTGTTTTCCCCTTCTGAGCATGCCCAGAGTGAAATCTCTCATTGGAGATCAGGGGTCACATGCTCAGGTACTGCAGCAGCTCCTATTGGACCGCCAGGAAGGTCCTGTGACTACTGGTGTTCTGGAACAAGTTTCATTGGTCCTTGTTTCTGGCAGGTCCTGTAGCTGTTACTATAAAAGGGTAGCATGGCTGGGCCGCCATGCGCTAATATCAACCATTATATGCTTTGCGCCAGTGTGGTCATGCATGTGTGTGGTTAGGGCCCGGCTGAAATAAGCCCCTAGAATACCGACTTAATCGGTGAGGAGTTTGGTATGCTAGCTGGTCAGGGTCGGTGTCCTAGATGCCCTAGATTACCGGCATAACGGTGAGGAGTTTGATTGCCGTATTCAGGGCCTGGCGTTCAGATGCCATAGATTGTGGGTGACTCCTGCGAGGACATTAGCGCATGATCACGTTCTATGTTCGCTTAGCAGTCAACTGTGTACCTGGGTGCCTGACAGGACACAGAAGTTTGTCTCAGCGGCTCTGTGACATAACAGGGTTCGCTTTCAACGCTAGACAGCGCCCTAGCGTGTTTATTTTGCGACTCAGTGGTGTTAAGTGAGTTCTCACACATCGCCATATAGCGCTGCGGCTCTCCTTCTAGCGGCTCTGTGGAATAACAGAGATTTGCACATATTGCCACAGCGCATTACGGCGTTTATTTTGACGTCTCTGCGGGATAAGAGTAAGCTTCTTGCGCCATTTTACTAGCAGCAGGTTCCGCCTGCACGGTGGACCCCGGGCTGCGAACGCACCTTTTACATCATATATTTGGTGCGTTCCGCAGACCCTAGCATCATTAAGTACAATATGTCACAAGAAAACAATATCAGAATCGCTAAGATCCTTTGAAGAGTTCCAGTCTTATAGTCTCATGAAGAGACAGTGGTCAGAATTGTAAAAATTGGCCCGGTCATTAACGTGCAAACCACGCTTGTGGGTTAAGGGGTTAATCAATTTCCGTTTTTTAGAGCAATATTTGGCGCATTGCTATTGTCTGAAGCAACGTCCTTGGTCCATTTATAGGGTTTTTTGATTTGGATGAAAGGTCCTTCTGTAGACTGTATCATGTGAAGACATTCATTGATTTAATTATTGTACTAGTTATATAATTTACTTTTTCATTTTTCTTATTCATGTCCTTATTTGTAAAGGTCAATTACGTAATTCTGTATTTTCCCATATGTGCAGTAATCTCTATGGTACGGCTGTGCTGGGGATGTAAACTCTTTATAAAGAGGAGTCGGAATAACACCATTATGTCCTGTCTGTGTCTTACACAGAAAAAGATGGGAAATTGTTCTGTTCCTCAGAAAGTAGAAAGATCCATGGTCATTGCAGGACATGCAGATATCAGTCACACCCCGGCCCTACTGACTGAGGGGCCCGACGTCCTATAAGAAAACACCAGTAATGAATGGCACAAGGTATGTCAGGGGCGAAAATATTATTTTAACTATAATATCAGTGCACTTGTGTTATTATATTTGATGTCCTATAACCCGGTGGTGGCACATATGACTGTATTCTGCATTTTTTGTGTCTTCTGCTTCTCCGCCTTTTATCAGGCTTTTTTATTACATCTTTGTGTATTTAGACATAATGTCATTGGTTGACGCCCAATCTGTTGTGTAGATAGAGGAGTTTTTCATACTGATTTTGTACTGACTTGTCTCTTATCTTTGGCTGTGTCCGGTACCTTCACGTGTCCCATCTTTATATGATCCGGCTCAGGATTTATGGTTCTGCTGCTGTTACATCATTCTCTTTAATTGTTTGTATGGGAAACTTTGTATCTATGGGCCAGATAGAAGTGGTTGTGGCTCTAGGAATATTGGAGTGAGATGAATTATGCAATAATCTGATTTGTAATAGAATTGAATAGAAATCTAGAAACACTGCAGCTTCCATATTCCTTCTAAGGGAGGTAAGAAACAGCACAGATGGCTTCACTACTATTATGTCTAATTGTCTCATGGTTGATCACCAGGAAAAGCTCTTTATCATATTTCATGTCTTCTTGATTACTCATGTTTCCCAAACTTTATTCACAGGAAGATTTTCAAGCAAAGAGGAGATTACAGTCATTCAAAGTGATAGAGGCTTGAATATGTTGCAAAATATGAAATCTGATGTGAGTACACTTTCTCTGTGAGAAAACGCAGTGATTTTATAATAGTTTTTACTGATATAATCATCATCATTATTGATATTATTATTATTGTACATTTTGTACATTTCATCTGACAGATCACTGGTTACTGTTGGCCATCATCGGGTTCTTCACAACAATCCAGAATGTTGTACAGTATTAGTGTAGGATGTGATAGATCCCGGCAGAGCTGCTTTCTTCAGTTGGTTGACGGTGATTTTGTGAACATTGATTTGTTGTAAGTGCTTCCTGTGGCTTTTGGGGACAGTCATGACCAATGGCAGCACAGCATCTGGTTTTAACTTCAATTTTATGGTCTTAATTAGGTATCAGCTTGTATGTTTGGGTTTGCCAGGTTCGGCCGAACTGTAGTTCAATGTCCGGTTCGATATTCGAATGTGACCCTGAACTTGACTTCTAACCCAATAGAATAGTGTTCCGAAGAAGGCAGAGGGTCTGTCAGCTCTGACAGTCCCTCTGCATTTGAATCGGAGACCACGCGGCATGACGCGGGGTCCCGATAGCTCCAATGGTAACCCGATGTCGTCATGATGACATCCGGGTTACCAGAGCTCAGAGACTTCCTGTTATGCACAGTGGATGTCAGGAAGTCTCTGAGGTTAGTGTAGCAGAAGATGCAGCGCTGACAGCTTCTATAGCATGCAGATCTGCATGCTATAAAAGCGATAAGCCTGCAGAAAATGAGTGTCCCATAGTGGGACAATGTGTAAAAGTAAGAAAAAAATAAAAAAAAATAATAATTGTAAAAATATTTTTAAAAAATAAAAAAATAATACAAAAATCAATATTTATTATATCAATAAATAAATTTTTGAATTAAAAAAATTCAAAACAATAAAAGTGCACATTTTTAGTATTGCCACGTCCGTAACGACCCAACCTATAAAACTGTCCCACTAGTTAACCCCTTTAGTGAACCCCATAAAAAAGAAAAACAAGGCAAAAAATCAATGCTTTATCATCATACTGCCAAACAAAAAGTGGAATAACACGCGATCAAAAAGACGGCTATAACTAAACATGGTACCGCTGAAAACAACATCTTGTCCTGCAAAAAACAAGCCACCATAGAGCATCATCAGCGAAAAATTAAAAAAGTTATAGCTCTCAGAATAAAGCAATGCAAAAACAATTGTTTTTTATATGAAATAGATTTTATTGTATAAAAGCGCCAAAACATAAAAAATGGTATAAATGAGGTATCGCCGTAATCGAACTGACCCGAAGAATAAATCTGCATTATCAATTTTACCACACGTGGAACGGTATAAACGCCTCCCCAAAAGAAATTCATGAATTGCGGTTTTTGTTCTTTCTGCTTCCCAAAAATCTTAATAAAAAACGATCCAAAAAGTCTTGCGCCCAAAAATGGTACCAATAAAAACGTCAACTCGTCCTGCAAAAAATAAGACCTCACATGACTCTGTGGGCCAAAATATGCAAAAATTATAGCTCTCAAAATATGGTGATGCAAAAACTATTTTTTGCAATAAAAGCATCTTTTAGCGTGACAGCTGCCAAACATAAAAACCCGCTATAAAATCTTACTATAAATAGTAAAGCAGAACCCATTTATCACCTCCTTAGTTAGGGAACAATAACAAAAATGTATTTATTTCCATTTTCCCATTAGGCTTAGGGTTAGGGTTGGGGCTAAAGTTAGGGTTAGGGTTGGGGCTAAAGTTAGGGTTAGGGCTAAAGTTAGGGTCAGGGTTGTGTCTAGAGTTGGGGTTAGGGTATGGATTAGGGTTAGGATTTGGATAAGGGTTAGGCTTGGGATTAGGGTTAGGGTTGGGATTAGGGTTGGGATTAGGGTTAGGTTTGAGATTAGGGTTGGGGTTGGGATTAGGGTTGGGGTTGGGATTAGGGTTGGGATTAGGATTGGGACTAGGGTTAGGACTGGGATTAGGGGTGCGTTGAGGTTAGGGTTGGAGTTAGAATTATGGGGTTTCCACTGGTTAGGCACATCAGGGCTCTCCGATCGCGACATGGCGTCCAATCTCAATTCCAGCCAATTAAGAGTTGAAAAAGTCAAACGGCACTCCTTCCCTTCCGAGCTTTGCTGTGCGCCCAAACAGTGGCTTACCCCCATATATAGGGTATCGGACTATTCAGGACAAATTGCACAACAACTTTTGGGTTACAATTTCTACTGCTATTTTTGTGAAAATAAAAAATTGGGGGTGAAAATATAATTTTTGTGAAAAAAATATGATTTTTTATTTTTACGGCTCTACGTTATAAACTTCTGTGAAGCACTTGGGGGTTTAAAGTGCTCAACACACATCTAGATAAGTTCCTTAGGGGGTCTAGTTTCCAAAATGGTGTTACTTGTGGGGGGTTTCCACTGTTTAAGCACATCAGGCACTCTCCAAACTCTACATGACGTCCAATCTCAATTCCAGCCAATTTTGCATTGAAAAGTCAAACGGCGCTCCTTCCCTTCAGAGCTGTGCCATGCCCCCAAACAGTGTTCACCAGAAAATTTCTCAGAGGAAACCACCACCCTCCCCTGACACCTCTTCCCAAGAGGGCTCCGACTCACAGGGTTGGCTAGTGGTGAGGATTGGGACTTGTCCCTACTCCTTGGCAGCACCTCTGCTGCCCCCACTGGAGAAGAAGGGGAAGGTTGCAGAAATACGGCAGAAACAGTAGCCCCCAGGCAGCAGCCCTCACACGACTGACCCCTGCTGACTACCTCCCTGGAATGCCAATCTATGACCGGGTTGTGTTTTGTCAGTCAAGGGAGGCCTAAAATGATGGGTATTGGCATACCCTCCAAGACGTAGCATGACAGGGATTTCTCATGATGAGTCCCTATACACAGGCGTATATCATGCACGACCTGGGTCACACTCCCCTGGCTGAGTGGGACAGAGTCAATGGTCTAGACGCCTAGTGGTTTTGCTAGCGTCTTACACATCCAAAGTGAGCATCCACCAAATTGACTCCTACTCAACTCCTACTCCACTCCACAAGCACCGGTATACCCTTAGATACCCGCCAATCACCACTCTCGCAGTCAGGGTACACTGAGGGGAAGAAGTGGAGGAAACATACACTCCCTGGTCGCCTCCCTCCACACGACCAGGGGGATGCGGCTTCTAGATGGCACAGGTATTTTGTCGCGAGCTGGGCAGACCCCAATGAAATGACCAGTCTGCCCACAAAGCAAACATGCCCCCACACCACGTCGAACCACAGGCAACCCCGTTTTGGAAACAACTGCTCCCAATTACATAGGTTCG
This sequence comes from Oophaga sylvatica, assembly GCA_033576555.1. Taxonomy (NCBI): domain Eukaryota; kingdom Metazoa; phylum Chordata; class Amphibia; order Anura; family Dendrobatidae; genus Oophaga; species Oophaga sylvatica. Next base: position 562,712,193 of record JARQOD010000004.1, read on the forward strand.
TCCAGCTGCTCAACTGTGTCCTCCTCCCTAGTAAGGTGAACAGGGGGAAGTTTTGGTGTATGCCTCTCCCTGAGGCATCTATCCACCCGGATGGCAAGGGACGTAGCGGCCTTCAATGACCTGGGGGCGACATACTGCACCAGAGTATCCTGCAACCTTGGGGACAGACCCTGCACAAAATGACTCCTAAGTAGGGATGAGCGATATTGCCTGAAATTGAATCGGAATTTCCAATTTCCGATATCAATGCAAGTCAATGGGAGAAAAAAATCGGAATTACAAAATGACCACTACAGTGCTATATAATGGATAAAATGGAGGGGAAACACCTCAGGATAATGTGGAAGCAGTATGCAGAGGCAGAGGAGCAAAAAAATTGCAAGAAAAATGCACAGAGCGAAAACTGTAGCAGGAAAACTGGTCGCCATCTTCTTAAAAGCGGTGGTTTTTCTTTGGGTTAGGATTAGTTGGGGTAGGGTTAGGGTTTATGGTTAGTAGGGTTAGGGTTAGAGTGAGCGTTGTCGAAACACGGTTTGGAGCAGGAGGTACCCGTGCCCTTGGGCACTCCCAAGAACCAGCTGGCGATGCTGGAACTCGGTATACCCTTTGGGGGAGGCACCTGTGTCCGCACTTCACTGCCACGAAACAGCCGGCATGGCTGGATCCCGCCTCTTGTGCTTCTGCCTATAGGTGTTTGGCATCTGTCGTCCTTTTTTTCCACTTTGGTCTAACGAGGTACAGCTGGCGGTACTATTGCCCAGAAACACAGCATGCTGTGAAAGTGGCAGTCACGGAAATGGGCACTAGCTGGTGGTACTAAAGCCCAGAAACACGGCATGCTGTGAAAGTGGCAGTCACGGAAATGGGCACTAGCTGGCGGTACTAGAGCCCAGAAACACGGCATGCTGTGAAAGTGGCAGTCACAGAAATGGACACTAGCTGGTGGTACTAGAGTGTTATGATTTGGTAGCTGAGGAGAGCAGGCAAAAACGGCAATACACCAGAGAGGTTTGAATCTACTGGATTGCAGTACCCTGACTAACCACCACAACTAAAGGCAGCCGTGGAGCGTACCTACGTTGGTCCTAGACGCCTCGTCACAGCCTGAGAGGCTAACTACACCTAAAGATAGAAAGAGGAAAGCTATCTGCCCCGGAGCAGATCCCCAAAGAACATAGGAAGCCCCCAAACATGTAATGGCGGTTAGACAAGAGGAAATACAGACACAGACAGAAAATAGTATGAGCAAACGTTGGGGCCCAATCTTCCTAGAAAGAAAAGGATAGGAAGGACACTTACTGCAATCCAAAAAACCCTAAAAAAATACCAACTCTACTAATTGCAAAAACACCTGAGATCACACAACCTCTACCACTTAATTAGTTCTCTGATGTAACAAAACTAAGCCGCAGCCACTGAAAAAACTGGAAAAGGCAAATTAACAAATAACAGTGTCTAAGATAAACTGAGAGGAGCACAAGCCCCCGGAGGGGACCTGGCTGACCTCCACAGAAGTGCAGGAAAAAATGCAAAAAGCAAGCACAAAAATAAAAGCAGAAAATATCTTATCTGTTAGCAGAAGATGCAGGCAAGACTCAGCAAGCTTCCAAGTGAACCAGGAACCAAAGTTGAGACAAGAACAATTGATCACCGGCAACCCTGATGGGAGGGAACCTCCCTTATATAAGACCAGTCTGCAACTCCTGATTGCCAATCTTCACAATCTTCATTGAATGGTTCAGTACTGTTTGTAACCACCAGAGGGAGCTTCTGCTCAGAATTCATTTCTAACACATTCACAACACTAGAGCCAATGGAAAACAGTATGATGTGAAAGAGTCAGTCACAGAACCAGGTGCTACCAAGTAGAGGCCAGAGCACGGGAATAACAGATTACGCTGTGTGCAACATAGGCACATGACAGAGCATGTATACTGCTACCAACCATGCATGTAATCTGTGTACTGTGGCCCAGGGCAGAAAAGTCACCAGAAATCCAGGCCTGGTTCATTTCTAGGAATATAAGCCGGTCCACATTTGCAGCGGATAGTCTGGTACGTTGGTCTGTTAGTACATTGCCAGCTGCACTAAAGACGCATTCAGAAATCACACTGGCACCTGGACAAGCCAGGACCTCCAAGGCATACTTGCTATGCTCGGGCCATGTATCCAACTTGGAGACCCAAAACTTGAAGGGGGCAGATCCATCCTGAAGCCCACTGACAGAGGTGAAGAGGTATCGTGCCACCATGTCACGGTAACGTTGCCTCCTAGTGCTTTGCACTGTCTGTGCTGATGGTACCCGAACTGTTTGCGGGTTCAGAAACCGTTGGAACAGGTTGGGTATACTGAACCTGTCAGTAGATGTACTGCTTCTGCTACCAGCTTCTGAACGGATTCCGCTGGCCCCAGGACGCACTGAGGTGCCTGCTAGTGCACGTGCATCACTGCTATGCGGTGGAAAAGAGTACATGAGTGAATTAACCAGTGCTTCTTGGTACTCCTGCATTTTACACGCCCGGTTAAATGGTGTAATTAGGCTTTCAAGGCTGTCCCAGTAACGTGGATCTAAGAGGGTCGCCACCCAGTAGTCATTTGTGTGGAGAATATGAGCCACGCGTGGGTCTTTTCTCTGACACTGCAGCATGAAGTCACTGATGTGCTGAAGGCTGCCAACTGGCCATGCATCACTGTCACCAGCTGGAGGAATGTGCTCTGCCTGATCTACATCACCCCATCCACGCTCTATCTGGTGACTACTAGTAGAGCGCTGTGTACTTTCCTCCTCTAGCTCATCCTCATAGTCCTGCTCATTCTCCTCACTTTCTGTGTCCTGCCTGGACCTTTGTGAGGCACCCACAGAGCTTTGTACCAACCGGGCCGATGAAGATTTCCTGGTTGGTGCAAGTGTCTCATCATACTCCTCCTCCTCCTGAGAAACCTCATCCCTTAGTCCTTTAAGTGATGATTCTATAAGGCATATAAGGGGAATAGTCAGGCTGAGTAGGGCAGCATCTGCGCTCACCATAAGAGTGGAGTCCTCGAAGCACTTCAAAATGTTGCATATGTCCTTCATGGTTGCCCACTCTGTGGTTGTAAAGTGGGAGGGCTGAGATGTGTGTCGCCTACTTTGCGCCTGCTGCAGCTGCAACTCCATAATTGCAGGTTGCTGCTCACACAACCTCCGCAGCATATGCAAAGTCGAATTCCACCTGGTGGGGAGGTCAACAATGATGCGGTGCTCGGGCAGGCCCAATCAGTGCTGCATGGCTGAAAGGCGCGATGCAGCCATGCTTGAACGCCGCAAATGAGAGCACTCGTATATGACTTTGTGCAGCAGCTCCTCAAGGTCAGGATAGTTCCTAAGGAAACTCTGCACCACCAAGTTTAGGACATGGGCAAGGCATGGAATGTGAGTCAGACCACCTAGGCTCAGAGCCGCGACCAGATTTCGGTCGTTGTCACACACCACCATACCTGGCTGGAGGTTGAGCGGCGCAAGCCACATGTCGCTCTGCTCCTTGAGCGTGTTCCACATCTCAGTTGCGGAGTGGCTAACATTACCCAGGTAAACCAATTTCATCACGGCCTGTTGATGTTTGGCCGATGCAGTGCTGAAATCGGTTGTTGTGGTACGTCTGGGTGCAGGCGAGTCTGACGAGGAGTATGAGGAGGAGTCAATTTGTACGGAGGAGAGGCCTGCAATCCGTGGAGTTGGCAGGGCCCGCGCACTTGCACTGTCTACTTCAGTTCCAGGCTCAACTATGTTTACCCAATGGGCTGTGATGGAAATGTAGCGTCCCTGGCCATGCAGACTGGTCCACGCGTCGGTGGTCAGGTGGACCTTGCTACTAACTGCATTTTGTAGCGCATGTTTAATCTTACGCTCCACATGCTGTTGCAGGGCGGGGACGGCTTGCCTGCTGAAGTAAAAGCGGCTGGGAATGCTGTATTGTGGGATTGCAAACCCCAACATATCAATAAAGGCTGGCTTGCTCACCAGCCAGAATGGTAGCATTTCCACTGCAAGCAGTTTGGCAATGCGAGAATTCATGCCCTGTGCTCGTGGGTGGTTTGCCGAGTACGGGCGCCTTTTCTCCCACACCTGTGTGACAGATGGCTGCATACTGGATTGAGAGAGTGATGATGCCAGCGATTGGGATGCTGATGCTGACGAAGTACAGACAGTGTGCCGCCGTACAACACTGCCTGCAGATGCACCATGGCATTCTGGCGAGGAAGCGGGAGCAGCTGTTTGCGAGCTGGAGGAAGAGGTGGCTGAAGAGATGGAAGGTGGGGGACCAGCTGCAGGTGGCGAATCATGTTGGGTGTGATGCTGCCACTCCACAGGGTGCCTCTTCCTGACATGTGTCAACATATTGGTGGTACTAAGGTTGCTGACGTTCTTCCCTCTCCGCACAGTTTGTCAACAAAGCTTGCATCTGACTACTGTAATGTCATCTGCAACTTGGTCGAAAAAGGCCCATGCACCACAACTCTTGGGCGCACCCCTCACCCTTGTGTTCTTTAAAAGAGGCCTGCTCCTAATGGGTGCTGAAGTTGAGGGAGCAGACAACAAATTTTTCCCTCTTCCTCTCCCACGTGGACTGCCATGCTGCGCCACACCTGCAAGCTCTTCCTCTGAGCTATCCCTACTTGCTTGCTGCCCCTCAGCATGCCGTGATGGGTCAAGGACCTCGTCATCCAATACACTTTCATCAGCAGACACTGGCAGCTGAGTTTCATCATCATCTGCTGACAGGGGTCTGGTCACTGTGGGCACTGGCCCACCCTCCACTTCTTCCTCAGACGCACACAGTGGTTGCGCATCTGTGCACACTACCCCTTCTTCAGCTGCAGGAATGCTGTCTGGCTGGCATACAGATTCCAAGCCAACAGATGCTGAGAAGAGGATTAAGGTGTAATGTATGTAGTACAGTTCATATAGCGTCTTGTGCTTGGGTGCGATGAAAACACAGGAGTCACAGGTTTGATATAGAAAAGTCCTGTATTACTTCATACAAGTTGGCAGAAATAGTCACACAGTTTGCAGACACAGAAACAGGAGACACAGCAGGCCAGAGTAATCCAAGCTCAGCAATCACTCTCCAATACAGATTCAGGATCTTCTTCTCTGTTACCGTAAGTCCATGCAAACGTGGGTCTTTCAAAGAGCAGGGTTCAGAGTCCACAAGTGCTTCAGAGTTCCTTAATAGGAATAGCTGGAGTACAAGGTCCAAGGCTTACAGGAGTCAAGTCACAGGTTCACTGCAGGCTAGATTCTGAAGCACTGATTGCTCAGCTGTGGCTGCTTAAGAAGCAAAGGAGAGAATCAGGGCGGGAACATGCAAGCTGGAAACTCCATTTTGACTGAGGGCAAGATAGCTGCAGCAAGACAGAAAGTAAAATGGCTGACGAACAAACTGAGTTTCAGGAATATATACATAGAACCTTACATTACTCCCCCCTTAAGGACAACCTCCGGATGACCTCAGACCAGGCTTGTGTGGGTACCTCTGATGAAACTGACGGAGCAAGCGAGGAGCATTAACGTTATTGACCGGTTCCCATGAGTTGTCCTCCACTGGGTAGCCCTGCCATTTAATCAGATATTGTAACTGATTTCTATACAACCTGGAATCTAAAATCCTTTCCACCACAAATTCTTCCTGACCATCGACTAGCACTGGGTCAGGGCAAGGAGAGGAACGTTCAGGAAACGTATTGGGTGTCGCAGCCTTTAGTAGGGATACATGAAAGACAGGGTGGATTCTCATAGTTCTGGGCAGTTGAAGACGACAAGCAACGGCACTTATAATTTTACTGATTTTATAGGGTCCAATGTACTTATGTCCCAACTTAGACGATGGAATCCTTAACTTAAGATTTCTGGTTGACAGCCAGACCAAGTCTCCTACCTTGAAAGCTGGTGCAGGTTTACGAAATTTATCTGCTGCTTTCTTGTACCTTTCTTGAGCCGATTCCAGATTTTCCTTTAGAAGATCCATATTCTTCTGTAAAGACGTGATTCTTTCAGCCACTGCTGGTAAAGGCGTTTCTATGGGAAATCGTGGTAGAATGTTAGGATGATAACCTAGATTAGAGTAAAAAGGAGACTGTTTAGTGGAGGCACTCTGAGAGTTGTTATACGAGAACTCAGCTAATGGAAGTAGATCCACCCAATCATCCTGTAGGTGGCAGATAAAGCAGCGGAGATACTGCTCCAGGGTTTGATTGGTTCGTTCGGTCTGTCCATTAGTCTGGGGATGAAAAGCAGAAGAAAGGTTTACTTTAATGTCCAATGCTGCACAGAAATTTTGCCAAAACCTAGAAGTGAATTGCACCCCTCGATCCGAAATAACCTCATCCGGTACTCCATGTAAGCGAAACACATCTTTAATCATCAAATCTGATGTCTGTTTTGCAGTGGGTAAGCCGACACAAGGGATAAAATGAGCTGCCTTTGTTAGACGGTCAACCACCACTAGAATGGTGTTCTTCCCCTGAGAGGTTGGTAACTCCACAATGAAGTCCATAGAAATGGATCCCCACGGGCGGGACGGGGTGGGAAGAGGCTGTAACAGACCAGTTGGTGAGGAGCGAGGTGTTTTGCATCTTGCACAGACCTCACATGAAGTGACATAATTCAAAACATCCTTCCTGCAAGTGGGCCACCAAAAGAAACGAGAAAGAAATTCCTGTGTCTTTAGAATTCCTCTATGCCCAGCTATCTTGGAACCGTGAATGAGTTGCAATACTCTTAATCTGACTGTTTCAGGAATATACAGACGTTGTCCCTGAATCCACACACCATTCTTAAAGACAAGACTTACGTCCCTTGGGGGTTGTGCCAAAAAGGAATCCGCATGGTATGCTTCCTTGATGTCCTTAAGTAGGTCTTGATTATGAATTACTCCTAGGAATCTAGAGTCAGGAAGAATAGTCTTAGGAGGAGTAATTGGACGTGTCTCTGCTGAGTAAATCCTAGAGAGTGCATCAGCCTTTCCATTGCGCGATCCTGGTCTATAAGAGATGATAAAATTAAATTGGTTTAAGAAAAGATTCCAGCGAGCCTGGCGAGGAGTCAGGCACTTAGCCGACCTGATAAACTCAAGGTTACGATGGTCTGTCAGGACGACTATTTGCTGTGCAGTTCCCTGAAGAAGGTGTCTCCATTCTTTGAAGGCGGCAATAATGGCCAACAACTCTCTATTGCCCACATCGTAGTTCCTCTCAGCCGAAGACAACTGCTGGGAAAAGAAGGCATAGGGATGCAAGACATTCTTCTCACCTGTTCTCTGAGAGAGTATAGCTCCAACGGCACAGTCTGAAACATCCACCTCTATTATGAAGGCAAGCTCGGGGTTGGGATGTACTAGGATAGGTGCAGTGGTAAATTTATCTTTTAGACGGGAAAATGCTTCCTGGGCTTGGGGAGTCCAGGAAAACCTAGACTCTTTCCGGGTAAGTTGAGTGATAGGTGACACTACCTCAGAGAAATGTCTAATGAAACGTCTATAGAAGTTGGCAAACCCGATGAAGCGCTGTACCTCCTTCACATTTCTAGGACTTGGCCAATCCTTGATGGCTTGGGTTTTGCTTCCATCCATACTAATTCCTTGTGTAGACAGTACATACCCCAGAAATTGAATTTCGGTCCTATGGAATTCACACTTTTCAAGTTTGATGTAAAGATGATTTTGTCTTAGACGTTCCAATACCATTCTCACATGTCCATGATGTTCCTCTGTGGAGTTAGAAAAAATTAGAATATCATCCAAATAAATTACCACGAATGTATCTAGGAGATCCCTGAAGATGTCATTCACCAAGTGTTGGAAAGTGGCTGGGGCGGTACTCAGACCAAAAGGCATAACTAGATATTCAAAGTGTCCATAGCGTGATCTGAATGCAGTCTTCCATTCATCCCCAGGTCTAATACGGACTAAGTTATAGGCCCCACGAAGATCTAGTTTAGAAAAAATTTTGGCATGTCGCACTCTCTCCAATAACTCAGGGATTAAAGGCAATGGATAAAGGTTTCTAATAGTAACCTTATTGAGTTCCCTATAGTCTACGCATGGTCTCAGAGATCCATCTTTCTTCTTTACAAAGAAGATGGGTGCACCTGCAGGAGATGAAGAGGGGCGTATGAAGCCCTTGGCTAGATTTTCATCTATGTAATCCTTTAAAGCCTTTAGCTCGGGCCCCGCCAGGGGGTAGATCTTACCAAAAGGTATCTCTGCTCCAGGCAATAATTCAATTGGACAATCATATGGACGGTGAGGAGGAAGCTGGTCAGCGTTCTTCTTGTCACATAAATCCACATAGTCCTGGTATACAGCTGGTAGTTCAGGGACTGACATGATTCCTTTAGGAACAGAGCAAGCTGAAACTTTTGGACTCATCTGTCTCTCTGGAAAGTGTAATTCCTTGGTCTCCCAGTTAATGGTAGGATTCTGAGCCTGCAGCCATGGTAGCCCTAGAATAATGGGAAAGTGGGGAGAAGAGATAAGCATAAAGGACAGTTTCTCTTGATGATCTTTACCCATAAGAACCCTCAAAGGCTCTGTTTCCTGATCCACTGGTCCAGAGGTCAGCAGGGAGCCATCCACAGTTTCCATCTGTACTGGAGTAGCCTTCTGCACTGAACGTATTCCCTGTTTCAGAGCAAAGGAGACATCCATAAAATTTCCACTTGCCCCTGAGTCGATCATAGCAGAGCTAGACACCCAAGCTGAGTCAACCCAGAGTTTGATGGAAAGAAAGCAATGAGAATTGTTTTTCTTACAACTCAGCTGGGACACCGCTGAGGAAACTTGAAAAATGGCAGCGTTTACACAGTCAACGTCCTCAGAGGTAACGGAGTTTAAGTCCGAGAAATCAAGATCTGTTGCTGCAGATCTCTCTGGAGCCTGAGGCTCGGACCTGACAGATCCCCTCTCGCAACACTCACAATGATTGAGTGCTGCAGTAGTCTTACGAGAACGGCTGGGGCAGTTTATAATGAAGTGCCCTGACTTACCACAATAGAAACATAGATTCTCCTTAAAACGATGTTCCTTGCGTGCATCACTAACCCGTCGTTGTAAAGAGTCTACCTGCATGGGTTCAGGTTCAGGTTCCCGTGTAATCCTAATCAAAGGTTCCTTAGCTGGAGAGGAAGGTAGGAAAAGGTTAGTACGATTGCTTTCGAACCATCTCTCTTGCCTGCGTTCAGTCAGACGAGTATCAATACGGATGCAGTAGTTAATAAAGTCACCTAACGCAGTGGGAGGGTCGGCACGAGCAAGTTCATCCTTAATCAGTGGAGATAACCCCTTTCGAAAAATAGATTTTTTGGCGGAACTGTCCCAGGTGGTATCAAGGGCCCATCTCCTGAAATCCAAGGCATATTCAGCTACCGAGTGCTTACCTTGGCGCAAAGCTAACATGGCTGCTTCAGCTGTTGCACCTCGATTGGGTCATCAAACACCTGCCCCATGGCTGAAATAAAATCATCAAGGTGATTCAAACAATCATCCTCAGTCTCAATCAGAGGGTTTGCCCACATTAAAGCCTTGTTGGTAAGCAACATAATTATAGTAAGCACCTTAGATTGTTCAGTGGGAAATTGTGAAGCATGTGCAGAAAAAAAAAAGATTGCATTGATTAATAAATCCCCTGAATTTCTCACGAAAAGGGGGCAACTTGGGAATCCCAGCACTCGGGGCTACGGCAGGAGCCTGGACTCGCCCCTCTAGAACCTCAATCCTGGCTCGCAAATCCTGGGTAGTCTGTCCAACCACTTGCAAATTGTGATTATTGAGGTCCTGTAGATTTGTAAAACGGGTCTTTATATTCTGCAAATCTGCAAGGATATTATCAGTCACTCCGCAAAGTTCCTTTATGCGGGCCTCCATTTTCCAGATCTTTTAAGACAGGATTACTGGAAGAAGAGGAGAGAAAAAAAACAATAGTGTTCACCTGTGGCAACACTGCAGAGAGAAAAAAAAATTAAGGGAACTGCTCACCTGGAATGGTTGTGAGAAGTCACAACCACTATCATCACAGAAAGTTTCAACCAGACATCTGATATCCAGAGTTACAGCAGACAAAAAAGAGAAAAGAAAGGAAAAAAAAACCAATAGTGTTTACCTGTGGTAACACTGCAAAAAGAAAAAACTTAAGGGAATTGCTCACCTGGAATGGTTGTGAGAAGTCACAACCACTGTCATCACAGAAAGTACAACCGGACGTCTGATATCCACAGTACAGCAGACACAGCCTTCCAGACCCAGCAGACACTAACGTTTTGGCTTCAGAAACTTGTAATGTATGTAGTACAGTTCATATAGCGTCTTGTGCTTGGGTGCGATGAAAACACAGGAGTCACAGGTTTGATATAGAAAAGTCCTGTATTACTTCATACAAGTTGGCAGAAATAGTCACACAGTTTGCAGACACAGAAACAGGGAGACACAGCAGGCCAGAGTAATCCAAGCTCAGCAATCACTCTCCAATACAGATTCAGGATCTTCTTCTCTGTTACCGTAAGTCCATGCAAACGTGGGTCTTTCAAAGAGCAGGGTTCAGAGTCCACAAGTGCTTCAGAGTTCCTTAATAGGAATAGCTGGAGTACAAGGTCCAAGGCTTACAGGAGTCAAGTCACAGGTTCACTGCAGGCTAGATTCTGAAGCACTGATTGCTCAGCTGTGGCTGCTTAAGAAGCAAAGGAGAGAATCAGGGCGGGAACATGCAAGCTGGAAACTCCATTTTGACTGAGGGCAAGATAGCTGCAGCAAGACAGAAAGTAAAATGGCTGACGAACAAACTGAGTTTCAGGAATATATACATAGAACCTTACATAAGGTTGGCTCCTGGCCCTCTGAATGTCTGGGCAATTTAGTGGGCGATGAAGAAGCAGATGGGTGCTGCTCTTCAGTGGTCTGACCCAATGTGGTGGAGAGGTCCTGGGAGGATGCTGCGCTCATTGAGGTAGATGCCTCAGCTGCCATCCAACCAACAACGGTTTCTACTTGATCCTCTCTTATCAGCCTATGGCCCTGTGCTCCTAACAAGCTGCGCATAAATGACTGCTGCCGGGTGAAAGTAGGTGCTGAGTGACTTGGGCCTGCTGCTTGCTCTGGATGTGCACCATGTCTAGCTGCTGATGCACCTCTTCCGCGGCCGCCACAGGGACGTCCCTTTCTCCCTGCCTTCATCTCTATTGATGGATTCAGAACGGCAATTTCACTATTAGATTCGAGATTCTCCCTATCTCCAACAACAACCTATCCCTATCTGCTTTCACAGTAGAGTGAGGTTAAAATGGCAGGCTCAGCCTTTTATACTGCCTGATCACACCAGCCAGCCAATCGCACCGCAGCTCCTAGCTAGCAAGTTTGGACGCCTCCTACCAAGCTTAGGGGAGTTACACAATGTTGTCAGCAATTCTTCAGCTCCTGATTGGCTCCACGGAGCGCTCAGAGGCTGAAGGATTATGGGATTTCCGATTTCCGATGTGAAAAAAATATCGGGCCAATTTCTGATTTTGCAATATTGGAAAGCTCATCCCTACTTCTAAGTGCAGGATCATTCCACTGAGAGTCAGTGGCCCATCTCCTGAACTCTGAGCAGTACTCCTCAACCGGCCGGTCCCCCTGCTTGATTCTATGAGTTCGTGATTCCGCCAGGGAGACGCCATCAGGATCTCCATACACCAGCGCCAGACCTGCAAAAAACCCATCCACCGACCGTAAAGATGGTGAATCGGCCGGCAGGGAGAAGGCCCAGGATTGGGGATCACCCCTAAGAGGGGAGACAATAATCCCCACATGCTGTTCCTCATTCCCTGATGAACGGGGACGGAGCCTGAAAAACAATTTACAGGCCTCCTGGAAAACCTGAAATTTATCTCTCCCTCCAGAAAACCTGTCAGGGAGAGCTATTTTAGGTTCTTGTTAAACCTGCATCTGAGCCTAGGCCCAGAACCCCACCAACTGCTGTAGCTGCTGCACCACCTCACCCCGCAGCAACTTAAGCTCATTTGTGAGGGTCTGAAGTAGCTGGGCAAAGGCCTGCATTTGGGCCATGGCTCACAGGAAAGGGAAAGGAGAAAAAAAACTGTATTAGGTTGGTAATAATGTAACGGGGCAGTTGTAGAAATGCAGGGGACAAGGAACCTGGGCCCCTGAACTGCCCCTAAGCTAAGGGAGGACCTGTCTTTCAATAACTTGGAGGTACGCCAAATGGCAGCGAGGTTCAAGTCCCCGACCTGTCCCTGTCTCCTGTTTAGCCCTGAGCTAAACCCACCAACCCCCTCCACAGGGTGAGACAGGGAATAAAGTGAATAACAACCAAACAACCAAAAGGAAAGACACTTAGGGGTTAAACTCAAAATAGCAATCAGACTTAGCTCTATCTGCTGGTAGCTCCGCACAGCAGAGTAAGACACCCCCACGGGGAAATAGGAGAAGCACCACTGCACTCAGCAGCTCCTGGCTCCAGCAGGGTTGGTCTCCATAGGAAGCAATATTACCAACACCAGCTGACAACTCAGGTGACCTTATAAAGGAAGTAGGAGTGGTCCCACCTACTCCAGACAAGTAAACAGACATGCAATTCCACCAGCGGCCACTGGGGGCAAAGACAGGTATTAACACCCTGCTGGCCAGACAGAAACACGGTTACAACATGCAGAGAGAGCTCTGCCACAGATCCAAGTGTGGATCGTGACTAGAGTTGAGCGATACTTTCCGATATCCAAAAGTATCGGAATCGGAATGGTATCGCCGATACCCCAAAAATATCGGCGATACCCGATACCGACACCGGAAATCCAATGTAAGTCTATGGGAACAAAATATCGGAATTAAAAAAACCCCATTCTTGCCTTGTTGGTTAATTGTACATGAAGGAAAACAACAAAGAGTAATGTAGAATGTATTGGGGGAGGTTGAGGAGACATTAAAGGCATAGATGTTTAACCCAATCAAATGGAATAGCATTAATATTTTTTTTTTTAAAGATGTTCGGATTGACGAAGAAATTGACAATGTTGTTAACGTTTTTTCTATTTTGGCAAATATGTATGTTTCACAACTTCCATGCTCTTCACCTTTTTAACTTTTGACACACTTTCTCCTTCATAATCTTCAGCAGCATCATCTTTTTCATCAAATTATTCTTCATCTTCACTTTCTTTATCTTCTTCTTAAACTTCTTGCTATTCATCTTTTTGTTAACATTACTCATATTGTTCTTATTAAACTATTATTCTTCTTCATATTCTACTTCTTCATCTTCTTCTTCATCATATTCTTATTTGTGACAGAGATTCCTGTACTTGTAATCTGTAAAAGTATGAATTTTTCATCCTTCCGTTCTTGCTGTCCCAAAAGATTTAAATTACAACAGTATTTGTCCGTGTTCAGTTTAGCCTGCAGCAGCAGGCATTTTCCAGGGGCACCATGAGGAGGAACGGACTCACCCCCATACACTAGTTAGTCTTCTTCTGCTTATAATTTAGAGCATATATTTTGCTCTTCATTTTGGTCTTATACTTCATGTTCTTCTTCTTTTTGATCTTCTGCTTATTGTTCTTCTGTCTCTTTTTCTGTATCTTGTAGTTTGTCTTAACTTTCTTTGTCCTGTTGGTGATCTTCTTCTGGGTAATCTTTTATTTCTTCTTTGTGATGTTGTTCAGGCTGGTTGGCTTGATGCTCGTCGTCCTTGTGGTCGTCATCTTCTTCGGGGTGGTCATCAGGGTCGTCGTCTTCATTGTTGGAGATCCAGAGTGATTACCCAAAAAAACATTTTTAAAATGTTCAATTTGTAAATGTAGCTGAAGGTACAAGAAGGCTGACAAACTTCCGAGAACCAGCTGACGTTACTGGAACCCGGAGGGGCAGCAGAAGGAAAAGAGCCAATGGCACAACCGAGGACCAGCTGATGTTACTGGGACACGGTTACTAAGCAGGAGGTACCTGTGCTCCAAAGCACTACCAAGGACCAGCAGACGTTGCTGGAACTCGGATACCGAGATGGAGGCACCTAGGCCAAAGGCACTGCGGAGAACCAGTTGACGGTACTGGAACCCGGACGGGTAGCTGAAGGTACAAGAGCCAATGCAAGTAACGAGGACCAGCTGACTGTGCTGGAACCCGGAGGGGCAGCAGAAGGAAAAGAGCCAATGGCACAAACGAGGACCAGCTGACGTTACTGGGACACGGTTACTAAGCAGGAGGTACCTGTGCTCCAAAGCACTACCAAGGACCAGCAGACGTTGCTGGAACTCGGATACCGAGATGGAGGCACCTAGGCCAAAGGCACTGCGGAGAACCAGTTGACGGTACTGGAACCCGGACGGGTATCTGAAGGTACAAGAGCCAATGCAAGTAACGAGGACCAGCTGACTGTGCTGGAACCCGGAGGGGCAGCAGAAGGAAAAGAGCCAATGGCACAACCGAGGACCAGCTGACGTTACTGGGACACGGTTACTAAGCAGGAGATACCTGTGCTCCAAAGCACTACCAAGGACCAGCAGACGTTGCTGGAACTCGGATACCGAGATGGAGGCACCTAGGCCAAAAGCACTGCGGAGAACCAGTTGACGGTACTGGAACCCGGACGGCTACCATAAAGCACCCATGAAAATGTAAGTTGACAGGCCGCAAGCCGTCCTCAGTTACCGAATCACACAGTCCTACAGTGGGTGCTTGTCCTATTGTCACAACGGAAACAGCCTTTATTTACATATCCCACAGCACACATAGGAATGACCAAAACTGCAGGCACCATATAGTCGGCTAACCAGAATGCAACACGACAGGACAACTTATTGGAGGCTAATTGACGTTGACACTGCCAGGAAACAGCTGTCGTGCTGTAACCAGGCTGGGCAGGAGTTAGTACCCGTGCCAAGTACTTCCGAGCAACAACTGGCGGTGTTCGAGCCCAGGGATGAGAGGAGGACAGGGTGGAGGCAGCAGGACTTTTTGACGTACACACAGCAGGGGAACAGCTGGTGTTACTGAACCCCAGTAACACAGGAGCAAGTGTTCACTGTGCTAACAGCACTTCTAGGCAACAACTGGCGGTGTTGGAGCCCAGGGATGAGAGGAGGACAGGGTGGAGGCAGCAGGACTTTTTGACGTACACACAGCAGGGGAACAGCTGGTGTTACTGAACCCCAGTAACACAGGAGCAAGTGTTCACTGTGCTAACAGCACTTCTAGGCAACAACTGGCGTTGTTGGAGCCCAGGGTCGAGGATGTTTAAATAGTAGATCAAGTATTTTCCTTGTTACGTGTCAATTTTAAATGTCTATGCTCCAAACAAGAGAAAGATAAGCTTTACTACCATAAGATGATGATTTCTTTTAAAAAAATATCGAGATAAAGAATTGACAAACATAAACGCACACATTAACATGTTTAACAGCAATGCAAACCACAAAAAAAATTAGTTAAGGAATCTGCTATATGGTTGTACATAAAAGCATACAAGTACATATCTGAATCCATTAATGATGGATAAGTAACAGTATGTACACCATTTTTATTGTATAGACAATGAATGTCTGACTTCAAAACATCATCAGCATTACAAGTTATCTGTGACATTACTAAAATGTTACATTTGCTGAATAATGTCACTAAACAGTTTTAAAAAATTATACAATTTCCATCATGTAATACTCATAATATGTGCCAATAATCATTTTTATTAACAAACATAACCTTTAAAAAGTGCATAGTGCAAATTGCTATTTATGCCTGACTGTGGACTTGCAAGCATGACAACAGATAGATAAGGTATATATAGATGAGACTGCATAGCCACAGATGGTGAATGGCCATGTAATACTGTACCTCAATAAAGTGTGCGTCACTACTACATATTTTTTTTTATATAGCTTTATAAACTGGGTACGATCATGTATGCTTGCACCTTTGTTTGGACGCACAGACTGCCTTCCTGCTGTGACGCGTTGGGTAGTCAACAGTTGTGTGCAGTGTTCACTGCAGTCTCTGCGGAATAACCACACTTAGGCCTTATAACTTTTCAGACTTTCTTTATCAATCTACCAAGATGAAGAAGGCAGGGAGTAAGGCACGTGGTCGTGGAGTTTCAGCAGGGAGAGGACGTTGGGATTCTGTGGCTGCTGCCACCCCCAGTGACACAGCATCCACCAGTTTTCCCCGTGAGCGTTACTTTATGCGCACTTTTGTAGGAGGTCGGCGTACCCCCCCTCTGCTCTGGAAAGAACAAATTGAAGCCGTTGTTGGTTGGATGTCAGCCAATGCATCGACTTCAATTGCTTCCACCTCCTCTCAGGACCACAGCACTGTTGAGCAACCATCTGTCTCTTCACCGCCTGCCAAATTGCCCAGGCAGTCACAGAGTTCTGTACAGGAGCCAGCTGAGTGTCTGCTTCTGTTCTCAGAATCTGTTGGCTTGCAAACAGGGGCCCAGCCAAGCAGCATTCTGGAATGTGAAGAAGAGGGAGTATGCAGTGATGCGCAACAGCTGTGTCTCTCTGAATCTGAAGAGGCGGGTGAGACAGTGCCGATGGTCAGCACACCGCAAAACGCATCTGATGATGATGAGACTCAGGTGCCAGTTTCTGTTGAGCATGGTGCTGGCCAGACCACCCAACATCAGCAGGTGTTGGAAGAGGTAGTGGAGATGATGAGGTCCAAGACCCAACATGGCGTGAGGAACAGGAAGGTGGTGGGAGCAGCTCAGAGGAATACTACTAATAATAATAATAATATTAATTTATATAGCGCCATCATATTCCGCAGCGCTTTACAGTTTAGCAGTTTCAGAACACAAGTCATAAGTAACAACTTTAACAATACAATAATTTAAGCAAAATAAGTCGCCCCTGCTCATGACAGCTTACAATGTACAATGAGGTGGGGAAGATAAAAAGTATAGGTGTTTATATACAATGGTGCATTTACAATGATGGTCCAGCCATCTTAAGGGAGTGAGGGATGGAGATAGTGAATGGGCTAGACACACACACACACACTTACACAGAATACATAGAATGACTTTGATTAGTGAATGTGATAGGCCGCTGTGAACAAATGTGTTTTGAGGGAGCGCCTGAAACCATGCAAATTGTGGATAGTCCTAATTTCTTGGGGTACAGCATTCCAGAGGATTGGCGCAGCGCGGGAGAAGTCTTGGAGTCGGGAGTGGGAGGTACGGATTAGTGCAGAGGTTAGTCGAAAGTCGTTTGCAGAGCGCAGCAGTCGGTTAGGCCGATAGATAGAAATGAGGGAGGATATGTAGGGGGGTGCTGCACTGTGGATAGCTTTGTGGCTGAGAACCAGTACTTTGGTTGAAAGCTGTGAGAGGCCTAGAGAAGTGGTTAGTGATAGAAGGAAGATAGAGGAAGACATTGCCCCAACGGTACAAACAGGAGGGAGAGTTAGGCTGCAGACTCGGTTGGCTGTAGCCTCCAATTTGGCACCTGTTCGGAGCAGTTGTCTTCCAAAAGTCAAAACGTGCGCTCCCAGGACTTGCACTGCGTGGTCCTTTTTTGACACACTTGCAGATGATATTTGCTATGTCAAATGCAAGCTGTGTAATCAAAAATTAAAAATAGGTAAAAGTGACAGTAACCTAAATACCACTAATATGTGGAAACATGTGCGGACAAAGCACGTAGTTGAGTTACAAAGACACACTGGAGATGTAGGCCAACCTACAGCAGCACCTACATCTTCAGGTTGTGTTGAAGCCTCTTCATCGAGCTCACACACAGCTGGTTCTGCTTCCTCACAGGATCGCCATGGAAGAACCTCGGTCACTGTTGTCTAGAGACAAAGTGTTATTCCACCCACAGCAGCAAGTTCCCTGTCATCCTCACACTCCCAGGCCACAAAACAGCCATCGGTAGCACAGGCATGGGATAAAAGACGGCCATACTCGGCAAACCATCCACGTGCACAGGCTCAGAATGCTGGCATTGCAAAACTCCTGTCCCTTGAAATGCTGTCATTCAGGCTGGTGGAGACAGACAGTTTCCGTAACTTAATATAATTGTCAGTCCCACAATACAATGTGCCAAGCCGATTTCATTTCAGCAGGCAAGCCGTCCCTGGTCTGCAAAAGCATGTTGAGGGAAAAATTAAACATGCGCTACTAAACGCCATCAGTAGCAAGGTCCACCTGACCACCTATGCATGGACCAGTACCCATTGTTATGATCTGCTACAACCACTAAGGAAAGAAGGGAATTCTGTCCCTACAATAGAACTAAGCTGAATCCCTACGATGTAACGGGGAACCTGATCCAGCGACCAGACCCGCTAAAGTCCTCAGCTAGTCTGAACGAAGACCTATAGTTGCGAGGAAGGAATCCCTACAAGATCTAGGGACTGGGAGAAAAGGTGGACACCTCCTAACAGAAATTGTAGCAGGGATAATTAAATAGAAAACAAAATACTTTGAGATCCTAACATCAACCAAAACTGACTGAGTAAGGCACCTAAGCACCCGGCTAGCTTAACAGTAGATAATACAATGAAGTCAAGCAAAGCCAGAAGGGCGGAGCCAGACTAAATAGGGAAAAAAGGTCATGTGACCAGCAAACTGAAACAAAACCTAACAAGAGGGTTCTAACACCCATGGCCAGGGATGATACCTTTCCCTCACTGCCCATTGGGTCAATGTTGTGGAGCCGGGTACTGATCTTGCGAGTGGCGCTGTACGTGTTCTGCCAACTCCAAGGATTGCAGGAATCAAGTCTGTACACATTGACTCCTCCTCCTACTCCAGTTCCTCAGAATCATCGCTGCAGGAGCCGTCACGGTCTACCTCCACATGGACCCGTGAACGGTTACCTGTTGCGACCGATATGAGCACAGCCGTGTCCAAACGTCAACAGGCCGTCCTGAAATTAATTTCCATGGGGAATCGAAGAAACACAGCGCAGGAGCTCTGTAATGCCATCAAGCAGGACAGCGACGTGTGGTTTTTGGCAGCGAATCTCCAGCCAGGCTTGGTAGTGTGTGACAATGGCCGAAATCTGGTGGCAGCTCTGGGCCTTGGCAACCTCACTCACATACCATGTCTGTCACATGTGCTCAACTTGGTCGTACAGAGTTTTTGGAGGGACTATCCGGATCTTGATGCACTGCTGCACAAGGTCCGCCTAGAGTGCGCTCACTTGCGACGTTCCAGCATGGCCAGATCGCTGATTGCAGCTCTGCAACGCAGATTTCGCCTTCCTGAACATCGCATCTTATGTGACGTACCCACCAGGTGGAATTCCACGTTACATATGTTGGAGCGGTTGTGTGAGCAGCAGCCAACAGTAATGGAGTCTCAGCTGCATCAGGCGCAATCAACTCGCAATTTGCGCCGTTCACACTTCACCACTACTGACTGGGCCTCTATAATAATAATAATAATCTTTATTTATATAGCGCCAACATATTCCGCAGCGCTTTACAGTTTAACAGTTTCAGAACACAAGTCATAAATAAGTAACGACGTTAACAATACAATAATTAAAGCAATATAAGCCGCCCCTGCTCATGACAGCTTACAATCTACAATGAGGTGGGGGAAATACAAAGTACAGGTGTTTATATACAATGGTGTATTTACAATGATGGTCCAGCCATTTTGAGGGAGTGATGGATGGATGGAGATAGTGAATGGGCTACACACACAGACTTACACATAGAATGACTTTGATTTGTGAATGTGATCGGTCGCTCTGAACAAATGTGTTTTGAGGGAGCGCCTGAAACCATGCTAATTGCGGATAGTCCTAATTTCTTGGGGTAGAGCATTCCAGAGGATTGTCGCAGCACGGGAGAAGTCTTGTAGTCGGGAGTAGGAGGTACGGATTAGTGCAGAGGTTAGTCGAAGGTCGTTTGCACAGCGCACCAGTCGGTTAGGCCGATAGATAGAAATGAGGGAGATGTAGGGGGGTGCTGCACTGTGGAGAGCTTTGTGGGTGACAACCATTACTTTGAATTGGATACTATAATGAATGGGCAGCCAGTGTAAGGACTGGCGAAGGACTCTATGAAGGACATCTGCCACGTTTTGCGTGCATTTGATGAGTCAACGCGGATGGCGAGTGCAGATGATGCACTAGTCAGCCTGACTGTCCCCCTTATCTGCCTGCTTCAAAAAACAATGCAAGCACTAAGGGATGAGGTTTTGGAAGAGGTGGAGGATGAGGAGTCACAAATTCCGTCACCTTCTGGATAGTCAGCGCAACGTGGTTCCTCACAAAGGGCTGGGCATGGCTCACTTTGTGAGGAGGATGAGGAGGAGTCAATGGAGGAGAAAGACATCGCTCCAGAGGGAGGTACACAACGCTCTAGTCAGTATGTATAGCGAGGGTGGGGTGATGCAGAGCAGGCAGAGATGACGCCTCTTGCAGGGGACAGCGTTTCTTGGCCAGTTGGGAGTCTGCAGCACATGGTTGATTTCATGCTGCAGTGCCTGAGAAACGACCGCCGCATCACCCACATTCTCACCACGTCTGATTATTGTGTGTCCACCCTCCTAGACCCTCGCTACCGGGACAACTTACAAAGCCTCATCACACCGTTGAACCGGAAGCGTAAAATGCGGGAGTACCAAGACACACTGGTGCAATCCATAATGTTCTCCATTCCAGCCGAGAGCACTGCTGCTACTACTGCTTTACAAAGCAGCTCTGTGCGTTGAGGCAGTGGAGACAGCTCTGCAACAAGAGGGAGCACAAGCAGCGCCTCTGCACAGGGCAAGATGTTATGATTTGGTAGCTGAGGAGAGCAGGCAAAAAAGCCAATACACCAGAGAGGTTGGAATCTATGGGATTGCAGTACCCTGACTAACCACCACAACCAAAGGCAGCCGTGGAGCGTACCTACATTGGTCCTAGACGCCTCGTCACAGCCTGAGAAACTAACTACACCTAAAGATAGAAAGAGGAAAGCTATCTGCCCTGGAGCAGATCCACAAAGAACATAGAAAGCCCCCAAACATGTAATGGCAATTAGACAAGAAGAAATACTGACACAGACAGAAAATAGTATGAGCAAACGTTGGGGCTCAAACTTCATAAATAGAAAAGGATAGGAAGGGCACTTTATGCAATTACAAAAAACCCTGAAAAGTACCAACTCTACTAATTACAAAATCACCTGAGATGACACGACCTCTACCACCTAAATTAGTTCTCTGGTGTAACAAAAAATAAACAGCAGCCACAGAAAAAAGTGGAAAAGGAAAATGAACAAACAACAGTGGCTGAACTAAACTGAGAGGAGCATAAGCCCCCCAAGGGGACCCGGCAGACCCCCACAGAAGTGCAGGACAAAATGCCAAAAAAAAATAAAAGAAGAAAATGTCTTATCTGTTTGAAAACGATGCAGGCACGAAACAGCAAGCTACAAAGTGTACAGGAATCAAAGATGAGACCAGAACAATTGATCACCATCAACCCTGATGGGAGGGAACCTCCCTTATATAACACCAGTCAGTAACACCTGATCTCCAATCTTCACAATCTTCATTGGATAGTTCAGTACTGTTTGTAACCACCAGAGTGAGCTTCTGCTCAGAATTCATTTCTAGCACATTCACAACAGAAAGACCACTATGTTCCAAATGTGGCGAAGTTTTGTGGCAGCGCCACCAATGTCTACACCATCCGAGACGGCTCCAGTCAGCAGGAGGC
Source organism: Oophaga sylvatica (assembly GCA_033576555.1). NCBI lineage: Eukaryota > Metazoa > Chordata > Amphibia > Anura > Dendrobatidae > Oophaga > Oophaga sylvatica. The sequence continues at coordinate 562,733,881 of JARQOD010000004.1, forward strand.
AAAGTTTCCGTAAGATGGTGACAGACTACATGTCTTGACCTCTCAGTGTACTCCCAGATGGCTCTTCCCCATTCAAGTTTTGGGTCTCTAAGCTGGATACATGGCCAGAGCTTAGCCAGTATGCATTGGAGGTGCTAGCTTGCCCTGCTGCCAGTGTATTATCGGAGCGCTTCTTTAGTGCTGCAGGTGGTGTACTAACAGACCGTAGCATGTGACTATCCTCCGATAATGTAGACCGGCTTACTTTTCAGAAAATGAACAAGGCATGGATCTCGCATGAATTTGCCTGTCCGGTTTCAGATTAAATAACTGGTTGGCAACGTTATCCATGTCTCCTGTTATGTTCATCTTTCTACCACCTGAACTCTACTGCCTGGGCTACAACACTGCCAGTTGCTGCTCAGAAGTGTTGGATGCACAGATCAAAACAATCGCTGATGTGTTTGTGGGGTTCAGTAACGCCTGCTGTTCCCCTGCTGTGTGTCCGTCAAAAATTACTGCTAGGTAGCTACACATGTTGAAAAAAACATGACATGTTAAAGTGGCTACTGCTACACATAGAAAGAGGCTACACCCTTATTTCTAAGCTGTAAACAAGTGAAATGTCACCTTTAAAACCATAAAATTATTAGTCTTTGTCACAAATCTGTAACAAAATAATTGTGACATATTACTGCAGATATCCACATGTGGAACACAAATGCTAACACAAAAGCCTACTTATTCTATAGGGTACTGATGGTGAACCTTGTCACTCCATAACTTAGACAAATCCAACTCACATCATGCCTCAAATGCTGCAATGCTGGAAGTGCATAATGTGGGTTGAACTTTGTCAACAGCTGCAGTGCGAAGGTTAGCCTTCAGTGTTCTTGGCTTTTAAATAAAAGCATACAAGTAAATTTAATAATCCATTGTTGATTAAGTGACGTGATGTACACCTGTAATATTGTGCAAACAATGGATGTAGGACTAGTCCTCTTCAACATTACTTATATTTGTGTCATTTCAAAAAATACATATTTAATTACAAATTTAACAACCCATACCATAAAGGTCCATCATGTAAAAATGAGAATCGGTAACAAAACTCATGCATTACCTTGTTAAAGTCAATAGTGCATAGTCACAATAGCTAAATATATACCTGCAAGTTTTGCTGAAACAACGACAACTGATAGAAAAGGTGAATGATATCTAGTTATCAGACTGAATAGCGACACCTGTACAATGTCGATATAATACTGTACCTTAACAAAAAGGCTGTTTGCAACCAATGTATTATATACGGATGGAAGCACGTCACACTAATAGATTTGAGTTATTTGAAATAGAATGGAGCAGCACCAATTAGAGAAAAATGTAAAGGATGAGGCAGTGAGACACGCTCAGCAGAGTACAAGCAGCAGTGGTTGAAGAAGTAACTGGAGCGGGTTCTGCACTCCAAAAATGAAAACCTCTGACTACAGTAAACACTGCATACAACTGTTCAGTAGCTGTGAAAGGCCCGTTTGTGAACTTCTATATTGATTGCAACCAATGTATTGGATACGGATGGAAGCACGTCACACTAATAGATTTAATTTTTTTTAAATAGAATGTAGCAGCAACAATTAGAGAAAAATGTAAAGGATGAGGCAGTGAGACACGCTCAGCAGAGTACAAGCAGCAGTGGTTGAAGAAATAACTGGAGCGGGATCTGCACTCCAAAAATGAAAACCTCTGACTACAGTAAACACTGCACACAACTGTTCAGTAGCTGTGAAAGGCCCGTTTGGGAACTTCTATATTGTTTGCAACCAATGTATTGGATACGGATGGAAGCACGTCACACTAATAGATTTGAATTATTTGAATTAGAATGTAGCAGCACCAATTAGAGAAAAATGTAAAGGATGAGGCAGTGAGACACGCTCAGCAGAGTACAAGCAGCAGTGGTTAAAGAACTAACTGGAGCGGGATCTGCACTCCAAAAATGAAAAACTCTGACTACAGTAAACACTGCACACAACTGTTCAGTAGCTGTGAAAGGCCCGTTTGTGAACTTCTATATTGTTTGCAACCAATGTATTGGATACGGATGGAAGCACGTCACACTAATAGATTTGAATTATTTGAAATAGAATGTAGCAGCACCAATTAGAGAAAAATGTCAAGGATGAGGCAGTGAGACACGCTCAGCAGAGTACAAGCAGCAGTGGTTGAAGAACTAACTGGAGCGGGATCTGCACTCCAAAAATGAAAACCTCTGACTACAGTAAACACTGCACACAACTGTTCAGTAGCTGTGAAAGGCCCGTTTGTGAACTTCTATATTGTTTGCAACCAATGTATTGGATACGGATGGAAGCACATCACACTAATAGATTTAATTTTTTTTAAATAGAATGTAGCAGCAACAATTAGAGAAAAATGTAAAGGATGAGGCAGTGAGACACGCTCAGCAGAGTACAAGCAGCAGTGGTTGAAGAACTAACTGAGCGGGATCTGCACTCCAAAAATGAAAAACTCTGACTACAGTAAACACTGCACACAACTGTTCAGTAGCTGTGAAAGGCCGTTTGTGAACTTCTATATTGTTTGCAACCAATGTATTGGATACGGATGGAAGCACGTCACACTAATAGATTTGAATTATTTGAAATAGAATGTAGCAGCACCAATTAGAGAAAAATGTCAAGGATGAGGCAGTGAGACACGCTCAGCAGAGTACAAGCAGCAGTGGTTGAAGAACTAACTAGAGCGTGATCTGCACTGAAAAAAAAAAAAACTCACAGACTAGAGTGAACACTGCACACAACTGTTCACTATCTCTGAAAGGCTCCTTTCTGTACTTCTATAGTGTTTGCAACCAATGTATTGTATACGGATGGAAGCGCGTCACACTATAATTTCAATTGAATGGAGCAGCAAGAATTACACTAAAGAAAAAAAGAAGAGTCAGTGAGTGACACGTGCAGATGCCTACAAACAGCGTTGGATGCAGAGCAAACTGCAGCATCACCTGCACTCTCACACACACACCTTGCACAGAGCTGTTAAAACAACACTGCAAGGCAAAAGGAAGCTTTACACAGCGGTTGGTAAACTAGCCTGCCTAGAGCACAGTACACAAAATCGCAATCTCTAACTGTCCCTCAGAGTCAGCAGAGCAGCGTTCTGTCCCTAACTGAATTCACAGCACAGTGACGCTAAAATGGCGGCGGCGCCTTTTATAGTGCATTCTGACATCATTTCAGCATCGAATCACAGCCATGCCATTAGTTAACATGACCGCAGCAGTACAGGATGTGCCCACACTTCTTAGGATTCCTCATTGGCTGACTAAAATCACATTGCCTCTCAAAGAATTATGGGAACTTCCGATTCCGGTATACGATATATGAAAAATATCGGAACTGAGTATCGGAATTCCGATACAGAGAATATCGGCTGATACCCGATACTTGCGGTATCGGAATGCTCAACTCTAATCGTGACACCACCACTACGAACATGGCCACGTTTACTGCTCTGCTCATTTTTTTCACCCCAAAAATGCGCCGAGTATTATACTTCCTTTATACAGAGAGAGAATTGCCAGCAAATTATTACACTGCCTGTTTCCAGAGAACCCCCCAAAAATAAACAAAGATAGCATTGCCTCTTCCATGTACTCCACCTCCTCATCCACTTGGACGTCTACCTACTGGTTCAATATTATTTAGAGAAGGCCACATTTTGAACCTATATTCAAAAAAGAAGAGAAGACGGAGCCAGGAAATATCTTTGAACAAATTATTAAACAGCATGTTTGTAAGTACTTGGATAAGAATATGGCAATTAACCAGAGCCAGCATGGGTTTGGACCAATCTAATTTCCTTCTATAATGCAATCACTGATTTAGTGGATCAGGGAAATGTGGTAAAAACAGTATATCTCGACTTCGGCAAAGCATTTGATAAAGTATCTCACACTATCTCATACTATCTTTATGGAAAAAAATGACTAGGTATACGATTGATCAAGCTACGGTTAAGGGTATGCCACACTGAACAATATCGCTAACGGGATCGCTAAAAACGTTACTATTTAGCGATCCCGTTAGCGATGTTGTTCAGTGCGGCATCTGCCAGCGACGATCTTCCTGCTGTGATCTCGCTCGTCGCTGGAATCGTTCCGGACCCTATTTTTTTCTCTGAAGGTAAACTGATCAAATTTGCAGAGCTATGCCTATGACTCATTGGCTCTATATAAGCCCTGCTGCCGCCATTTTCTGCACATTGCAGTCAGAACACAGCTATTGTAGGGAGAGTGTGAGCAGCTGCTAGGGAGAGTTGTGTTTGATTGAGCAAATTGTCCAGAAATTCTCTATAAAACCCAAAAGCTCTTTTCAGAGCTGAAAGTATAAGGTCAAGGACTGAGTATTGACAGTTTTACCAGCTATTTTTGGGGTCACATTTACTCCTGCAGGGCAATTTTTTTGTGCTGTTGCAGTGCTGTGTTCACAGCGCATAGGACACATGGTACTACACAACTGACATGCAGCCAGCACCGTTGTCTTGTGTGGTGACTGGGGTGCGTAATCTCGCCTTAAACCTTAGGGCAATTTTTTTGTGGCAGCACCGCTGTCTAGTGTGGTGATCGGGGTGCATAATTTCGACTTAAACCTCAGGGCAATTTTTTTTTGGCAGCACCGCTGTCTTGTGTGGTGACTGGGGTGCGTAATCTCGCCTTAAACCTTAGGGCAATTTTTTTGTGCAGCACCGCTGTCTTGTGTGGTGACTGAGGCGTGTAATCTCACCTTAAATGTCAGGGCAAATTTTTTGTGGCAGCACCGCTGTCTTCTGTGGTGACTGGGTGTGCGTAATCTCACCTTAAACCTCAGGTCAATTTTTTTGTGCCGTTGCCGTGCTATTTGTAAAACACAAAACAGTACTAGGCTGTAGTGTTACCTTCCACAAAGCACTAACTACCCCCTGTTCCCCAATAACTGAACATCTGCAACTATGGCAGAAAAATCCAAAATTCCTAAAAAGGCTGTTGTGTAGGGACAGGGACATGGACGTGGACGTGGATGTGGGGTTTTCATTGGTGCCCAACAAGGCACAGAGTCTGGGAGACCGAAGAAGGTTGATGCATCTAGGTTCCTGGCGAAATATCCCGGTTTGGAACGTAAAAGGGTCTGGAAGCCAGAAGAGCAAGTGCAGATACTGTCTTGGATAAATGATATGGCCTCAACAAAATTTTCAAGCAGCACCTAATCATCCATGACAAAACAGTCTTCTGTCCATACAGAGAATGCTAGGTCATCCAATTCTCAACCTGTTCCTTGTTCACCACCCTGTCAGGAGTCACAGGAAACATTTGACCCCAACCTTGACCACTTTGAGGATCTGTATGTTCCATTTCCTTTAGTTGCCTCTGGCCTCTCATCGTGCGACATTGAAGAGGAACGTGAGGAGGTATCGTCTGTTGATAATGGCCAAATATTTGAAACCTCACAGCTAGAAGAAATCCACTTTCATCCACGCGATATACCGGGTGAAGAGGTAGATGCTGATGGTGATCACACACAGTTGCCATCTGGCCAGTCGACAATATCAACATGGAAGGAGGATGACATGGATGATGAGGTGGTCGATGATGAGACCACCGATCCGACCTGGACCGTTGGCATGTATAGCCAGCACAGTAACACAGCGGTAGAAGGTGGATATGTAGCACCAACAAAGGCACCAAGGGCTACTGGTTTGAGCAGAGTGCAAAGTGTGTCAGCTGTTGCTAAGAGCAATCCCTGTGTGCCCCAAGTCATGGCAAGGGTGCATTCAGCTGTTGTCTGGAATGTTTTTTCAGATAGTCCTTCTGAACCAAATGTTGTTATCTGTAGCATCTGCCATAGAAAGCTGAGCAGAGGCTAGGGCAAAGGCAACCAAAGCACCGCCAGTATGCAGTAACACATGTCAGCCAAGCACCCTAGTCGGTGGGCCGAACAACAGGGTACCAAATCGGTGTCTGTGCGTCAAACCACCGCCATGTCGCCTGTGATCCATCCTTCCCAATCTGCTGGGCAGGAAGCAGGTGATCATCATACCTCTTGCTCACAAGCTGTGGTTGCACAGACACAGGACACAACAAGCTCATCCACTTGTTTTTCCCAGCCAAGCGTCCAGTTGTCCATGCCCCAGATGTATGAAAGGAGGCGTAAATACCAAGACACGCACCCACAAGCACAAATACTAAACGCGCACATTGCCAAGTTGCTAGCCGTGGAGATGTTGCCGTTTAGGCTTGTGGGGACACAGTCTTTCCATGATCTGTTGGCTGTGGCTGCCCCACGATGCTCGATTCCCAGCTGAAACTCTTTTTCCCAGGGTGCCGTCACCGCGTTACACAAGCACGTCTTAAGCAATCTAAAGCGTGCTCTCACCAACGCCGTAACTGGGAAGGTCCACCTTACAAAAGACACGTGGACAAGTACTTGTGGCCAGGGGCAATACATCTCTGTCATGGCACACTGGCTCAAACTGGTGGAGGGTGGGACAAAGTCTGAATCTGGACCATCACATATCCTACTCACTCCACGAATAGTGGGCCCAACCTAAGTCAGGGTTTCCACCTCATCATATACGTCCTGTCACCCCTCTTCCTCCTCCTCCTCCAACTTGTCATCCTATGCTGAATTACCCTCCACATCACTCCCAAGTTGGGAGCTGTACAGCAGCGCATCGGCAAAGCGGCAACACGCTTTGCTGAAGCTGATCTGCTTAGGTGAAACACCACACATTGCAGCAGAGCTTATTGGTCTATAAAACAATAGACTGATCAGTGGCTCTCCCCACTGCCAGGGGTGGGATTCAGCCGGTTCTCCCTGGTTCGATGGAACCGGTTGTTCAAAAGGCAGCCAGTTCCCTGAACCGGGGAGAATCAGAGCGGCGATCCGGTACCATGGGCGTAAGTGTGCACAGTGCACGGAGCTGCTGTCTCACCAGAGGAGCTCCTTCCTTCCTTCCTGTCTGCAGAAGCTATAGTTTCACTTTCTGCCATGCAGGCTCTGGTTGTCTCAGCCACACTGGGTCCTAGTGCCCTCTGTGTGCAGACAATGGACACTTCCTGCTCCTGCCTCAGCCACTGCCTGCAAGCTTCATGGTAAGAGGGGATGGAATTTATTAAATTCATTCTGCTCAGGCATGTCATGGTCACTGTGGGGAATGTGAGAGGATGGGGGTACAGTGGGGGAGAGGTACAGGGCACTGGGGTGAATGTAAGAGGATGGGGTATTGTGGGGGCTAGGGCACTGGGGGGGTTAATGTGAGAGTATGGGGTATTGTGGGGGAGGGGTACAGGGCACTGGGGTGAATGTAAGAGGATGGGGGTATTGTGGGGGCTAGGGCACTGGGGGGGTTAATGTGAGAGTATGGGGTATTGTGGGGGAGGGGTACAGGGCACTGGGGTGAATGTAAGAGTATGGGGTATTGTGGGGGCTAGGGCACTGGGGGGTTAATGTGAGAGGATGGGGATATTTGGGGCTGGTGCACAGGGGTTGATGTGAGAGGATGGGGTATTGTGAGGGAGGGTGGACAGGTCACTGGGGTTGAATGTCAGAGGATGGGGGTATTGTGGGGACTGAAATGGGGAGGGGCAACAGAGCACTGAGGGGTGCATGTGAGAGGATGGGGGTATTGTGGGGTCAGTGGGACAGAACACTAAGGGGTGCATGTGAGACGATGGGCTGTTGGGGTGTGGGTGGGGGACATAGGAGGTAGGGGGCTTTTTTTTTACTTGTGAGCTCCTTAATTTTTCAGTATTATTATAACAAGGGCATAGACAGATGGCCGTATAACTCATGCGAGGATCGCACTGCAATCCTCGGACTTGCTGGTACCGCTCCTGACATGAGCGCGACTGCCATGTATAATATATGGTATATACAGCGTAGTGTCGCATACACTGCTGTATTATACAATATACACCAGTTCTAATGCTCCATACCTAATATGCAGGATAATGTACAGTGTATATGATGTCACCTGTATAAGATGCGACATTGGCTTGCCCCCCCTAGTTTTGATCCTGGGTACGCCCATGTCCGGTACTATTTTGCAGCCAGCTTGCAGTGCCGCAACACACCGCCAGCCCCGGCCCCCGCGGGCTGATCTCTGCAGTGCGGCGATTGGGTAGCGGCGCGGCCGCGGCCATCTTCTTTAGTCACAAGGCGGAGAGGAGAGAGGTACTGTGTGAGCTGAGCTGCGGCGCTGCCTGGGCCCTGGAGTGGAGCTGGAGGAGTGTGTCTGTGTGGACGGAGGTGGTCTGACCGGCGTCTATCTATGATAGATAGACGCCGGTCAGAGTAGTAAGGCCTCCATGGAAGAGCAGTTCTTCTAGCCCCCTGCGTTGTCTTCTTCTCTGGAGAGCTTGAGGTCTATGCTCAGAGCTGTCTGTAGGGCACAGCTGCAGAAAGCCCCCCAGCTGGAGACAGACCACCAGCTCCCAGATCCTGGACATTATTACCGAGAAGCTTGCAATCCACTTGTATGTACCCAGGTGTATAGAGTCACATTTACATCCTGCGGCTTTTTATACTTTATAAAAATGACAGTAATACCTAAATCGTACCTTAGTTACTGTACATGCAGTGGTGGTGGGGGAACTGTAAGTCCCAGCATTGCACATTGACATCTGATCTATAGAGATTACTGCAGGTAATACAATAAATATGTTCTATTATTACAATCACTAGTATAAGTCCCAGCTAGTGTTGAGCGATACGATACCGCAAGTATCGTGTATCGGCCGATATTAGCTGTTTCGGCCTTTCGATACTTAGTTCCGATATTTTCCATATATCGTATACCGGAATCGGAAGTTCCCATAATTCTTTGAGAGGCAATGTGATTTTAGTCAGCCAATGAGGAATCCTAAGAAGTGTGGGCACATCCTATACTGCTGCGGTCATGTTAACTAATGGCATGGCTGTGATTGGATGCTGAAATGATGTCAGAATGCACTATAAAAGGCGCCGCCGCCATTTTAGCGTCACTGTGCTGTGAATTCAGATAGGGACAGAACGCTGCTGTGCTGACTCTGAGGGACAGTTAGAGATTGCGATTTAGTGTACTGTGCTGTAGGCAGGCTAGCACCAACCGCTGTGTAAAGTTTCCTTTTGCCTGCAGTGTTGTTTTAACAGCTCTGTGCAAGGTGTGTGTGAGAGTGCAGGTGATGCTGCAGTTTGCTCTGCATCCAACGCTGTTTGTAGGCATCTGCACGTGTCACTCACAGACTCTTCTTTTTTTCTTTAGTGTAATTCTTGCTGCTCCATTCAATTGAAATTATAGTGTGACGCGCTTCCATCCGTATCCAATACATTGGTTGCAAACACTATAGAAGTAGACAAAGGAGTAGCCTTTCACAGATTGTGAACAGTTGTGTTTCAGTGTTCACTTCAGTCTGTGTTTTTTATTTTTTGAGTGCACATCACGCTCCAGTTACTTGTTCAAGCACTGCTGCTTGTACTCTGCTGAGCGTGTCTCAGTGCCTCATCCTTTTCATTTCTCTCCAATTGGTTCTGCTCCATTCCATTTAAAATAAATATAATCTATTAGTGTGACGCGCTTCCATCCGTATCCAATACATTGGTTGCAAACACTATAGAAGTAGACAAAGGAGTAGCCTTTCACAGATTGTGAACAGTTGTGTTTCAGTGTTCACTTCAGTCTGTGTTTTTTATTTTTTGAGTGCACATCACGCTCCAGTTACTTGTTCAAGCACTGCTGCTTGTACTCTGCTGAGCGTGTCTCAGTGCCTCATCCTTTTCATTTCTCTCCAATTGGTTCTGCTTCATTCCATTTAAAATAAATATAATCTATTAGTGTGACGCGCTTCCATCCGTATCCAATACATTGGTTGCAAACACTATAGAAGTAGACAAAGGAGTAGCCTTTCACAGATTGTGAACAGTTGTGTTCACTTCAGTCTCTGCGTAATAACCACACTTAGGCCTTATAACTTTTCTGACTTTCTTTATCAATCTACCAAGATGAAGAAGGCAGGGAGTAAAGCACGTGCTCATGGCCGTGGAGTATCAGCAGGGAGAGGACGTGGGGATTCTGTGGCTGCTGCCGCCCTCAGTGACACAGCATCCACCAGTTTTACCCATGAGCGTTCCTTTATGCGCACTTTGGTAGGAGCTCGGCGTGCACCCCTGCTGCGGGAAGAACAAATTGAAGCCGTTGTTGGTTGGATGGCAGCCAATGCATCGACTTCAATTCCTTCCACCTCCTCTCAGGAACACAACACTGTTGAGCAACCATCTGTCTGTTCACCGCCTGTCAAATTGCCCAGGCAGTCAGAGAGTTCTGTACAGGAGCCAGCTGAGTCTCTGCTTCTGTTCTCAGAATCTGTTGGCTCGCAAACACGGGCACAGGCAAGCAGCATTCTGCAATTTGAAGAAGAGGGAGTATGCAGTGATGCGCAACAGCTGTGTCTCTCTCAATCTGAAGAGGCGGGTGAGCCAGTGCCGATGGACAGCACACCGCAGAACGCATCTTATGATGATGATGAGACTCAGGTGCCAGGTTTTGTGGAGCATGGTGCTGCCCAGACCATCCAACAGCAGCAGGTGTTGGAAGAGGGTAGTGGAGATGATGAAGTCCGAGACCCAACATGGCGTGAGCAACAGGAAGGTGGTGGGAGCAGCTCTGAGGAAGAGATTGTCCCAACGGTACAAAGAGGAGGGAGAAGTAGGCTGCAGACTCGCTTGCCTGTAGCCTCCAGTTTGGCACCTGTTGGGAGCAGTTCTCTTAGAAATGTCAAAATTGGCGCTCCCATGACTTGCACTGCGTGATCCTTTTTTGACAGACTTGTAGATGATATTTGCTATGTTCAATGCAAGCTGTGTAAGCAAAAAGTTAAAAGAGGTAAAAATATCAGTAACCTGAATACCACAAATATGTGGAAACATGTACGGACAAAGCACGTAGCTGAGTTACAAAGACACACTGGAGATGTAGGCCAACCTACAGCAGCACCTACATCTTCAGGTCGTGTTGGAGCCTCTACCTCCAGCTCACACACACCTGGTTCGGCTTCCTCACAGGATCTCCATGGAAGAACCTCGGTCACTGTTGTCCATAGACAAACTGTTATTCCACCCACAGCAGCAAGTTCACAGTCATCGTCACACTGCCAAACCACAAAGCAGCCATCGGTACCACAGGCATGGGATAAAAGACGGCCATACTCGGCAAACCATCCACGAGCACAGGCTCTGAATGCTGGCATTGCAAAACTCCTGTCCCTTGAAATGCTGTCATTCAGGCTGGTGGAGACTGACAGTTTCAGGAACTTTATGGCATTGGCAGTCCCACAATATAATGTGCCAAGCCAATTTTATTTCAGCAGGCAAGCCGTCCCTGCTCTGCAAAAACATGTCGAGGGAAACATTAAACATGCGCTACTAAACGCCGTCAGTAGCAGGGTCCACCTGACCACCGATGCGTGGACCAGTACCCATGGCCAGGGATGATACCTTTCCCTCACTGCCCATTGGGTCAATGTTGTGGAGCCGGGTACAGATCTTGCCAGTGGCGCTGTACGTGTTCTGCCAACTCCAAGGATTGCAGGAATCCAGTCTGTACACATTGATTCCTCCTCCTACTCCAGTTCCTCAGAATCATCGCTGCACGAGCCGTCACAGTATACCTCCACATGGACCCGTGAACGCTTACCTGTTGCGACCGATATGAGCACAGCCGTGGCCAAACGTCAACAGGCCGTCCTGAAATTAATTTCCATGGGGAATCGAAGCCACACAGCGCAGGAGCTCTGGGATGCCATTAAGCAGGAGAGCGACGTGTGGTTTTTGTCAGCTAATCTCCAGCCAGTCTTGGTAGTGTGTGACAATGGCCGAAATCTGGTGGCAGCTCTGGGCCTTGGCAACCTCACTCACATACCATGTCTGGCACATGTGCTCAACTTGGTCGTGCAGAGTTTTTTGAGGGACTATCCGGATCTTGATGCACTGCTGCACAAGGTCCGCCTAGAGTGCGCTCACTTGCGACGTTCCAGCATGGCCAGATCGCGCATTGCAGCTCTGCAAGTCAGATTTCGCCTTCCTGAACATCGCATCATATGTGACGTACCCACCAGGTGGAATTCCACGTTACATATGTTGGAGCGGTTGTGTGAGCAGCAGCCAGCAGTAATGGAGTATCAGCTGCAACAGGCGCAATCAACTCGCAATTTGCGCCGTTCACACTTCACCACTACTGAGTGGGCCTCTATGAAGGACATCTGCGACGTTTTGCGTGCGTTTGATGTCTCAACGCGGATGGCGAGTGCAGATGATGCACTAGTCAGCATGACTGTCCCCCTTATCTGCCTGCTTCAGAAATCACTGAAAGCACTAAAGGAAGAGGTTTTGGAAGAGGTGGAGGATGAGGAGTCACAAATTCAATTACCTTCAGGACAGTCAGCGCAACGTGGTTCCTCACAAAGGGCTGGGCAGGGCTCACTTTGTGAGGAGGATGAGGAGGAGGAGTCAATGGAGGAGGAAGAAATCCCTACAGAGGGAGGTACACAACGCTCTAGTCAGTATGTAGAGCGAGGGTGGGGTGATGCAGAGGAGGCAGAGATGACGCCTCTTCCAGAGGACAGCCTTTGTTGACCAGTTGGCAGTCTGCAGCACATGGTTGATTTCATGCTTCAGTGCCTGAGAAACGACCGCCGCATCGCCCACATTCTCACCACGTCAGATTATTGGGTGTACACTGTTGTGAATGGGTTTGAGATGAGTTCTGAGCAGAGGCTCCCTCTGGTGGTTACAAGCGGTACTAGTGAGGATTGTGAAGACTGGGAATCAGGTGTTACTGATTGGTCTTATTTAAGGGAATCATTTTCCCATCAGGGTTGCCGGTGATCAATTGTTCTGGTCTGAATCCTTCTTTCCAGTTTCCCTTGTAGCCTGCTGTGTCGTGTCTGCATCTCCTGCTATCAGATAAGACAATTTCTTATTTTGTGTTTTTGCTATATTTTTGCATTTGGTCCTGCACTTCTGTGGGGGCCTTCTGGGTCCCCTCCGGGGCTTTTGGCCTCTCAGTTCAGTTCAGCCACTGTGTTTTGTACTTTTGCTTTTTCCAGTTTTTTCAGTGGCTGCTGTTTTTGTTACACCAGAGAACTAATTTAGGTGGTAGAGGTCGTGTGATCTCAGGTGATTTTGAAATTAGTAGAGTTGGTGTTTTTCAGGGTTTTCTGGGATTGCAGTAAGTACCCTTCCTGTCCTTTTCTATTTAGATAGTTTGGGCCCCAGCGTTTGCTCATACTATTTTCTTTCTGTGTCAGTATTTCCTCTTGTCTAACCGCCATTACATGTTTGGGGGCTTTCTATTATCTTTGGGGTTCTGCTACGGGGCAGATAGCTTTCCTATTTCTATCTTTAGGTGTAGTTAGTTTCTCAGGCTGTGATGAGGCGTCTAGGACCAACGTAGGAACGCTCCACGGCTGCCTCTAGTTGCGGTGGTTAGTCAGGGTACTGCAATCTCATAGATTCCAACTGCTCTGGTGTATTTCCTTTTTTGCTTGCACTCCTCAGCTACCGTAACATAACAGTATCACCGGCCCAAAAAAAATTGTATGGTACTCACAGAAGGGAAAAAAAATATTTTGAAGGAAGAAAAGTTGTCAGAGATATTTTTCTGTTTGTTTTTTTTTTTTTTTTTTTTTATTTTTCCCTCTGTATCTCTGGGTGCTGGGGAGGATCTTTTCTCCCAATGGAGTTTGCACAGTTGTCTGGCCGTGTGGATCAGCTTGCCACTGAGGTTCAGAGTATTGCTGCATATCTTGCTAGGTTGCCTGTTGTGGAACCTAGGATCCCCATGCCAGATTTGTTTTTAGGGGATCGAGCTAAGTTTCAGAATTTCAAAAATAATTGTAAATTGTTTCTTGCCTTAAAATCTAAGTCCTCAGGAAACGCAGCGCAGCAGGTTCAAATTATCATCTCTCTCCTGCGCGGCGATCCTCAGGATTGGGCTTTTTCCCTGATACCTGGGGATCCTGTTTTGAGTGATGTTGATGCATTTTTTCAGGCTTTGGGGTTATTGTACGATGAGCCTAATGTCACTGATCAAGCTGAAAAAGCCTTGTTGGCATTAAATCAGGGGCTTGATGACGCTGAGTTATACTGTCAGAGATTCCGTAGGTGGGCAGTCCTGACCAAATGGAATGACGACGCTTTGGCGGCCCTTTTCCGGAAGGGTCTGTCGGATAATGTAAAGGATGTTATGGTGGGATTCCCTGTCCCCTCTGGTCTCAATGATTCTATGTCATTGGCGATTCAAATTGACAGACGTTTGCGTGAGCGGAGAAGTATGCGTGGAGTGGTGTTGCCTTGTGAGCCAGCTGCTGAGCCCATGCAGTGTGATGGAGTGGTGTCTGGGGCACAGCGTCATGAGTTTCGAAAGCGCAATGGGTTATGTTTCTACTGTGGTGATGCCTCTCATGCTATTTCAGTCTGCCCTAAGCGGGGAAGACGTTTTGCACGCTCAGTTGTCTTGGGTAGTGTTCAGACTAAGTTTTTATTAACTGTCACTCTGATATGCTCTCTGTCCTCATTTTCTGCTCAGGCTTTCGTTGATTCTGGAGCAGCTATTAACCTGATGGATTATGATTTTGCTAAACGTTGTGGATTTCCCTTGATACCCCTACAGAAGTCTATTCCCCTACTGGGGATCGATTCTACCCCTTTGGCTGAGAATAAACCCCAGTTTTCTACTCAGGTGATAATGAGGGTTGAACCTGATCACCAGGAGTGTTGCAAATTTTTGGTTCTATATAATCTGCATGACATTATAGTGCTGGGTTTCCCTTGGTTACAGTCTCATAATCCTGTTTTGGATTGGAAATCTGTGTCTGTAACCAGTTGGGGCTGCCAATGTGTTAGTGCCAACACTCCTGTTTTTTCTGCCTCCCCCCAGGCTGAGGATGTTCCTGACTTTTTGTTTGATTTTTCTGATGTGTTTAGCGAAAGTAAATCTGCATCCTTACCTCCCCATAGGAGCTATGACTGCGCTATTGAATTAGTGCCAGGTAGTAAATTCCCTAAGGGTCGCCTTTTTAACTTGTCTGTACCTGAACATGACGCTATGCGGTCTTATATCAAGGAATCATTGGAGAAGGGTCATATCAGACCATCCTCTTCACCCTTAGGTGCCGGTTTTTTCTTTGTGGCCAAAAAAGATGGTTCATTAAGGCCGTGTATTGATTATCGTCTCTTGAACAATATTACTGTGAAATATCAATACCCGTTACCCTTGATTTCTGACCTGTTTTCCAGGGTGAAAAACGCTACTTGGTTTACCAAGCTTGACCTCAGGGGGGCGTATAACCTTATTCGCATTAAGCACGGGGATGAATGGAAGACGGCATTTAACACCCCTGAAGGGCATTTTGAGTACCTTGTGATGCCCTTTGGGCTCAATAATGCTCCTTCCGTCTTCCAGTCCTTCATGAATGACATTTTCAGGGATTTTGTGGACAAGTTTCTGATTGTTTATTTGGATGATATCTTGATTTTTTCTAATGACTGGGACTCTCATGTGAAACATGTTCGAACTGTATTCCAGATTTTGAGAGAGAATGCTCTGTATGTGAAGGGATCAAAGTGTCTTTTTGGCGTACAGAAGATCTCATTTCTGGGATTCATTTTGTCCCCATCTGTTATTGAAATGGACCCGGTCAAGGTTCAGGCCATCTGTGATTGGGTCCAACCTACTTCATTAAAGGCTCTTCAGAGATTTTTGGGTTTTGCCAATTTTTATCGTACATTTATTGGTAATTTCTCTGTTATTGTTAAACCATTAACTGATTTGACCAGAAAGGGTTCTGATGTGGTGAATTGGCCTCCCGAGGCAGTCTCTGCGTTTCAGGAACTTAAGCAGAGATTCACTTCTGCTCCTGTTCTACGGCAGCCTGATGTTTCTCTTGCCATTTCAGGTGGAGGTTGATGCCTCTGAAATTGGGGCAGGTGCCGTTTTGTCCCAAAAAGATCCAGAGACCTCTAAAAGTAACCCTTGTGCCTTTTTCTCTCGAAAATTTTCTCCTACTGAACGTAATTATGACGTGGGTAATCGGGAGTTATTGGCCATGAAGTGGGCTTTTGAAGAGTGGAGACATTGGCTGGAGGGAGCCAAACATCAGGTGGTGGTCCTTACGGACCATAAGAATCTGGTCTATCTGGAATCTGCCAAGCGACTCAATCCTAGACAGGCCAGGTGGGCCTTGTTTTTCACACGTTTTAATTTTGTGGTTTCCTTTCTTCCTGGCACTAAGAATGTTAAGGCGGATGCCCTCTCGAGGAGTTTCCTTGCGGACTCTCCTGAGCTATCTGATCCCTCTGTTATTTTGAAGGAGGGTGTAGTTCTTTCCGCCATCTCGCCCAATTTGAGACTTGCTCTGGAGGGGTGTCAGGAGGATAGGCCCGAGCGCTGCCCTGTTGGAAAATTGTTTGTCCCGGACCAATGGAAAAAGAGTGTGATGTCTGAGATTCATTGTTCCGCATTGGCTGGGCATCCCGGAATTTTTGGTACCAGAGACTTGGTTAGTCGGTCCTTTTGGTGGCCTACCTTGTCTCGCGATGTCAGGGAATTTGTGCAGTCCTGCGGGACTTGCTCTCGCTCCAAGCCTTGCTCTCGCTCCAGTGGTTTGTTGATGCCATTGCCTGTGCCCAAGAGACCATGGACCCATATCTCTATGGATTTCATTTCCGATCTTCCTGTTTCTCAGAGAATGACCACCATCTGGGTAATTTGTGATAGGTTTTCCAAAATGATACATCTTGTGCCATTACCTAAGTTGCCTTCCTCCTCTGAATTGGTGCCGTTGTTCCTTCAGCACGTGGTTCGTTTACACGGCATTCCTGAGAACATTGTGTCTGACAGAGGAGTCCAGTTTGTTTCCAGATTTTGGAGGACTTTTTGTTCTAAACTGGGTGTTCAATTGTCTTTCTCCTCGGCATTTCATCCTCAGACCAATGGTCAAACTGAGAGAACAAACCAGACATTGGAGACTTATCTAAGATGCTTTGTGTCTGCTGATCAGGATGACTGGGTCTCTTTTTTGCCTTTGGCTGAGTTTGCTCTTAATAATAGGGCTAGCTCTGCCACTTTGATGTCTCCGTTTTTCTGTAATTCTGGGTTTCACCCTCGATTTTCTTCAGGACAGACGGAGGCTTCTGTCTGTCCAGGTGTTGACTCTGTTGTTGAGCGTATGCAGCAGATTTGGGACCAGGTAGTGGAGAGGTTGTCCCTCTCTCAGGAGAAGGCCCAGCGGTTTGCTAACCGGCATAGGACTGATGGTCCTCGGTTTAAAGTGGGGGACTTGGTCTGGTTGTCCTCAAAGAATATTCCTATGAGAGTAGCATCTCCTAAATTTAAGCCTAGGTTCATTGGACCTTATAAGATCATGGAGATTATTAATCCTGTTTCTTTTCGTTTGCTTCTTCCAGGGACATTTAAGATCCATAACGTGTTCCACAAGTCCTTGTTGAAGAGGTTTGTTGAGCCAGTGGTTCCTGCTGCTGTGCCTCCTGACCCTGTTTTGGTTGAGGGCAATCTGGAGTATGTGGTTGAGAAAATATTGGATTCTCGTTTTTCTAGACGAAGACTCCAGTATTTGGTTAAATGGAGAGGTTATGGTCAGGAAGATAATTCTTGGGTGTTTGCTTCGGACATCCATGCTAGGAGACTTATCCGTGCGTATCATAGAACTCATCCTGACCGACCTGGTTGCTCAAATGAGGGTTCGGTGACCCCTCCTCAAGGGGGGGGTACTGTTGTGAATGGGTTTGAGATGAGTTCTGAGCAGAGGCTCCCTCTGGTGGTTACAAGCGGTACTAGTGAGGATTGTGAAGACTGGGAATCAGGTGTTACTGATTGGTCTTATTTAAGGGAATCATTTTCCCATCAGGGTTGCCGGTGATCAATTGTTCTGGTCTGAATCCTTCTTTCCAGTTTCCCTTGTAGCCTGCTGTGTCGTGTCTGCATCTCCTGCTATCAGATAAGACAATTTCTTATTTTGTGTTTTTGCTATATTTTTGCATTTGGTCCTGCACTTCTGTGGGGGCCTTCTGGGTCCCCTCCGGGGGCTTTTGGCCTCTCAGTTCAGTTCAGCCACTGTGTTTTGTACTTTTGCTTTTTCCAGTTTTTTCAGTGGCTGCTGTTTTTGTTACACCAGAGAACTAATTTAGGTGGTAGAGGTCGTGTGATCTCAGGTGATTTTGAAATTAGTAGAGTTGGTGTTTTTCAGGGTTTTCTGGGATTGCAGTAAGTACCCTTCCTGTCCTTTTCTATTTAGATAGTTTGGGCCCCAGCGTTTGCTCATACTATTTTCTTTCTGTGTCAGTATTTCCTCTTGTCTAACCGCCATTACATGTTTGGGGGCTTTCTATTATCTTTGGGGTTCTGCTACGGGGCAGATAGCTTTCCTATTTCTATCTTTAGGTGTAGTTAGTTTCTCAGGCTGTGACGAGGCGTCTAGGACCAACGTAGGAACGCTCCACGGCTGCCTCTAGTTGCGGTGGTTAGTCAGGGTACTGCAATCTCATAGATTCCAACTGCTCTGGTGTATTTCCTTTTTTGCTTGCACTCCTCAGCTACCGTAACATAACAGTACACCCTCCTAGACCCTCGCTACCGGGACAACTTACAAACCCTCATCACACCGGTGAACCGGGACCGTAAAATGCAGGAGTACCAAGACACACTGGTGCAATCCATACTGTTGTACATTCCAGCCGAGAGAGCTGCTGCTGCTGCTACTGCTTTACAAAGCAGCTCTGTGCGTCGAGGCAGTGTAGACACCTCTACAACAAGAGGGAGCAGAAGCAGCGCCTCTGCACAGACCAAGAGCTGTATGTTACAAATGTGGCGAAGTTTTGTGACAGCGCCAGCAAGGTCTACACCATCCAAGACGGCTCCAGTCACCAGGAAGAAACGTTTCCGTAAGATGGTGACAGACTACTTGGCTTTCCCTCTAAGTGTACTCCCAGATGCCTCTTCCCCTTTCAAATTTTGGGTCTCTAAGTTGGATACATGGCCAGAACTTAGCCAGTATGCATTGGAGGTGCTGGCTTGCCCTGCTGCCAGTGTATTATCTGAGCGCGTCTTTAGTGCTGCAGGTGGTGTAGTAACAGACCGTCGCATGCGACTATCCTCAGAGAATGTAGACCGGCTTACTTTTCTGAAAATGAACAAGGCATGGATCTCACCTGAATTTGCCTGTCCGTTTTCAGATTAAATAACTGTTTGGCAACGTTTTCCATGTCTCCTGTTATGTTCATCTTTCTACCACCTGAACTCTACTCCCTGGGCTACAACACCGCCATTTGTTGCTCGTAAGTAATTGGCAGGGGTACTGACTCCTGGCCAGCCTGGTTACAGCACGACAGCTGTTTCCTGGCAGTGTGAACGTAAATTATCCTCCAATAAGTTGTGCTGTCGTGTTGCATTCGGGTTAGCCGACTCTATGGTGCCTGCAGTTTAGGTGATTCCTATGTGTGCTGTGGGATATGTAAATAAAGGCTGTTTCCATTGTGACAATAGGACAAGCACCCACTGTAGGACTGTGTGATTCGGTAACTGCGGACGGCTTGCGTCCTGTCAACTTACATTTTCATGGGTGCGTTCTGCTACCCGTCCGGGGTCCAGTACCGTCAACTGGTTCTCCCCAGTGCCTTTGGCCTAGGTGCCTCCATCTCCGTATCCGAGTTCCACCAACGTCTGCTGGTCCTTGGTAGTGCTTTGGAGCACAGGTACCTCCTGCTTAGTAACCGTGTCACAGTAACGTCAGCTGGTGCTCGGTTGTGTCATTGCCTCTTTTCCTTCTGCTACCCGTCCGGGGTCCAGTACCGTCAACTGGTTCCCCCCAGTGCCTTTGGCCTAGGTGCCTCCATCTCCGTATCCGAGTTCCACCAACGTCTGCTGGTCCTTGGTAGTGCTTTGGAGCACAGGTACCTCCTGCTTAGTAACCGTGTCACAGTAACGTCAGCTGGTACTCGGTTGTGACATTGCCTCTTTTCCTTCTGCTGCCCCTCGGGTTCCAGCACAGTCAGCTGGTCCTCGTTACTTCCATTGTCTCTTGCTCCATCTGATACCTGTCAGGGTTCCAGTAACGTCAGCTGGTACTCGGAAATTAGACGACCTTAAAGACCACCCAGAAGAAGATGACCACAACAAGGACGACGAGCATGAAGCCAACCAGCCTGAACACCATCACAAAGAAAAAATAAAAGATTACCCAGAAGAAGATCACCAACAGGACAAAGAAGGTTAAGACAAACTACAAGATACAGAACAAGAGACAGAAGAACAATAAGCAGAAGATCAAAAAGCAGAAGAACATGAAGTATAAGACCAAAATGAAGAGCAAAATATATGCTCTAAATTCTAAGCAGAAGAAGACTAAGCAGTGTATGGGGGTGAGTCCGTTCCTCCTCCTGGTGCCCCTGGAAAATGCCTGCTGCTGCAGGCTAAACTGAACACGGACAAATACTGTTGTAATTTAAATCTTTTGTGACAGCAAGAACGGAAGGATGAACAATTCATACTTTTACAGATTACAAGTACAGGAATCTCTGTCACAAATAAGAATATGATGAAGAAGATGAAGAGGAAGAAGATGAAGAATTTGAATATGAAGAAGATTAATTAGTTTAATAATAACAATATGAGTAATGTAAACAAAAACATGAATAGCAAGAAGTTTAAGAAGAAGATTAAGAAGGTGAAGATGAAGAATAATTTGATGAGAAAGATGATGCTGCTGCTGAAGATTATGAAGGAGAAAGTGTGGCACTGGCAAAAGTTAAAAAGGTGAAGAGCATGGAAGTTGTGAAACATACATATTTGCCAAAATAGAAAAAAGGTTAACAACATTGTCAATTTGTTAGTCAATCCAAACGTATTTAAAAAAAAATATATATTAATGCTATTCCAATGCATTGGGTTAAACATGTATGCCTTTATTGTCTCCTCAACCTCCCCAATACATTCTACATTAGTCTTTGTTGTTTTCCTTCATGTACAATTAACCAACAAGGCAAGAATGGGTTTTTTTAATGTCAATATTTGGTTCCCATAGACTTACATGGGACTTCCGGTATCGGAATCGGATATCGACGATATTTAGTGATATCGGCGATACCATTCCGATCCGATATTTTTAGATATCGAGCAGTATCGCTCAACACTAGTGTTGAGCATTCCGATACCGCAAGTGTCGGGTATCGGCCGATATTCGCTGTATCGGAATTCCGATACTTAGTTCCGATATTTTTCATATATTGTATACCGGAATCGGAAGTTCCCATAATTCTTTGAGAGGCAATGTGATTTTAGTCAGCCAATGAGGAATCTTATGAAGTGTGGGCACATCCTGTAATGCTGCGGTCATCTTAACTAATGGCATGGCTGTGATTGGCTGCTGAAATGATGTCAGAATGCACTATAAAAGGCGCCGCCTCCATTTTAGCGTCACTGTGCTGTGAGCTCAGTTAGGGACAGAACGCTGCTGTGCTGACTCTGAGGGACAGTTAGACATTGCGATTTTGTGTACTCTACTGTGCTTTAGGCAGGCTAGTTTACCAACCGCTGTGTAAAGCTTCCTTTTGCCAGTGTTGTTTTAACAGCTCTGTGCAAGGTGTGTGTGAGAGTGCAGGTGACGCTGCAGTTTGCTCTGCATCCACCGCTGTTTGTAGGCATCTGCACGTGTCACTCACTGACTCTTTTTTTTATTTGATTTTGTGGAATTGGTGCAGCTCCATTATATTTGCAAAAAATCTAATCTATTAGTGTGACGCGCTTCCATCCGTATACAATACATTGGTTGCAAACACTGTAGAAGTAGACAAAGGGGCCTTTCACAGCTACTGAACAGTTGTGTTTCAGTGATCACTGTAGTCTGTGAGCTTTTCATTTTTTGAGTGCAGATTACGCTCCAGTTAGTTCTTCAACCACTGCTGGTTGTAGTCTGCTGAGCGTGTGTCACTGCCTCATCCTTCACTAATTGGTGCTGCTCCATTATATTTGAAAAAAATCTAATCTATTAGTGTGACGCGCTTCCATCCGTATACAATTAGTGTTGAGCGATACGATACTGCAAATATCGGGTATCGGCCGATATTGGCTGTATAGGAATTCCGATTCCGAGTACCGATATTTTCGTCATATCGGATACCGGAATCGGAATTGTCACTGTCACTGTCAGTGTCCGTCGGTCGGGTCTGTCAGGAGTCAGCGGCACTTACCCGGCAGAAGATCTCCGGCGGTCACATCCCGGACTGCTTCATGGCCGCCATCCTTTTCTCCCCGGCGGTCACATGCAGTTTCTCGCGATAACTGCAGTGACTGCTGGGTAATCCCGGCCGTAAAGCAGTCAGTCCGATGACGTCACCGCCGGGGAAGCAGGTAATCAGCTGTGCTGCGTTGCGATGACAGGCTCTGCCTGTCATTGCGATGTAGCAGAGCTGGATCGTCGTGGGACTGTCGTTACTATGGACTGCGTCGGACAGGTGGTATACTGTTGGTTTGTTTTTTTTCTTTTTTTACAGGAGATCGATGGCATCGCAGGAATGAGAGAGTAATAAAAAAAATGAAAACTGTGTTGTCTCTTTTATTTCATTAAAAGACTTTTTTCTTGCTGTGTCTTTTTTTTATACATTTAATAACTTTGGGATTAATAATGGATCGGTGTCTTATTGACGCCTATCCATTATTAACCGGGCTTATTGTCACCGTGCAATCAACGGTGACATTAACCCCTTATTACCCCACTTGCCACCGCTACAGGGCAGTGGGAAGAGCCGGGTAAAGTGCCACAATTGGCACATCTTTTGATGCGCCAAATGTGGGGCTGCTGTAGCCTGGTTTATCAGGCTGTTGAGGGCCAAAATCCATGGGCCTTGACAGTCTTTTAATACCAGGCCGCAGCAGTCTGCATTTTACTTGGCTGGTTAACAAAAATAGGGGGACCCCTACGCCGTTTTTTTTTCGAGGGGATCCCCTATTTTTGTTAACCAGCCAAGCTAAGCAGACTGCTGTGGCCTGGTATTATCAGGCTTGCAAGGTCCATGGATATTGGATCCTTACCAGCCTGAAAAACCAGGCCTCAGCGGTCTGCTTCATCTGGCTGGTTAACAAAAATAGGGGGGACCCCACGCCAATTTTTTTTCAAAGGGAACCCCTATTTTTGTTAATCAGTTCCCTCTGACGTCACTGATGGTGTCCCTGGCTGACCTGAAGTGAAAGTGGAAAGCAATCAATTAAGCTTTCCACTTCCTCTCCTGTCAGCCAGGAGAGGAGCTCATTCATTTGGGAGTTTACTGTGAGGCTGCAGCATTAGCTGCGGTCCCTGCAGTAAACATTAACCCTTTCTGAAGGATTACACCGTGGGACCTGACTGTGCATCGGATTGGTAAGAATAATTTTGCTTTATTATTTTATTTTTATTACAGGAAATGGTTTTAGCAGGTAAATAAAATATGGTCAAAAACTGTGTGATTATTTCATTAAACTTCTTTTTTATTAAAGTGTGTGTGTTTGATTTTTCTTTCATACAATAGGATTAATAATTGATAGTTCTCTAATTGACAGCTCTCAATTATTAACCTGGCTTAAAGTGACCTTTCAATTGCAAGGTCATTTTAACCCCTTATTAACCCATTCGCCACCGCTACAGGGCAATGGGAATAGACGGGCAAAGTGCCAGAAAGGGCAAATCTAATTAGAGATTTGCCCTTTCTGGGGTGTCTGGGGGCAGATGTTAAGTAGCCGGGGGGGCAAAAAAAATGGTCCCTCTCTGGGCTATTATTATCTGCCCCCACTCACTGGCTTTGTCTGTCTGGTTGCGAAAATAGGGCGGGAGCCCACGCATTTTTTTTTCAGCAATTTTACACCTCATATATATATATACATGTCATTGAATTTGTGACACATATATATATATATATTTATATTTATAGTTCATACACTTCTACATAGTATAATAGCCGCTAATTCAATTGCCGGCTTTTGTGAAAATGCAGAACCCGACATGAAATGACACTTGGTGTACATAGGGTTAACCATGTCTTTTCATGTAGTTTGATATCTGATTTGCACAAACAAATACATGAGTGTAAGTGTGCAAAATTTCACACCTGTAGGGGTTAATTAAAGGTGTAAATTCGTAGCAAAAAAGTCCGTTTTTTTTACAACTAATTTACACCTTTAATTAACCCCTACAGGTGTGAAATTTTGCACACATAGACTGATGTAATTGTTTGTGCAAATCAGATAGCAAAGGACATGAAAAGACATGGTTAACCCTATGTACACCAAGTGTCATTTCATGTCGGGTGCTTCTGTCTTTTCACAGAAGCCGACTTTACCCGGCAATTGAATCAGAGGATATTTTACTATGTAGAAGTGTATAAACTATACATATATGTATATATATATATGTCACAATGACATGTATATATATATATATATATATATATATATATATATGTATTCTATGTGTGTATATTTAGTGTTTACAAGGAAAGAAAGAGGTTTTTTTTAGTTGCGATATTTTGTTCCATAGACTTACATGGGACTTCCGGTATCGGTATCGGGTATCGCCGATATTTTAATGGTATCGGCGATACCATTCCGATTCCGATACTTTTGGATATCGGAAAGTATCGCTCAACACTATATACAATACATTGGTTGCAAACACTATAGAAGTAGACAAAGGGGCCTTTCACAGCTACTGAACAGTTGTGTTTCAGTGTTCACTGTAGTCTGTGAGCTTTTCATTTTTTGAGTGCAGATCACGCTCCAGTTAGTTCTTCAACTACTGCTGGTTGTAGTCTGCTGAGCGTGTGTCACTGCCTCATCCTTCACATTTTTCTCTAATTGGTGCTGCTCCATTATATTTGAAAAAAATCTAATCTATTAGTGTGACGCGCTTCCATCCGTATACAATACATTGGTTGCAAACACTATAGAAGTAGACAAAGGGGCCTTTCACAGCTACTGAACAGTTGTGTTTCAGTGTTCACTGTAGTCTGTGAGCTTTTCATTTTTTGAGTGCAGATCACGCTCCAGTTAGTTCTTCAACTACTGCTGGTTGTAGTCTGCTGAGCGTGTGTCACTGCCTCATCCTTCACATTTTTCTCTAATTGGTGCTGCTCCATTATATTTGAAAAAAATCTAATCTATTAGTGTGACGCGCTTCCATCCGTATACAATACATTGGTTGCAAACACTATAGAAGTAGACAAAGGGGCCTTTCACAGCTACTGAACAGTTGTCTGCAGTGTTCACTGCAGTCTCTGAGGAATAACCACACTTAGGCCTTATAACTTTTCTGACTTTCTTTATCAATCTACCAAGATGAAGAAGGCAGGGAGTAAGGCACGTGGTCGTGGCCGTGGAGTTTCAGCAGGGAGAGGACATGGGGATTCTGTGCCTGCTGCTGCCGCATCCAGTGACACAGCATCCACCAGTTTTCCCCGTGAGCGTTCCTTTATGCGCACTTTTGTAGGAGCTCAGCGTACCCCCCTGCTGCGGGAAGAACAAATTGAAGTCGTTGTTGGTTGGATGGCAGCCAATGCATCGACTTCAATTGCTTCCACCTCCTCTCAGGACCACAGCACTGTTGAACAACCATCTGTCTCTTCACCGCCTGCCAAATTGCCCAGGCAGTCAGAGAGTTCTGAACTGGAGCCAGCTGAGTCTCTGCTTCTGTTCTCAGAATCTGTTGGCTTGGAAACAGGGGCCCAGCCAAGCAGCATTCTGGAATGTGAAGGAGAGGCAGTATGCAGTGATGCGCAACAGCTGTGTCTCTCTGAATCTGAAGAGGCGGGTGAGACCAGTGCGATGGTCAGCACACCGCAGAACGCATCTGATGATGATGAGACTCAGGTGCCATTTTCTGTTGAGCAAGGTGCTGGCCAGACCACCCAACAGCAGCAGGTGTTGGAAGAGGGTAGTGGAGATGATGAGGTCCAAGACCCAACATGGCGTGAGGAACAGGAAGGTGGTGGTAGCAGCTCTGAGGAAGAGATTGCCCCAACGGTCCAAACAGTAGGGAGAGGTAGGCTGCAGACTCGGTTGCCTGTACCCTCCAGTTTGGCACCCGTTCGTAGCAGTTCTCTTCCAACAGCCAAAACGGGCGCTCCCAGGACTTGCACTGCGTGGTCCTTTTTTGACACACTTGCAGATGATATTTGCTATGTCAAATGCAAGTGTGTAATCAAAAAGTTAAAAGAGGTAAAAATACCAGTATCCTCAATACCACAAATATGTGGAAACATGTACGGACAAAGCACGTAGCTGAGTTACAAAGACACACTGGAGATGTAGGCCAACCTACAGCAGCACCTACATCTTCAGCTCGTGTTGGAGCCTCTTCCTCCAGCTCACACACAGCTGGTTCGGCTTCCTCACAGGATCGCCATGGAAGAACCTCTGTCACTGTTGTCCAGAGACCCAGTGTTATTCCACCCACAGCTGCAAGTTCCCTGTCATCCTCACACTCCCAGGCCACAAAACAGCCATCGGTAGCACAGGCATGGGATAAAAGACGGCCATACTCGGCAAACCATCCACGAGCACAGGCTCTGAATGCTGGCGTTGCAAAACTCCTGTCCCTTGAAATGCTGTCATTCAGGCTGGTGGAGACTGACACTTTCCGTAACTTTATGGCATTGGCAGTCCCACAATACAATGTGCCCAGCAGATTTTATTTCAGCAGGCAAGCCGTCCCTGGTCTGCAAAAGCATGTCGAGGGAAAAATTAAACATGCGCTACTAAACGCCGTCAGTAGCAAGGTCCACCTGACCACCGATGCGTGGACCAGTACCCATGGCCAGGGACGATACCTTTCCCTCACTGCCCATTGGGTCAATGTTGTGGAGCCGGGTACAGATCTTGAGAGTGGCGCTGTACGTGTTCTGCCAACTCCAAGGATTGCAGGAATCAAGTCTGTCCACATTGACTCCTCCTCCTACTCCAGTTCCTCAGAATCATCGCTGCACGAGCCGTTACGGTCTACCTCCACATGGACCCATGAACGCTTACCTGTTGCGACCGATATGAGCACAGCCGTGGCCAAACGTCAACAGGCCGTCCTGAAATTAATTTCCATGGGGAATCGAAGCCACACAGCGCAGGAGCTCTGGAATGCCATCAAGCAGGAGAGCGACGTGTGGTTTTTTGCCAGCGAATCTCCAGCCAGGCTTGGTAGTGTGTGACAATGGCCGAAATCTGGTGGCAGCTCTGGGCCTTGGCAACCTCACTCACATACCATGTCTGGCACATGTGCTCAACTTGGTCGTGCAGAGTTTTTTGAGGGACTATCCGGATCTTGATGCACTGCTGCACAAGGTCGCCTAGAGTGCGCTCACTTGCGACGTTCCAGCATGGCCAGATCGCACATTGCAGCTCTGCAACGCAGATTTCTCCTTCCTGAACATCGCATCATATGTGACGTACCCACCAGGTGGAATTCCACGTTACATATGTTGGAGCGGTTGTGTGAGCAGCAGCCAGCAGTAATGGAGTATCAGCTGCATCAGGCGCAATCAACTCGCAATTTGCGTCGTTCACACTTCACCACTACTGAGTGGGCCTCTATGAAGGACATCTGCCACGTTTTGCGTGCGTTTGATGAGTCAACGCGGATGGCGAGTGCAGATGATGCACTAGTCAGCCTGACTGTCCTCCTTATCTGGCTGCTTCAAAAAACACTGCAAGCAATAAGGGATGAGGTTTTGGAAGAGGTGGAGGATGAGGAGTCACAAATTCCATCACCTTCTGGACAGTCAGCGCAATGTGGTTCCTTACAAAGGGCTGGGCAGTGTTCACTTTGTGAGGAGGATGAGGAGGAGTCAATGGAGGAGGAAGACATCGCTCCAGAGGGAGGTACACAACGCTCTAGTCAGTATGTAGAGCGAGGGTGGGGTGATGCAGAGCAGGCAGAGATGACGCCTCTTGCAGTGGACAGCGTTTCTTGGCCAGTTGGGAGTCTGCAGCACATGGTTGATTTCATGCTGCAGTGCCTGAGAAACGACCGCCGCATCGCCCACATTCTCACCACGTCTGATTATTGGGTGTACACCCTCCTAGACCCTCGCTACCGGGACAACTTACAAAGCCTCATCACACCGTTGAACCGGGAGCGTAAAATGCGGGAGTATTTTCCCCTTTTCCTATCTTCAAAAAGGGGAAGAAGGTGGACCCAGGGAACTACAGGCCGGTGAGTCTGACTTCTATACCAGGAAAGATCTTTGAACAAATTATTAAAGAACATGTATGCAAGTACCTGGATAAGAATGAAGTGATTAAACAGAGTCAGCATGGGTTTGTAACTAATAAGTCATGTCAGACTAACTTAATTTCCTTCTATGACAGAATCACTGACTGGGTGGATCAGGGAAATGCTGTAGATATAGTATATCTTGACTTCAGCAAAGCATTTGACAAAGTATCTCACACAATCCTTATTGAAAAAATGACTAAGTATGGAATGGACAAGGCAACTGTTAGGTGGATTCATAACTGGCTTAGTGATCGGACCCAAAGAGTGGTTGTAAATGGCTGCACATCCAGTTGGAAGAATGTCTCAAGTGGGGTACCACAAGGCTCTGTTTTGGGCCCTGTATTGTTCAACATCTTTATCAATGATTTAGATGAAGGAATTGAGGGTAAACTGATCAAATTTGCTGATGACACAAAGCTAGGAGGGTAGCTAATACTAGAGAAGAGAGAGAGAGGATTCAAAAAGATATACATAAACTGGAGCAGTGGGCAGCAACTAACAGAATGGATTTTAACAGGGAAAAATGCAAAGTACTACATCTGGGCAATAAAAATGAAAAAAGCATATACAAAATGGGAGGAATAGGGCTAAGTAACAGCACATGTGAAAAAGACTTGGGTATACTAATTGATCACAGACTTAACATGAGTGAACAGTGTGATGCAGCAGCAAAAAAGGCAAATGCAATTCTAGGATGTATCAACAGAAGCATACAGTCTAGATCACGTGAGGTCATTATTGCCCTCTACTCCTCTTTGGTCAGACCTCATCTGGAATACTGTGTCCAGTTTTGGGCACCACATTTTAAAAAAGACATCAACAAACTGGAGCAAGTTCAGAGAAGAGCCACCAGAATGGTGACCGGTCTGCAAACCATGTCCTATGAGGAACGGTTGCAGGATTTGGGAATGTTTAGCTTGCAAAAAAAGACTGAGAGGAGACTTAATAGCTGTCTACAAATATCTCAAGGGCTGTCACATTGTAGAAGGATCATCTTTATTCTCATTTGCACAAGGAAAGACTAGAAGCAATGGGATGAAACTGAATGGGAGGAGACACAGATTAGATATTAGAAAAAACTTTTTGACAGTTAGGGTGATCAATGAGTGGAACAGGCTGCCACAAGAGGTGGTGAGTTCTCCTTCAATGGAAGTCTTCAAACAGAGGCTGGATAGACATCTGTCTGGGATGATTTAGAGAATCCTGCTTTGAGCAGGGGGTTGGACCAGAAGGCCCAGGAGGTCCCTTCCAACTCTACCATTCTATGATTCTATGATTCTATGAGTACCAAGACACACTGGTGCAATCCATAATGTTCTCCATTCCAGCCGAGAGCACTGCTGCTGCTACTGCTTTACAAAGCAGCTCTGTGCGTCGAGGCAGTGGAGACAGCTCTACAACAAGAGGGAGCACAAGCATCGCCTCTGCACAGGGCAAGACCAGTATGTTCCAAATGTGGCGAAGTTTTGTGACAGCGCCACCAATGTCTACACCATCCGAGACGGCTCCAGTCAGCAGGAGGCAACGTTTCCGTAAGATGGTGACAGACTACATGTCTTTCCCTCTCAGTGTACTCCCAGATGGCTCTTCCCCATTCAAGTTTTGGGTCTCTAAGCTGGATACATGGCCAGAGCTTAGCCAGTATGCATTGGAGGTGCTGGCTTGCCCTGCTGCCAGTGTATTATCGGAGCGCGTCTTTAGTGCCGCAGGTGGTGTACTAACATACCGTCGCATGCGACTATCCTCCGATAATGTAGACTGGCTTACTTTTCTGAAAATGAACAAGGCATGGATCTCGCCAGAATATGTCTGTCCGTTTTCAGATTAAATAACTGGTTCGCAACGTTATCCATGTCTCCTGTTATGTTCATCTTTCTACCACCTGAACTCTACTCCCTGTGCTACAACACTGCCAGTTGCTGCTCAGAAGTGTCGTGTCCACAGACCAATACACAAGCTATAGTGTTAGTGGGGTTCAGTAACGCCAGCTGTTCCCCTGCTGTGTGTCCGGCAACAAGTCTCCTGTTCCCTACACATGCACAGAAAAACCCATGTCGAACATGCTCCAAATAGGGAAGAGCCGTCACCCTGATTGTTATGCTTAAAACTGGAAATTGTGAAGTTTTCCAGGCCTAGAATGATAAATTTTTATGACAAATATGGACAAATAATAATTTGTCATCACAGCGCATATCTGCACATGTCTATTATAAATGGTAACAAAAACTAAAACATAGTCTTCACTTTTTGAAATTAATGCATAAAAGTACATTTCATACTTATCAATTAATGCTTTTTAAGGAACTTTATCTGTACCTGTAAGATAATGCAGTCAATGGATGTACGAATCATAAAATCCTCATCATCATCATCACGAGTTTTATTTATGACAGACATTATAAAATACACATACTGATGCCAACTGTAACTTCACACACCATATATGAAATGGCCAGCATCTAAACCTGGTAATAATGTGCAATAATAAATTATTACATCTAGAAAGTGCATCATGCATACTGACAATAGGTAGTACTAGTTATACCTGCAAGTGCTGTTGAAACAACCACAACAGATATAAATTAATAATGGTATATAGGTATCACAGTGCAGTTACTCATGGACAATGTCGATGTAATACTGTACCTCAATAAAGTCAGCGTCAACCATTATGCTTGTTAGTCTTGTAGATTGTTAAAGAGGGAACGGTCTTTTTTTGTTGGTCATAGGTGGAGTATTAGACAGTAAATGATTACTGCTGTCATATTTTTGGCATCCCTAGGGCGCAATAACGCTGCGTAACGTCACATTTTATAGAGTCATCTAATTGACACACGCTACCCTACCCTACGCGTGACAGTAGGAAGGTAGTGTTGACAGATAATGCCTTGCGCAACCAGACATGCTTTTACCCTCTTCAACACTGTACAAGCAAAAAATGCATGATTGCAGCCGCAGACTTTATTGACGTACAGTATAACATCGCCATTACCCATCAGAGGCTGTCCACTGTCTGATACAGACATAGAATATACCTTTGCTATCCGTAGCCTTTGTTTCACCTACACTTGCAGGCACACACTTAAATTGTGACAATGCATTATGTTTTTTTAAATGGTTATTTTTTATCGTACATTATTGTGTGATCACATTGATGAGTCCATGCTGGACATGTCATACATGCTGTACAAAGTAACTATTTTATTAACTTAAATAATTGAAATGTCTGTGACTGTCACATCTAAATTGCAATGATGATGATGATGAGTGACTATTACAAAATCCATTGTCTTCACTATGTTATGGTTTAACATAGCGTTCCTTAAGCATTATTCATAAATACAAAAATGGACTTTTATTGTTAAATTTACAACACTATATTTTGTAACCAATTTTTTGGGTGGTGTGTTGTTCCATTTCTTGTTGGCATGTGCATATATGCATTTATATTTGCAGTATCTTTATTTTTATTCTTGAAGTTAGGAAACATGTGTATCTTTGTACCGTGTTAGCCAGTAGATAGATAAATATTTAGACTTGAGAGTCCGCAGTGGTTGATACCTTTGAATGGATAACTGAAAAGATGGTAACAAATTGCAAGCTTTCGAGGCTACTCACGTCTCTTCATCAGGCAAAGACTAAAACAAAAAATGAAGCATCACATATTTCTATACACAACAGGACACAGGAATAGTGCAATAGGTAAGACAAGTAAGTGACGTGTAGCAGAACTGTCATTATCACAGAGGGATGAACATAAATATTGGAACAGTTCCTAGATAATGATAGAAAGTTTTATTGCCCTCTGATTGGGGTCTGGTTTTGTGTTTTCATGCCCCTGGAAGGGGAGAGACGCAGATTCCTTAATTGATATAGAATGACATAAATCCGTGTGATCTATTCATTCCATCACTAACAGTGTCAAAGGTCATGATGAGCTTATATTCTGAAACCTTTGTATCTTTGTCATATTTGAAGTTATATTTTAATACCAGTAATTCCATATCCATCATGCTATGACCGGGCATACAAAAGTGTTTTGCCACAGGTAAATCCATTATTTTTTGTCTTATCGTGTGGCGCTGATAATTCATCCTTGTTCTCATTTTTTGGCCGGTCTCCCCTCACTTGTCCCTCCCTCACTTGTCTTACCTATTCCTGTGTCCTGTTGTGTGTAGAAATATGTGATTCTTCCTTTTTTTTTTTAGTCTTAGCCTGATGAAGAGACCTGAGTAGTCTCGAAAGCTTTGAATTTGTTACCATATTTTCAGTTAGCCATTAAACGGTATCAACCACAGAGGACTCTCAAGTATAAATATTTTTCTATTCTTGGAATTGAAATTCATCATTTTATTGTCCTAGTAAAACTTCATTTATTCTTGTTTGAAGTACATACATTTGCAATGGCCACGTAACAAGGCAATAACTCAATATTTTGTGCCTACACCCTCCTTGACCCTGGGCTTCAACAGCGCCAGTTGCTGCTCAGAAGTGTTAGATGCACAGATGAAAACAATCGCTGATGTGTTTGTGGGGTTCAGTAACGCCTGCTGTTCCCCTGCTGTGTGTCTGGCAAAAATTACTGCTGCTAACTACAACTTCAACTTCAAACGTCTCATACTAGGCCTCTGCCTACACCCTCCTTGACCCTGGGCTACAACACCGCCAGTTGTTGCTCGGAAGTGCTGTTAGCACAGTCTACACTTGCTCCTGTGTTACTGGGGTTCAGTAATGTCAGCTGTTCCCCTGCTGTGATAACGGCAAAAAGTCCTGCTGCCTCCACCATGTTCTCTTCTCATCCCTGGGCTACAACACCGCCAGTTGTAGCTCGGAAGTGCTGTTAGCACAGTCTACACTTGCTCCTGTGTTACTGGGGTTCAGTAATGTCAGCTGTTCCCCTGCTGTGATAACGGCAAAAAGTCCTGCTGCCTCCACCATGTTCTCTTCTCATCCCTGGGCTACAACACCGCCAGTTGTTGCTCGGAAGTGCTGTTAGCACAGTCTACACTTGCTCCTGTGTTACTGGGGTTCAGTAATGTCAGCTGTTCCCTGCTGTGTGTACGGCAAAAAGTCCTACTGCCTCCACCATGTTCTTTCTCATCCCTGGGCTACAACACCGCCAGTTGTTGCTCGGAAGTGCTGTTAGCACAGTCTACACTTGCTCCTGTGTTACTGGGGTTCAGTAATGTCAGCTGTTCCCTGCTGTGTGTACGGCAAAAAGTCCTGCTGCCTCCACCATGTTCTCTTCTCATCCCTGGGCTACAACACCGCCAGTTGTAGCTCGGAAGTGCTGTTAGCACAGTCTACACTTGCTCCTGTGTTACTGGGGTTCAGTAATGTCAGCTGTTCCCCTGCTGTGTGTACGGCAAAAAGTCCTGCTGCCTCCACCATGTTCTCTTCTCATCCCTGGGCTACAACACCGCCAGTTGTTGCTCGGAAGTGCTGTTAGCACAGTCTACACTTGCTCCTGTGTTACTGGGGTTCAGTAATGTCAGCTATTCCCCTGCTGTGATAACGGCAAAAAGTCCTGCTGCCTCCACCATGTTCTCTTCTCATCCCTGGGCTACAACACCGCCAGTTGTTTCTCGGAAGTGCTGTTAGCACAGTCTACACTTGCTCCTGTGTTACTGGGGTTCAGTAATGTCAGCTGTTCCCCTGCTGTGATAACGGCAAAAAGTCCTGCTGCCTCCACCATGTTCTCTTCTCATCCCTGGGCTACAACACCGCCAGTTGTTGCTCGGAAGTGCTGTTAGCACAGTCTACACTTGCTCCTGTGTTACTGGGGTTAAGTAATGTCAGCTGTTCCCCTGCTGTGATAACGGCAAAAAGTCCTGCTGCCTCCACCATGTTCTCTTCTCATCCCTGGGCTACAACACCGCCAGTTGTTGCTCGGAAGTGTCATTGGCACGGGTACTCACTCCTGCCCAGACTGGTTACAGCACGCCATCTGTTTCCTGTCAGTGTAAATGTCACTTAGCCTCCAATAAGTTGTCCTGTCGTGTTGCGGTCGGGTTAGCCGACTCTATGGTGCTTGGAGTTTAGGTGCTTCCTATGTGTGCTGCGGGATATGCAAATAAAGGCTGTTTCCGTTGTGACAATAGGACAATCACCCACTGTAGTACTGTGGGATTCGGTAACTGCGGCTGGCTCGCGGCCTGTCATCTTAAATTTCCATGGGTACCTTCTGCTACCCGTCCGGGTTCCAGTACCGTCAGCTGGTTCTCCGCAGTGCCTTTGGCCTAGGTGCCTCCATCTCGGTATCCGAGTTCCAGCAATGTCTGCTGGTCCTTGGTAGTGCTTTGGAGCACAGGTACCTCCTGCTTAGTAACCGTGTCCCAGTAACGTCAGCTGGTCCTCGGTTGTGCCATTGGCTCTTTTCCTTCTGCTGCCCCTCCGGGTTCCAGCACAGTCAGCTGGTCCTCGTTACTTGCATTGGCTCTTGTACCTTCTGCTACCCGTCCGGAATACATTGTACATTACTCTTTGTTGTTTTCCTTCATGTACAATTAACCAACAAGGCAAGAATGGGTTTTTTTTAATTCCGATATTTTGTTCCCATAGACTTACATGGGACTTCCGGTATCGGTATCGGGTATCGCCGATATTTTAATGGTATCGGCGATACCATTCCGATTCCGATACTTTTGGATATCGGAAAGTATCGCTCAACCCTACTCAACACTAGTCCCAGCATCTCCCCATTTGTCTAGATATTAGACACACGTTTATTATTCAGATATTATGTAGTATCGACTTTAGGCTGATCCAAACAATCGTATTTTTGGTCAGAAGAAAAAATGGCAGCACGCATGAGTTGCATCCGATTATGGGATCGCACTCAGCCAGGCAAATCAGTGAGTCCATGAAAAAAAAATCAGACTGCACTCGGATGACATCTGAGTGCAGTCTGATTTTCACAGCTTTACAGAATGAAGAAGATGGGGAACTTTTTATTTCAACCTTCTCCACATCCTCGAAAATCGGAGCACCTGTGAGCACACTCTGATCAAACTCCGATCAGAGTGTGATTAGCTTAATCGGAACGATTTTCTCGGATGAGACAAAATACGGTCGTGTGACCCTATCCTTAGAGAAATAAATACATTATTATTATTATTGATGAGCAAATGTGTTTGTTTGTTAGGCAATCCCTGCATGTGTTGCGGGTGTCGAACAGCCATGAGACATTGAACCGCGGGGACTGGAACATATTTTTTGAGCATGCAGAAGACATTCGGTTAGAACCCGAGCATGCTCAGATAACACCTTATCCGAGTACGTTCACTCATCACTAATTATTGTATATTGTATTTCTGGATAGAAGGTAGAACTGTAAGTCCCAGCTACATAATACTATAGTTTAATCTTCAGTTCAGTATGAGACTAGAAAGAGACTTCTTAATCAGAATGTAGTGCGAAGCCTGGCCAGCCGGTCAGTCAAGTGAGACAGCTGCATAGAAATATATACATAGAAATATATGCAGCTGTCACACTCGGGTCAGGAGAGCCAGAATGTGCACTGTTCTGATCTAATTCCAATCTATTGTTTTTCAACTGACTGCGCCCCTACTTATATGTTTGAGGAAAAGGTGCGTGTAAATGGGTGTGGCTTTAAAATGGGTGTGGCTTTAAAATGGGTGTGGCTTAAAATGGGTGTGGTTTTCCGGCGCAAAAACACAGAACCTGTTGTTAAAAATTTGAATCCCACCCCTGCCCACTGCAACTCCAACCCGGTCTGGTTGTCTGCAATAATGGACGTAACCTGGTGGCGGCTTTAAAGCTCGGGAAGCTGGTACACTTGAAATGCATGGCTCACGTGCTGAACCTAGTTGTGCAAAAATTTATAAAAACCTAGTTGTGCAGAAATTTATAAAAAGCATATCTTGACTTGCCGTACCTATTTGAGAAGGTGCACCATATTTGCGCCCATTTCTGCCATTCCTCAACTGCTGTTGCGGGTCTTGCTGCACTTCAAAAGCAATTTAATTTGCCAAACCACTGACTCATTTGCGACCTGCCAACACGGTGGAACTCAACATATTATATGGCAAGGATAAGTGAGCAGCAGAGGGCACTTGCTGAATTCCAGTTTAAACATGCCCGTCACACTGAGACTCAGCCAAGACACATAACAACTGTCTAGTGGGTGTGGATCGCTGATATTTGTGAGGTGCTTGATAACTTTGAGTACTGCACCAAGCTCAGTGGTGATTAGGCTATTATAAGCTTAACCATCCCTATGCTATGTCTGCTGAAAAAATTGCTGCATAATCTAAAAATGGAATCTCTGAGTGCCCAGCAGCTGGGTATGGAGCAAGATTTCACAATGGGTGATCATACCCAGCCCAGCCAATATCATCAGGCAAGATTGGGGGATGAAAATGATTATGAAGACGAGGAGGGAGAGGACTTCTTTTTCAGTGGAACCGAGGGAACACCTCATGCTACAGAGGGGACTCCCAATCCCAGCTTCATGTCTGTCCAGCATGGGTGGGCTGGAGAGGAGGAGGTGGAGGAGGAGAGTCAGTGCGAGGAGAGGATGGGTATTGTTCCTCCTTCTGGGGTCACAGAAGATTTTCCTCTTTGCAGCTTGGCACTCATGGTACACTTCATATCTGACTGTCTGTGCCAAGACCCTCACGTAATCCACATTTTCAACAGCAACCTATACTGGTTGGCCACCTTTCTAGACCCATGGTACAAGGACAAGGGGTTTAACAATTGGATCCTTCAAGAGGGCCGTTGTCGATCAGTTGATGGCAACACCACCCTCAGACACCGCTGCTAGCAGAGGTACCAGCTCTGTGCAACAGCATGCATTAATGGGGAGAGACACACCAAGCAGGTCCAAAAGAGGTGGTGGTAAAATGTCCACAAACTGGGCCATCTTCAATAAACCAGCTCATCAGCAAGGACTAGCTGGACCAGTAAGATGGGTATGAGGTTATCATGGTTGCGAAGACGTGTAGAGGATCGTGGCAGGATGATAGAAGTGAGTGTGGGGATGTGTTGAGGAGGGCCAGGATTTGGGGATATGTCACCAGCAATGAGGAATAACAGACAGAGTGTTAGAAGGTGGGAGCAGGATAAGACATGGTGTGGCCGTGTGTTTCTTGAGAAAAAGGATTGTACGTGGAGGAACAGTTCTGAGGAAAAGGTGAGATGGCTGGGGAGAATGGAGGGGGAAATGACTACTTCATTACTAGGTGGGGGGATTACAGGAAATAGGAAGAAAGTAAGTAGTATGGGGGTGAAAGTGAAAAGAAAAGAAAACATGGTAGTGGTTATATATTCTGTCAACTTACAGTCAAATTCCAGTCCAATTCTCGTCTAATTCAGAGAATAGTAATTAGAAATCTGTAATTTGAAAGATGGAAGTTGAAAGATGAATGGTCAGACACGTCTGGTCAGACTCATGCCAAAGAATATATGGGCAGTTGAGAGGGATCAGCTGTGAGGGGGGTTGTGGGTGTGATTACCCAGAACACATGTTCACAGTTAAGCAGAGGTGATAAGAAGGGGTAAGGGGCTGACTACTCAGGTTTGCATGAGAGACACAGGGGGAATGAATACATTGTGCAAACAGAAAGATCGGTAAGTAGAGGAATGATAGAGATTATATGCACTTCATAGACAGTCACAAACAGAGGAAAAGCTAGGTGGGCGATAGCATACCTGTGGATAGAGAGGACAACTCGGTTAGGATACAGATGATGATGATAATACAGCAGTGATGAATGGCTAAATGCATCATGAAATTCTCGTCTAATTCATAGTATAGTAATTAGAAATCTGTAATTTGAAAGATGGAAGTTGAAAGATGAATGGTCAGACACGTCTGGTCAGACTCATGCCAAAGAATATCCTAATCCATAACACCCTGGGGGCTAAGCAAGAGACTTCATCAGAATAACTCCTTCCTGTTGATTTACTGAAAGAAATGATCACTCAGCCCTTGTATTCAGATAACATTGGGCAATGGAGGCAACAAAGAAAATGACTCTAACACCAAGCTTTGCTGTTGGCTCTACCTGTTGTAGTAATAGAAACACTGGCAAAAGTAGTTGTCAAAATGTTAACAACAGCAAATATTGAGATGGAATTCATATAGAGGGAAGTGGGTAAAAAATCTCAGGTCATTTCCTACAAAATGGCAACACACAGCTGAATCAGAAATGGTGATGTTTCTGTGGTTTATAAGACTTGGGAAACGGACATGGATAACGAGGAGGTTAAGTCATCTTCTGAGAAAGAGTTTTGGCTTCAGCAATAAAAAGCACAGATGACATGAGGCTAAAAAATCCTATGAGGAAATAGCCCAGGTACAGAGCCCCATTGTATAAGGTATAATAACACATTAGGTGTGATAGCTTCGCAGGGCATTGTAGGGAGGCCCGAATATGCAATGCAACCATTTTTTTTTCAAACAACAAATTGAATTTTAAATTGATTGAATTTTGCATGAAGCTCGATCTCTCGTTGACTGATCTGCTTTTCTCTAGAATTCTCTATTCTGACTATTGTTATCTGTTTGTTCAAAATGAGCAGCGGGAGTGCAAGGTTCAATGGAATCAGAGGAGGAAGTTGAAGCAATATATTTGACATTATTGGCCAGATATTATATTTGTCATTTTGACAACCTGATGCACTTCAGCAAGCATAGACACACCAGATGAAA
Source organism: Oophaga sylvatica (assembly GCA_033576555.1). Lineage (NCBI taxonomy): Eukaryota > Metazoa > Chordata > Amphibia > Anura > Dendrobatidae > Oophaga > Oophaga sylvatica. Next base: position 562,772,877 of record JARQOD010000004.1, read on the forward strand.
AGTCAGGATCAGTCTTATCTAACCCTGTCCTTACTTGGGCAGATATGCTGAGCCCTGTATATTCATAAGGTTTTATTTGCATTAAAGATTTCAAAATGGGTTAAATGCAGTCCTAAGTGACCTCCAAGTGTTATCCACATCTTTTTTAGTATTGAAAATCACAATTAGTTTATTCACCAAAAATCAAATTTGGGGAAGAATTTTGTTAAAGTTGGAAATTCGAATTTCAAATAACATAGTAACATAGTTATTAAGGTTGAAGAAAGACTTTAAGTCCTTCTAGTTCAGCCCATATCCTATCCTAACCTGCCCTAACATGTTGATCCAGAGGAAGGCAAAAAAAAACCCAAGTGACAAACAGTAAGCTTCACATTGGGGAAAAAAATTCCTTCCCGACTCCACATACGGCAATCAGACTAGCTCCCTGGATCAACGCTGTATCTAGGAAACTAGTGAATATAGCCTGTAATATTATACTTTTCAAGAAAGGCATCCAGTCCCTTCTTAAATTTTAGTAAGGAATCACTCATTACAACATTAGATGGCAGAGAGTTCCATAGCCTCACTGCTCTTACAGTAAAGAATCTGCGTCTGTGATTATGGCTAAACCTTCTTTCCTCCAGACGTAGAGGATGCCCCCTCGTCCCCGTCACAGGTCTAAGAGTAAAAAGATCATTAGAAAGGTCTTTGTACTGTCCCCTCATATATTTGTACATTGTAATAAGATCACCACTGAGCCTTCATTTTTCCAAACTAAATAACCCCAAGTGTAATAACCTGTCTTGGTATTGCAGACCCCCCAGTTCTCTAATAACCTTGGTCGCTCTTCTCTGCACCCGCTCCAGTTCAGCTATGTCTTTCTTATACACCGGAGACCAGAACTGCACACAGTATTCTAAGTGTGGTCGCACCAGTGACTTGTATAGAGGTAAAATTATGTTCTCCTCATGAGCATCTATGCCTCGTCTAATGCATCCCATTATTTTATTTGCCTTGGCAGCAGCTGCCTGACATTGGCCACTAAATGTGAGTTTGTCGTCCACCCATACACCCAGGTCTTTTTCAGTGAAAGTTTTGCCCAGTGTTTTACAATTAAGCACATAATTATACATCTTATTTGTTCTACCCAAGTGCATGACCTTACATTTATCCCCATTAAAGCTCATTTGCCATTTATCAGCCCAAGCTTCTAGTTTACATAAATCCTCCTGTAATATAAAATTGTCCTCCTCTGTATTTATTACCCTGCAGAGTTTAGTGTCATCTGCAAATATTGAAATACTACTCTGTATGCCCCCTACAAGGTCATTAATAAATATGTTAAAGAGAAGCGGCCCCAATACTGACCCCTGTGGTACCCCACTGCTAACCGTGACCCAGTCTGAGTATGCTCCATTAATAACCACCCTTTGTTTCCTATCCATGAGCCAGTTCTTAACCCACTTACACATATTTCCCCTATCCCCATTGTTCTTATTTTATGTATCAACCTTTTGTGTGGCACTGTATCAAAAGCTTTTGAGAAGTCCATGAACACCACGTCCACTGCATTCCATTGGTCCAGTCCTGAACTTACCCCTTCATAAAAGCTTATCAGATTAGTCTTACAAGAACGGTCCCTCGTAAACCCATGCTGATACTGTGTCATGAGGTTATTCAGCTTCAGATACTCCAATATAGTATCCCTTAAAAAACCCTCCAGGATTTTACCCACAGTAGATGTTAAGCTCACTGGCCTATAATTTCCAGGTTCAGTTTTTGCCCCCTTTTTGAATATTGGCACCACATTTGCTATACGCCAGTCCTGTGATACAGACCCCGTTATTATGGAATCTTTAAAGATTAAAAATAATGGTCTATCTATGGCTGTTCTTAATTCCTGCAGTACTCGGGTTGTATCCCATCCAAGCCCGAGGATTTGTCAACTTTAGTGATTTTTAGACGCCGCCGTACTTCCTGCTGGGTTAAGCAGGTGACATTTAATGGAGAAATTTTTTTTATCACTAATCATGTTATCTGTCATGGGATTTTCTTGTGTAAAATGATCTGGTTACGTCAAGGAGTTAGGCATTTCCATTATTATTTATTTTTTTCAAAACTGGAAAAAGCAGTCTTACCTAGTTGAACTGTACTTCCGTAGAGTGTATGCTCAACTAATGACAAATTAGTCTGTCGATTATCCCTTAGAGATGACCTGTCATTTGCCATATACATGTAATTTTTGGACTTATGTAAATTTGCATATTTGTTGCTTACTTTTTGTTCCTGCTCATTTCTGTTCCTGAGTTATGTCCCTTTTTCACTTTATGTGAGTAAAAAGTTTGGGCACAACTGTTCATATAATGATTTTCCCTATTTTTATTGAATGAGCATATTGTAGATTCAGACTGAAGACAGCAACACAAGAAAGGAAGAAAGAAGAGTGTGTGAAACAAACCTCAGATGCCTCAAAACAGCGTCTTTCACTTTCAGGATATCTTTATGAACCTTGGCATTCTCCCAAGCAGTTTCATCATGTTGTTATCTGGAATGGCTTTTAAACAGGTTTTTGAAGGGGTTCCCAAAGATCATTAGTAAAGTTGGCTGATTTTCCTTTATTGTTCAGTTCCAACCATCTCATCCTTTTTCCTTGTAACCATCTCAATTGGGTTGAGGTCAGGTATTGTGGAAGCCACATAATCTGCCGCATCAATGCTTACTTCTACCTCTTGTTCATGTAGCCTTTACATAGCCTTGAAGAGTTTTCTGTGTCATTGTCCTGTTACAACACAAATGACGGTTTCACTAAGAGCAAACCGAATGGGATGGCATATTGTTGCAGAATGCTGGCGTAGCCATGCTCGTAAACGAGCCTTGAATTTGTAATAAATTTGTAATAAACCACCAATATTGTCAAAAGCTATGCACCCTATCCCTACTACACCAAATCTATACATCTCACCTCCATGGGCATGTCACGTGTAGAAGCCATCTGCTCACCTTTTTTGCATCTTACAAAGACATGGCTGTTGGCACCAAAATGTCTTACTTTGACCCAACAGATGACAGTAACAATTCCCACCCATCTATTATCTAGTTCTTGTGTTTGTGAACCTCAGTAGTGGCTTTTTTGCAACATTTTGACAATAAAGTCCTTCATCTTACAGTCTACTCTAAATCAGTGTTCCCCAACTCCAGTCCTCAAGGCCCACTAACAGGTCATGTTTTCAGGACTTCCTTTGTATTGCACAGGTGATGCAATTATCACCTGGCAATACTAAAGAAATCCTGAAAACATGACCTGTTGGTGGGCCTTGAGGACTGGAGTTGAGGAACCCTGCTCTAAATAGTTGATGTTGACATGTGTCAGTTGCTTGATGTCTCTGGATCATTTAAGAGGGATGTGATCTGAGGTGCTATCAATTAGTACAGTAGTTTCGGAGGCTGATAGATCTCATGCAATTTATCTTTCTCAGAATAGATTAGTATTGGTAATAGTTTATTAGGGTGGTTGTCATAAAAGCTAGTTTCTCTATAATGATTGATGATTTTCATGACTGCACTTGAAAATACTTTCAGGGTTCTATCAATTTTCCTGATTGACTGTCCTTCATATTTTAAAGCTATGATGGAAATACTGACATTTCTCATTACTCAGTCGAATGGTTCTTGCCATATACTGTCTTAGAGCAGCAGTGGAATGAGGCTCAACACTGTAATCAACACCGCTTTCAATGTACCCATTGAAATAAGAAAAAGTAAAGCCATAGTCTGATCAGTGGAGCCCAAATTTCCAATAGACAGTGTAAATTTAGTCTCTTTAGCCAAGTGGTCTGTAAGAAGATTCCCAGAGAAAAGAGGTAAAGTCAGCTCTTACTTGGCTAAAAAGACTAGAATCATAGAATCATAGAATCATAGAATGGTAGAGTTGGAAGGGACCTCCTGGGTCATCTGGTCCAACCCCCTGCTCAAAGCAGGATTCTCTAAATCATCCCAGACAGATGTCTATCCAGCCTCTGTTTGAAGACTTCCATTGAAGGAGAACTCACCACCTCTCGTGGCAGCCTGTTCCACTCATTGATCATCCTAACTGTCAAGAAGTTTTTTCTAATATCTAATCTGTGTCTCCTCCCATTCAGTTTCATCCCATTGCTTCTAGTCTTTCCTTGTGCAAATGAGAATAAAGATGATCCTTCTACAATGTGACAGCCCTTTAGATATTTGTAGACAGCTATTAAGTCTCCTCTCAGTCTTCTTTTTTGCAAGCTAAACATTCCCAAATCCTGCAACCGTTCCTCATAGGACATGGTTTGCAGACCGGTCACCATTCTGGTGGCTCTTCTCTGAACTTGCTCCAGTTTGTTGATGTCTTTTTTAAAATGTGGTGCCCAAAACTGGACACAGTATTCCAGATGAGGTCTGACCAAAGAGGAGTAGAGGGCAATAATGACCTCACGTGATCTAGACTGTATGCTTCTGTTGATACATCCTAGAATTGCATTTGCCTTTTTTGCTGCTGCATCACACTGTTGACTCATGTTAAGTCTGTGATCAATTAGTATACCCAAGTCTTTTTCACATGTGCTGTTACTTAGCCCTATTCCTCCCATTTTGTATATGCTTTTTTCATTTTTATTGCCCAGATGTAGTACTTTGCATTTTTCTCTGTTAAAATCCATTCTGTTAGTTGCTGCCCACTGCTCCAGTTTATGTATATCTTTTTGAATCCTCTCTCTCTCTTCTCTAGTATTAGCTACCCCTCCTAGCTTTGTGTCATCAGCAAATTTGATCAGTTTACCCTCAATTCCTTCATCTAAATCATTGATAAAGATGTTGAACAATACAGGGCCCAAAACATAGCCTTGTGGTACCCCACTTGAGACATTCTTCCAACTGGATGTGCAGCCATTTACAACCAGTCTTTGGGTCCGATCACTAAGCCAGTTATGAATCCACCTAACAGTTGCCTTGTCCATTCCATAGAATCATAGAATCATAGAATGGTAGAGTTGGAAGGGACCTCCTGGGCCTTCTGGTCCAACCCCCTGCTCAAAGCAGGATTCTCTAAATCATCCCAGACAGATGTCTATCCAGCCTCTGTTTGAAGACTTCCATTGAAGGAGAACTCACCACCTCTTGTGGCAGCCTGTTCCACTCATTGATCACCCTGTCAAAAAGTTTTTTCTAATATCTAATCTGTGTCTCCTCCCATTCAGTTTCATCCCATTGCTTCTAGTCTTTCCTTGTGCAAATGAGAATAAAGATGATCCTTCTACAATGTGACAGCCCTTTAGATATTTGTAGACAGCTATTAAGTCTCCTCTCAGTCTTCTTTTTTGCAAGCTAAACATTCCCAAATCCTGCAACCGTTCCTCATAGGACATGGTTTGCAGACCGGTCACCATTCTGGTGGCTCTTCTCTGAACTTGCTCCAGTTTGTTGATGTCTTTTTTAAAATGTGGTGCGCAAAACTGGACACAGTATTCCAGATGAGGTCTGACCAAAGAGGAGTAGAGGGCAATAATGACCTCACGTGATCTAGACTGTATGCTTCTGTTGATACATCCTAGAATTGCATTTGCCTTTTTTGCTGCTGCATCACACTGTTGACTCATGTTAAGTCTGTGATCAATTAGTATACCCAAGTCTTTTTCACATGTGCTGTTACTTAGCCCTATTCCTCCCATTTTGTATATGCTTTTTTCATTTTTATTGCCCAGATGTAGTACTTTGCATTTTTCCCTGTTAAAATCCATTCTGTTAGTTGCTGCCCACTGCTCCAGTTTATGTATATCTTTTTGAATCCTCTCTCTCTCTTCTCTAGTATTAGCTACCCCTCCTAGCTTTGTGTCATCAGCAAATTTGATCAGTTTACCCTCAATTCCTTCATCTAAATCATTGATAAAGATGTTGAACAATACAGGGCCCAAAACAGAGCCTTGTGGTACCCCACTTGAGACATTCTTCCAACTGGATGTGCAGCCATTTACAACCACTCTTTGGGTCCGATCACTAAGCCAGTTATGAATCCACCTAACAGTTGCCTTGTCCATTCCATACTTAGTCATTTTTTCAATAAGGATTGTGTGAGATACTTTGTCAAATGCTTTGCTGAAGTCAAGATATACTATATCTACAGCATTTCCCTGATCCACCCAGTCAGTGATTCTGTCATAGAAGGAAATTAAGTTAGTCTGACATGACTTATTAGTTACAAACCCATGCTGACTCTGTTTAATCACTTCATTCTTATCCAGGTACTTGCATACATGTTCTTTAATAATTTGTTCAAAGATCTTTCCTGGTATAGAAGTCAGACTCACCGGCCTGTAGTTCCCTGGGTCCACCTTCTTCCCCTTTTTGAAGATAGGAACAACATTTGCTCTTCTCCAGTCTTCTGGGACTTCTCCTGTTCTCCAAGAACTTTCAAAGATTATGGACAGTGGTTCAAGAATTTCTTCTGCTATCTCCTTCAGTACCCTGGGGTGTAATTCATCTGGACCTGGAGACTTGAATTCATTTAGGTTAGCTAAGTGTTTCCTCACTGTCTTTCTGTTTATAGATATCCTGGATTCTTCTATTCCTTTAATAGGACAGTGAAGATCAGTTGAGGTTACATTTCCTTTCTGAGAGAAAACAGATGCAAAATAGGAATTTAAAAGTTCAGCCTTCTCAACATCCTGACTTACCATTTCATCATTTTCATCCTGTAAAAATCCTATAGCATCTTTGACTTTTCTTTTACTTTTGACGTATCCCCAAAATCCTTTTTTGTTGCTTTTGACGTCACTTGCAAGCCTTAATTCATTGTCAGCTTTAGATAATCTGATTTGTGCCCTGCAGGTTCTGCAGACGGCATTATATTCTTCTTTAGATATGCCTCCCTCTTTCCATTTGATAAACATTTCTTTCTTCCTTTTTAGCATGTGTTTAAGTTCTATGTTCATCCATCCTGGTTTCCTTAAATGCTTCCCATTCTTCCCTCTTTTCGGAATTGTTAACGATTGTGCTTTGAGAATCTCATTTTTCAAGATTTTCCATCCTTCCTGGACATTTTTGTCCTTAAGGATATCCAGCCATTGGATCCCTCCAATTCTCTTTCTGAGTTCCTTAAAATCTGCCTTTCTGAAATCTAACCTTGACGTCTGAGTCTTCACAGGTCTTCCTCCTCTTGTTATCCAAAATTCTAAAATAGCATGGTCACTACCTCCTAGAGTCCCAGCCACTCTTACCTCCTCCACCATTTCCTCCCTGTTTATGAGGATTAGATCCAAGGTAGCAGATCCCCTTGTTTTCTCCATTACCTTTTGGAAGATAAAGTTGTCAGCAAGAGAGGATAAGAATTTCCTGGACCTGTTAGTTTTGCCTGAGAGAGATTCCCAACAAATGTCTGGATAGTTGAAATCTCCCATGACCACTATGTCATATTTTTTGGAGAACTTTGCCATTTGATGCATAAAGAGTTCATCCATATCTTCAGCTTGCACAGGCGGCCTGTAGTAAATGCCTACAATGGTGTCCTTTCCATTGTTCTGTCCTTGTATTCTTACCCAAACAGTTTCCACAGAACTCCCAGTCTCTGAAGCGTCAATCTCTGTGCAGATATACGCTTTTCTAACATACAATGCAACACCTCCTCCTCGTTTATCAAGTCTGTTTCTTGCAAATAAGTTGTATCCTTCTAGCCTTGTATTCCAATCATGTGTATCGTCCCACCAAGTCTCAGTGATTCCAATGACATCATATTTCTTCTCCTGCGTTAGTAGCTCCAGTTCTCCTTGTTTGTTGCCCATGCTTTGTGCATTCGTATAGAAACACTTTAGTTTGTGATTGGTTTCTCTTCCTTCAATATTTTTATTATGTAAATTTTTTTGTCTTTGTTCTTCCCCTTCACTTCTAATAGCAGAAATCTCAATAGTATTTGTCAAGTGTATGGCTTTTGCTGGCATTTTGCTTCCCTTCCCACATTGTTCTAGTTTAAAGCTCTCCTGATGAGTGTAGCAAGGCGACTTCCAAATACATGTTTTCCAGTCTTCGTAAGGTGCACCCCATCTCTAGCAAGTAGTCCATCGTATAGGTAATTCACTCCGTGATCCAGAAATCCAAATCCTTGCTGACGGCACCATCGACGTAGCCAGTTGTTCACCTGCAGAATCTTATTCCACCTCCTTGTTCCATGGCCATCCACTGGGAGGATGGAAGAGAAGACCACCTGCGCTCCCAGTTCTTTCACTTTCTTACCTAAGTTTTCAAAGTCACTGCAGATGGTTTCCAGGTCGTTTCTAGCGGTGTCATTTGTCCCCCTCATGTATTAGCAGGAATGGGTAGTCATCTTTAGGTCTGAAGAGTCCTGGTATCCTGTCAGACACATCTTTAATTTTTGCACCTGGAAGACAGCACATTTCTCTTGAGGTTATATCCGGTCTGCAGATAGCGGCCTCTGTTCCTCTCAACAGGGAATCGCCCATGACAACAACTCTCCGTTTCTTCTTCACAACAGTTTTCTTTCTCCATTCAGGAGGACTCTGAGGGTGTACAAGGTTGTTTGTGGGCAAAGTCTTATCCTGATGTATTTCTTCATCGTTCTCCTGTGTAAGAGCCTGGTATTGGTTCCTGAGCAGAATTGGTGCTGACTGCCTCCTGATCCTCCTGCTTCTCTGGGTCACATGCTTCCATTCCTCTGTTTCTTCAGTTGCACTTCGAATTTCTTCTCTTTCTGTACCATGAAGAGATAATTCTGCTCTAAGAACTCTTCACCTTCCTTAATGGTCTTCAATGTACTTAGTCATTTTTTCTAGCTTTATACTGAGGGAAGAGAGAACTAAATATCAGGAAAAGAGAATCACAATAACAAATGAGAAACAATGTCAGATTGGGAGAGCAGCAGCGTTATTATTTTGATGAAAAAATAATGATAATTAGTGTCTAGTTCTATACGATTTAAGGTATATTAACTAGGGCTTGTTATAGTCAATCTAAGTCCAGGATGTGATGTAGGCGCAGTGGTCTGAATCCCCCATCATCCATCTTATTCTGTCTAAACACCCAGATGCAATATTCACTATGAACGTTGGCATCTAAGGTGTCTAACAAGCTGTACCAGAGTTATTAGTGATTGTGGACATTGAAGCGGATGACAGTTATAATATATAGATGAAACCCCTACTAGGAACTGTGACGGGGTATGCAGCAGAGCAAGAAGAGACCACCGGGCTAAGAGCAATCCAACGAGATTTATTGAGGCAGGCAGCATACCAAAATCAAATATCCATGTTATTCCTGATGTCCATAATAAGTCCAAAAATCACAGTCCAACGTGAGGTCTTGCCGCAGCTAAGAGCCCTCACCCTTTTCCTCTAGAGATCTTCCAACACAACACTGGTCACGCATAAGTCCCTTTGTCTTGGGCTACTGGGAACAGCCCAAGGGTAGGGGGAAAAGAAGTTCCCACCTCCTAGTCAATGGTTTGGTCCATTGCATGGCTCCGGTATGTCTGTAGGAATGTGTATTGTGAGTTCTCCCCCGGCTTAAGAGAACAATGGGTAATCATCTAGCTGTGTTGACATAAGCCTAAGGTAAATTATGATGGAGGAACAAAGTCATACAGAAATGTAGGCCAGGGCAAACTATGTATCATGACAATTCCTTCCCCTCCAATTTTGTGTACGTACGAGGGACCTCTACAGGTCGCTTGTTAAGTACACACAGGCAGGGCTGACCAGACTCAGGGCTCATCCTGCCTGGACAGTCCATCTGCATTTTGGTGTTGGCGATTCTGGTGGCCTTATTTCCATGGATGAGTTGTAGGCGTCCCCATTTGCTGCTCTCTTGGTTTGACTTCTGGTTACTGCACCGACAAAGTGGCAATGCAGATGTCCCACATCATTTCCTAAAAGAACGTCTGCAGGGAGGCCGCTCATCACACCGACCACGCATTGTTTGGCCCCAAAGCCATAATCCAGGGTCATCCTCGCTCTTGGAATATATCTCTGGGTGCCTCCAGCCAATACAATGGCAATTCCTGGTCCCTTTTGAATAGCTTCTGGCTGAAGTACTCGGGGATCGACTATGGTGAGAAAAGCCCCAGTGTCACGGAAGCCAATAACTTTTTGGCCATCCAGCACGACCTCCTGTTGGTGCTGAAGGTCAGAAGAACAGGTGGCTGGGGCTCGCACCCCATAGACTCCTGGTATGGGAGCCAGGGTATCGGAGTCACTTGGCAAGTCAGCAGGGACTGAATCCAGCTCTTCTCCTGGTGAGAGTGTCTGTGGATAACGAACCGGCAAAGGCGGTCTGTAGCCGTCCTGTCTCCGAACACCTGGACATTGAAATTGCAGATGTCCAGGCTGCCCACAGCTATAACATCTGCGCTCTGGGACACTTCCCCCACGTCGTAGTCCCAAAGGTGGAGCAGGATAACGATCCTGCAAAGGCGGTCTGTAGCCGTCCTGTCTCCGAACACCTGGACGTTGAAATTGCAGATGTCCAGGCTGCCCACATCTATAACATCTGCGCTCTGGGACTCTTCCCCCACGTCGTAGTCCCGAAGGTGGAGCAGGAGAAATGCGAGGCCCAGTCACACGAAGGTCACCATGAGTTGATGGTCTATTGGGATGGTGAATATGGGAGGCCGAAGGACCAGGGGCCACCATCGTCGGGGGGCTGGTAGTTCTTTTCTCACTGAGTAGTAGTTTTTTCCATTGAGGCTTGATGGTGAGAGCCTCATCCGCTAGAGCTGCAGCTTCCTCCACAGTAACTGGTCTCCTTTCACGCACCCATTCTCGGATCTCAGCGGGGCACTTGAAGTAAAACTGCTCTTTCAAGATGACCTGGAGGAAGGCCCCCCAAGTTAAGGCCTCCTCTCCCTCCAGCCAGTGATGACATATTTGTTTGAATCTGTGGGCATACATCTTGAAGGACACCTCCTCATCACAGGCCAAAGTACGAAACTGGGTCCTATACGTGTCTGGGGTCACAGCATAGTGTTTTAGAACAGTTTGTTTAATGTCTGCATACTCACAGTCCCCCCAAGGGTCCATAGCTCTATAGGCTGCGGCAGCTCCACCCTCTAAGAGCCCCACCAGATGTCGTACTCGCTCTCTTTCTGGGACTTCCATTAATCGACACTGATGCTCAAAGTCCTGGAAGAAGCCCTCAATGTCACCTGCAGCCTCCTGGAACGGCTTGAAATCTTTGCGGGACACTCTGGGAAGTGCCCTCATGGTGCGTGCTGGGGTTACAGTCTGTCTGGAGCTTCTAGCTGCTTCCAAAGCTATCTGCCTCTCCAGCAATGCCATCTCCTTAGCTCCTCGCATGACCTCCATCTTATAGTCTATGGAGACCTCCTCTCCCATCATTGCCATCTCCTCCTCGTACTACACAGACTTTTTTTGATATTTACCTCTGCCTGTCGCCTTTCCTCCATTTGCCGTGGAGGTGCTTCCTCAGTGTCCTCTTGCAGGCGAACTCCTTCCAAAGCCTCAGTTAGCTGCTCCTTGGAAAGTCCCTTGTAGCTGACCCCCTGTTCACGGGCCTTTGTTTGTAAGCTCCCCACAGTCCAGTTCTTGTACTCTGAGGCTCTGGTTCCAGAAGTTGATGGGCCGTTGTCCTCCATTCGTTCTGCTCTGATCCCACTGCTGCCAACCAGTTTGTGACGGGGTATGCGGCAGAGCAAGAAGAGACCACCGGGCTAAGAACAATCCAACGAGATTTATTGAGGCAGGCAGCATACCAAAATCAAATATCCATGTTATTCCTGATGTCCATAATAAGTCCAAAAATCACAGTCCAACGTGAGGTCTTGCCGCAGCTAAGAGCCCTCACCCTTTTCCTCTAGAGATCTTCCAACACAACACTGGTCACGCATAAGTCCCTTTGTCTTGGGCTACTGGGAACAGCCCAAGGGTAGGGGGAAAAGAAGTTCCCACCTCCTAGTCAATGGTTTGGTCCATTGCATGGCTCCGGTATGTCTGTAGGAATGTGTATTGTGAGTTCTCTCCCGGCTTAGGAGAACAATGGGTAATCCTCTAGCTGTGTTGACATAAGCCTAAGGTAAATGATGATGGAGGAACAAAGTCATACAGAAATGTAGGCCAGGGCAAACTATGTATCATGACAGGAACCTTCTCATTCAATCCTTGCTGGGCAATGAGCTAAAATACAACTCCTTAATTCTCAGGATCTATGTGATCAAATTAGATATTCCAGCAAAATAAAAATGCTTTGTGTAATATGGATACCTCTATACATTCCAACCGTAACACCGCATGTATTGTGCCCACTTATAGTTTCATGCTGTCACCATTACCGTATTTCTGGTTTTGCACTGTGTGATATTATAACTAATGACATTTTATTTTACTATTTATACAGGAGATCAATCTGACTGTGAATTCAGAATTTTTCCTATTAGGATTTCAAAATGGCCAACGTTCAACTATTTTCTTGTTCTGTTTTCTCCTGGTGGTTTATTGTGGAACAATATGTGGGAACCTCCTGATCATCACCCTGGTGTCCACCAACAAGAACCTCCACACTCCAATGTACTTCTTCATCTCACACCTGTCTATCAGTGACATCATGTTGACCACAGATATTGTTCCCAACATGTTTCACATCCTACTGAATAATGGGGGATCCATTACTGTTAATGGATGTATCACTCAATATTATTTTTTCTGTGCAGCAGAAGCATTTGAATGTTTCCTCCTCGCAGTGATGTCCTATGACAGATATGTGGCCATCTGTAACCCACTCTGTTATACCTCTATCATGACAAGTGACCGCTGTCTGGTATTAGCTGCCATCTGTTGGGTGCTGGGTTTTTCTATTACACTGATGTACTGTATAACAATATCGATGCTGACATTCTGTGGACCAAATATCATTGACCATTTTTTTTGTGATCTTGTTCCTTTACTAGAAAGAGCCTGCTCTAGCACTTATGCTATTGAGTTGGAAGTCTTCATAATGTGTTTTCCCATCCTCTTCATCCCTCTCATAGTGATTATAATATCTTATATGAATATAATTGTCACTATCATATGGTTCCACTCCAATATCAGTAGACAGAAAGCCTTCTCCACCTGTAGCTCCCACCTCATTGTAGTCTCCATCTTCTACTTTACTCTATTAAGTGTTTATATGTTTCCGAAAGAAGAAGAGAGCTTAAACTTTAGCAAACTCCTATCACTTCTATATACTGTATTCACACTATTGATGAACCCCATAATTTACAGTCTGAGAAATAAGGACATCAAAAAATCTCTACGGGTAATGATTAATAAATGTGAAATATTTAGCAACAGTATAATATTCTCTAGATAAAATATGTGGTTGGAAAAGTATTTTCCTGGATTTTGAAAACTGATAGCTTTTTTTGTACTCATCAATTACACTGTAAGCTTTTACAAAGGTTTTATAAATACAGGGCAGCACGGTGGCTTAGTGGATAGCACTACAGCCTTGCAGCGCTGGAGTTCTGGGTTCGAATCCCACCTAGGACAACATCTGCAAGGAGTTTGTATGTTCTCCCCGTGTTTGCGTGGGTTTCCTCCGGGTACTCCGGTTTCCTCCCACACTCCAAAAAAAACATACTGATAGGGAATCTAGATTGTGAGCCCCATCGGGGACAGACATGATAATGTGTGCAAAACTGTAAAGCGCTGCGGAATCTGTTAGCGCTATATAAAAATAAAGATTATTATTATTACTAAATACAGTTGTGCTCAAAAATTTACATACCCCGGTATAATTTTTGTTTTTCTTGGCCTTCTTTCAGAAAATATGAATGTTAACGCCAAAACTTTTTCTCCACTCATGATAAGTGGTTGGGTGAAGCCATTTATTGTCAAACTACTGTGTTTTCTGTTTTTAAATCATAATGACAACCCAAAATATCTGACCCTGATCACAAGTTCACATATCCTGGTGATTTTGGCCTGATAACATGCACAGAAGTTGACACAAATGGATTTGAATGGCTACAAAAGGTAACATCCTCACCTGTGACCTGTTTGCTTGGAATCAGTGTGTGCATAAAAGTTGAGTAAGTTTCTGGGATACAGACTCTCGCATCTTTCATCCAGCCACTGAAGTTTTTGGATTGTGATTCATGGGGAAAGCAAAAGAATTGTCAACGGATCTACGGTAAAATGTAGTTGAACTGTATAAAGTAGGAAAGGGATACAAAAAGCTATCCAAGGAATTGATAATACCAGTCATCATGGGCTCTGTATAAACAAAATCTCGGTCAGGTAGACCAACAAAAATTTTGTCCACAACTGCCAGCAAAATCATTTGGGATGCAAAGAAAAACCCACAAGTAAATACAGCTGAAATACTGGACTCTCTGAAAACTAGCGGTGTGGCTGTTTCAAGATGCACAATAAGGAGGCACTTAATGAAAAATTGGCTGCTTGGTTGAGTCACCAGAGGAAAGCCATTACTGCACAAATGCCACAAAGTATCTGTTAGGGTTTGCGGATCGCACTAAATATAAATTATGAGAACCCGGGTTCCACCATGCGGTGATGGAGGAATCGCAGCTAGAGGACAATGGCGAAGCGTAGCTGCAAGCAAGCACCATAATCACACCAACTTGAACGTCACATGGTGTGAATAGAGTGCTAAGTACCTGACTCAGTTATTACACGAAGCGGAACACAGACTCTGAGCACTCTAAGCTGTACTCTATTAGGCCTCACAGGAGTAGAGCGAGTATAGAAGCTAGTTGGGGTCTCTATAACTTCCCCCCACTGAGCTGGAGATTGAGCCTTCTCTGACACATGGTTTGTGTAAGTCAGCACATGCGGCGCTGCCGCCCAATGTAGGTGCTAAGCTCTTTTCGTTAACAGAGAGATCACGAATCCCACATTAGCCCGTTCAGATGGGAAACGTGACGCCAGCAGCTCCAAATTTATAGCACACTGTTTCAAGAATCCCCTATAGGTTTTACTGTCACCCGTAAACTTATTGGGCAGAGGGAGATGAGAGAGGTATGGAACAGGTGTGGCAGCAGACACACGAGACACAGCTTCAGTGGCTGCCTCAGCCGCTACTGCGGTAACATCCACTGCTGAGTTCATGTACTCAAGAGCTGAAAACTTGCCCTCCAGCTGCTGAATGTACCGCTGTAATAGCTGCTCATCCACTATTACTAGCCAGAACCTGGCACGAAGATACTGCTAGGGTTTGCGGATCGCACCAAATATAAATTTTGAGAAGGTGCGATCGCAACTTGGGGTCCACCGTGCGGTGATGGAGGAACAGCAGCTAGAGGACAATGGCGGAACATAGCTGCGAGCAAGCACCGTAATATCACCGAGTTAAACATCACTCGATGTGAACAGAGTGCTAAGTACCCAACTCCGTTACTCGATGGAGCTGAACACAGACTGTGAGCACTCTAAGCTGCACCTGTTAGACATCACAGGAGTACAGCGAGTATAGATGCTAGTTGGGGTCCCTATAACTTTCCCCCACTTAGCTAGTGATTGAGCCTGCCCTGACACACGGTTTGTGCAAGTCAGCACATGCGACGTCGCCGCCCGGTACAGGTGCTAAGCTCAAGCAGGCTTTCCCACCCTACACTGCCTGTCAAGTAAGACACTAGTAGTGCAGCAGCAAGACACGTGCATACGACTCCTGTCCAGAGGAGCCGGAATAAGTTTGGCGCAAAGCTGGCCCTAAACACATGTACACAGGGTGGAAACAGTCCCACCAACACACACATCAATGCAAGTGATCTTAGCGCACTGACAGGCACCCCAAAGATACTTTTATAGACTGCGCCTAAGTCCAGTCAGACAGGACCTTGCACGCGGGCCAATTTGAAGCCGGCATAGGACCTGAGAAGCTGAAAACCGACCACCAATGAGAGGACGCCACCTACAAAGCATGCTCAGTAGAGTGAATCCTGGATTTAGCCTCAGGAATGACTGCTCACCACTGTCTATTGTTAATTACCTTAGCTGGACCTGGAGAGGCAGCTGTTAACAACATGCACAACCCGAGTCTGAGCAAGACGCTGAGACTGACGTCTTTGCTGAGCAGCATCCCCTGCGGTTGAGACGGAATGGGAGACCGCAGGAGGCGATAAGGCTTGGGATCTACCCAAAGCAGAGGAGAATCCTGGCGCCTAACAGTATCTTGCCTACAATACGATAAACAGCCTCAAAACTTCTGGAACAAGGTAATTTATAGTGGTGAGAGGAAAAATTGAATTTTTTGGCTACAACCATAAACATTAGATGTGGAGAGAGGACAACAAGGCCTATGATGAAAGAAACACCATTCCTCTGTAAAGTACGGAGGTGGATTGCTGATGATTTGGGAATGTGTAAGCTACAAAGGCACAGGAAATGTGGTTAAAGTTGAAGGAAAGATGAATGCAGCACGCTATCATCAAACACTGGATGAAGATTTGCAATCATCAGCCAGGAAGCTGCGCATGGGACGCACTTGGACGTTCCAACATGATAATGATCGAAAACATAAGGACAAGACGACCTGTCATTGGCTACAGCAGAACAAAGTAAAGGTTCTGCAGTGGCCATCTCTGTCTCCTGACCTTCATATCATTGAGCCACTTTGGGGAGATGTCAAGCACGCAGTTAATGCTAGACAGCCAAGGAATTTATAGGAACTGGAGGCTTTTTGCAAAGAAAATTGGGCAGCTTTACCATATGAGAAAATAAAGAACATCATCAACAACTACCACAAAAGACTTCAAGCTGTCATTGATGTAAACTTTTGATCAAGGTCATTTGGATGTTTAGGGTTGTCATTTTGATTTATAAAAGAGAAAACACTGAAGTTTGACAATAAGTGGCTTCATCCTACCACTAAACTTCAGTGTAGAGAAAGTTTTTTGGAGTTATCATTCATAGCCTCTAAAACAAGGCCAAGAAAGCAAAAATTCTGCTAGAGTAAGTAAACTTTTGAGCACATCTGTATCTATTTTTTATAATGTAGCCATATAAAGCATAAATCAGCTGGAAAAGTGAAAGAGCAGGATTAGCAGAAAATTGCATGTGGAGAAGGACACTGAGTTATTCCAGACTAAGACGTGGTATTAGACTGCCCATCAGTGTGAAATACCTGAGATAATGACATTGACCATCAAGAGAAGAGGTGAAGAAGTGAGCCAAAAAGACCCTTGGTTGTGCTGGTTAACAAGGCAAGTTTGATGGTGGAATTCTTGTGGGTTAACAAGTATATAGTTAGCATCAAGCAAAAAGTTGATGTTTGGAAAGGCATGCTTTCAGATCCTCATTCTAAAGACAAATGGGAATTTTTCCCACTTTTGAAAGGGAATCAAAGTTGGCACAATGCAAACTTTTTTTTACAATAAACTACTACTACAAAAAAAAAATAAAATGTAAATCGTCATTGACTGATTAAAATAAACAATTGCTTCTTCCTTTCCTTATAATCCGTACATAATTACGATTGGTGTACCCTCAAAAAGTGAGGTCTTTGGATTGTTTTTAACTAAAAAAAAATGAAAATTCAGAGAATACAGTGTTTTTAAATAGCAAAAATGCTATTGGAGCAATGTTTTTAAGATGAATGAAATGAAAATAGAGCTCTTTAGTAAAGATGAGCGACTTTCCCTTTTTTCGGGTCGAGTGAAATCAGCCGACTATCGAGAAAAGTCGGTGGTTCGGCCGAAACACGGAACCCAATGTAAGTCAATGGGGAAGCAAAGTAGGGAGTGGAGGACAGTAAACACACCTAGAGTGCCCATTTTCAGAGCAGGCAGGCGGCTCAGGCAAGGAGTGGTGCCAGCGTGGCTTTGAGCAGCGCAGGATTCAAATCCCCCGCCAAAGCCACGCCGGCTCCACTCATTGGCTGAGCCGCCCGCTGGCTCAGCCAATGAGCGGCGCGGGATTCTAATCCCCCACTGTGCGGCACCGCTCATTGGCAGAGCCGGCAGGCGGCTCAGCCAATGAGCGGCGTGGGATTCAAATCCCCCGCCATTGGCTGAGCGGTGCCGCCCGGCTTTGCTATGTGTGTGTGCGAGACTGTGTGTGTGTGTGTATGCAGGCATCATCGGATAGGACTACAAGTCCCATCCGGCTATGCCTGCTACACTGTCAGTGAGTGACACATTAGCTAATGATGGGACAGTAGTAGTAGTCCCATCATCCGGCTAATGTGTTGAATGCAAAAAACATACATTACATACAACATATATATAACACAGAACATACATATAACACGTAACATACATGTAACATACAACACATAACATACAGAGCATTAGGGATGAGCTTTCCGATATTGCAATATCGGAAATCGGCCCGATATTTGCTATATCGGAATTCCAATTTCCGATTCCGATATTTTTTTCACATCAGAAATCGGAAATCCCATAATCCTTCAGCCTCTGAGTGCTCCGTGGAGCCAATCAGGAGCTGAAGAATTGCTGACAACAATGTGTAACTCCCCTAAGCTGGGTAGGAGGCGTCCAAACTTGCTAGCTAGGGGCTGCGCTGCGATTGGCTGGCTGGATGGTGTGATCAGGCAGTATAAAAGGCTGCTCCTGCCATTTAGCCTCACTCTACTGTGAAAGCATATAGGGATAGGTTGCTGTTGGAGATAGGGAGAGATCTCGAATCTAATAGTGAAATTGCCGTTCTGAATCCATCAATAGAGATGAAGGCAGGGAGTAAGGGACGTCCCCGTGGCACCCGCGAAAGAGGTGCATCAGCAGCTGGACATGGTGCACATCCAGAGCAAGCAGCAGGACCAAGTCACTCAGCACCTACTTTCACCTGGCAGCAGTCATTTATGCGCAGCTTGTTAGGAGAACAGGGCCATAGGCTGATAAGAGAGGATCAAGTAGAAACCGTTGTTGGTTGGATGGCAGCTGAGGCATCCATCTCAATGAGCGCAGCATCCTCCCAGGACCTCTCCACCACATCGGGTCAGGCCACTGAAGAGCAGCACCCATCTGCTTCTTCATCGCTCACTAAATTGCCCAGACATTCAGAAGGCCAGGAGCCAACCTTAATCCTCTTCTCAGAATCTGTTGGCTTGGAATCTGTGTGCCAGCCAGACAGCATTCCTGCAGCTGAAGAAGAGGTAGTGTGCACAGATGCGCAACCACTGTGTGCTTCAGAGGAAGAAGTGGAGGGTGGGCCAGTGCCCACAGTGACCAGACCCCAGTCAGCAGATGATGATGAAACTCAGCTGCCAGTTTCTGCTGATGAAAGTGTATTGGATGACGAGGTCCTTGACCCATCATGGCATGCTGAGGGGCAGCAAGCAAGTAGGGATAGCTCAGAGGAAGAGCTTGCAGGTGTGGCGCAGCGTGGCCGTCCACATGGGAGAGGAAGAGGGAAAAATTTGTCTGCTCCCTCAACTTTAGCACTTGTTAGGAGCAGGGTTCTTTTTAAAGAGCACAAGGGGTGCGCCCAAGAGTTGTGGAGCATGGGTCTTTTTCGACCAAGTTGCAGATGACGTTACAGAAGTTAGATGCAAGCTTTGTCGACAAACTGTGCGGAGAGGGAAGAACATCAGCAACCTTAATACCACCAATATGTTGACGCATGTCAGGAAGAGGCACCCTGTGGAGTGGCAGCATCACACCCAAGATGATTCGCCACCTGCAGCTAGTCCCCCACCTTCCATCTCTTCAGCCACCTCTTCCTCCAGCTCGCAAACAGCTGCTCCCACTTCCTCGCCAGAATGCCAGGGTGCATCTGCAGGCAGTGTTGTACGGCAGCACACTGTCTGTACTTTGTCAGCATCAGCATCCCAATCGCTGGCATCCTCACACTCCCAATCCAGTGTGCAGCCATCTGTCACACAGGTGTGGGAGAAAAGGTGCCCGTACTCGGCAAATCACCCATGAGCACAGGGCATGAATTATCGCATTGCCAAACTGCTTGCAATGGAAATGCTACCATTCTGGCTGGTGAGCATGCCAGCCTTTATCGATATGTTGGGGTTTGCAATCCCACAATACAGCGTTCCCAGCCGCTTCTACTTCAGCAAGCAAGCCGTCCCCGCCCTGCAACAGCATGTGGAGCGTAAAATTAAGCATGTGTGTAGCCCTGGTGTGAAGGCACACACAGTACCCTGGAGGATGTGTGGAGAGATAGCAGTTTAATGCTCTATAACCATTCACTCCAACACACACTTAGACACACCCTTAGGGTATTTAGTCACTCGTCAGGGAGTGGTCAGGAGTCATTCAGTGATTGATTCAGTCGGTGAGTCTAGCCTAGACCTGGAGGGAGGAAGTAGTCCAGCCTGAGTCTGTCAGCAGTTCAGAAAGTGGAGGCCAGTAAAGGTGAGCCAGATCACCTCAGCCTGGTCAGAGCTGTGCCCCACTAGAAGACGGACTGAGACACCTAATGAGAAGGAAGAGTTAGTTACAGATACTTCAGTCTCCTGTCTCAAGGACAGTGAAGGTTCAGAGACGTGCTCCTGCCTAGTGGAATACTGAGATTCTGTCAGCAAGCTCTGGAGAGAAGTAAGGAAGGATTGATTTATATGACTTTAGGAAGTGTGGAGTGCTTATGCTACAAGCGCGGACAAGGCGAAAGGCACAGTGGAAGGAATTTAGAAGTGCTTTAGGATTGGAGAAGTCCTGCACATTGTCACCGGTCACTGGGACCGAAGCATCACTATAGCTTCACGCATAGTGGTAGAAAAACCAGAGGCTTACTGGACCTTAGGTAACAGAAAGCAGCCCTTGGAGTGTCGGTACGTAACTGGGGTCAGGGGGAGTGAGAACCTTGAGCCTGATCAGCAAGAATAGGAACTCAGCTCTCTCATAGGAAGGCTCCAACCACAAAACTGACCGGGCAGTACAGCTTTGAAATAGCTGGAGTTTATAGAGGGAACTACGCTTTATGCTGGTTGGACTCATCATTGTGAACGTAAAGGAGGCCCCTAACTTGTCCAGCTGCTACCTCAAAACACATTCTCCATTGGATCAGCCTCCCTGGGACCTGCCTTACCATCTTACAAGTAAAAGGTATGGAAAGACGATGACGGTGTGAGACTGAGTTATTTAATTGCATGCCTGCACAACCCCACCATAACCATCGACCTGAGGGAAGAGTCCCATCTGTAGGGAACCCGACATCTAGCTGCCTCACCATCCCCTCAGAGATCTACAGCAGCGCTGGTACAAATTACCAGAGACTACAGGTGGCGTCACGAACTGTATATATACCTATCCCCTGTAAATATACCCCCCAACATACGCCTGACCGCCAGGGCCACAGACCGAGCCACCGCTACCTGTGACAACCCCCATAGACTTCCATGGGCTCGGTTCTGGGTACCCCATTGCCCTGGTAACCCACAATTGTGGTGCGTGGTCACAACAAATTGGCGTCACGAACAGTATGCGAAACTCGCAAAATCGCGAGCCCTGTGTGCCTGTGGAGGTGTTTTTGTGGAAAAGGACTGTTTGCTATTTTTGGCGCTAAAATCCGCCATTTTGCCACCAAATTCGCGCCCTCAGGCGCTGGAGAAGAAGGTGGGCGTGGATTCGTGGGCGTGTGCCCCCCTGTGGCGCGAAGAGAATGCCTGCCCTCTCAAAGTGCTATTACAACATGCGATCCTGCCCTACAGCAAAGGAGGTCCGCCTCCTCTTCACCTTCCCTGCGAAGAGGAGGAGACGCAAACCCCGCCTCCACGGAAGAGACCGGACGTTTCGAAAAGAAGAAGAGGGACGGTTCTGGAACATCATGGAAGCAGGACGTGTGCGGCCGAGCAGGGAAGCGGTGGAAGGCAGGCCCCGCTCCCCAGCCAAGCTGCCACTGGAACCGGAACCATCGGTGGTCCTGCACCTGCAGCAAGCATTGCTGGAAATTAAAGAAGAGAATGCCAGACTGAAAAAGATGATTTTGCCACAACCTGGCATGGAGGAGATCGAGAGACGCCGGCGTACCCTGATGCAGCGGCGGCTGTGGGACGCGGTGATCTCTCCCTTCGATGACCCCTCACGTCTGGAACTTCCAAAATTTCTGCTGCCCAAGGCTAAGGAGCAACCGGAGGCTGCCCCCGAAAGTACCGACCCTGATCCCACCGGTGAAGCGGTGGAGGCGAAGTAGGTTGAGGAGGTACCGCCAGTTCCGGAACGCCCGCCCGGCCAGGAGGCCGCAGCAGATGATCGATCCCCGATAGGGACACCGGGGGTCCTGTCCGTCATTACCAGACGTTGACTGGGATGAGATGGCGCGCCTGGATGACGTCGCCTACACCGCCCAGTGGGAACGTGAGTGGCAGCGTCGCGAAGAGAAACAGCAACGCCGGCAGGAGGAAGAACAGGAGGCTCAGCGCAACCGACAGCGGCAGCATGCAGAGCTGATCGCGGACAAGGAAAGTGTCCGTAGAGAAAAAGGTACTCTGAGGGAACCGCGGCGGCAGGGGTGTGTGACAGAGTTCCAGCTCCGGAAGGGCTGGGGCTTCATCAGAGAACCGGGCCTCTACCCAGGGGTCTTTGTCAGCAGACGCGATGTAGAATCCCACCTACCGCAAGGCCATCCCGGGAGGGACCTAATTAATGGAGACATTGTCACCTATACACGGCACTGGGGTATGAAGGGATGGTATGCCCTTAATGTCACAATCGTCCGTGACCCCGTCCCCGACGCAGGTAACGTCACCACTACCGCAGCGTCCCCGTCTCCAGCTCAAACAGCACCAGGCCGTGCCCCAGCATCGCCCCCTGCAGGCTCCTCGCAAATGGAAGCAACATCTGCATACTCTTCATTATCTTGTCCTGCTGCATCGCAACCTGCGACCCAGACCACATCTCAATCAGCAGTTTACACGACGACGCGCACGGCGACTATTTCTGCATCACGAGAGCAAGTGGCCATTACAGTAACGCAAACAGCGTCTCATAAAGCGAAAGCACCCGTTGCGCCCCTAGAGGTTCGTACAAGAACTGTGGCGACCCAGACTCTGATAGCAGGTCACGATTTGTTAGTCATGGGATCTAGGGACCATCGCATTGTTCCAGCCCCCGGGATGGAAAGTGTAACCGAAGTTAACAAAGAAATGTGAAGAACGGTAGGACCCAGACAGGGTTTACCGCAACAAAGAAGATGTATATAAGTTTTTATATAAGTGAAAATAGTTTACACTGTTGATATGAGTATATAATGTTTATATATATTGCCCAAAAATAGAATGCCCGGCTGGGTAAGGAGGTAAAGAGTTTTTGCACTTTATTGTGATGTATATATATATATATATATATATATATATGTGTCTTTGTCTTATAATGGACTCAGAGGCTGAGGACTGTGCCAGCCCAGAACTTATCCTGTAAATAGTTGCGCTTCGGTGCACAATATTGGTTTTACATAAAACCACCACAACTACCTCTGAATAATAAAACCCGTGTGGTGTGGCACTGAGTGAGGTCTGCATTCATATGTCCTGCAGCCCACCCAGGACCCACGTTGAAGGTTTGGTGCGGGTCCTTCACAAGAATCTTGCCGTTTATTATATGAACATGTCTATTTAATATTTTGTATTTTTCTATATTTAATGTTTTGTTTGCAACGTTCAAGAAATCCTTACCTCCCGGATGGGACGAGTTAATGTTAATGTTTAATGCATAAACAAAAATTGTCTCTTTGTATTTCACAGCCCGGGAGTGCTGTCTTTTACCATGGGGGAATGTGCAGCCCTGGTGTGAAGGCACACGCAGTACCCTGGAGGATGTGTGGAGAGATAGCAGTTTAATGCTCTATAACCATTCACTCCAACACACACTTAGACACACCCTTAGGGTATTTAGTCACTCGTCAGGGAGTGGTCAGGAGTCATTCAGTGATTGATTCAGTCGGTGAGTCTAGCCTAGACCTGGAGGGAGGAAGTAGTCCAGCCTGAGTCTGTCAGCAGTTCAGAAAGTGGAGGCCAGTAAAGGTGAGCCAGATCACCTCAGCCTGGTCAGAGCTGTGCCCCACTAGAAGACGGACTGAGACACCTAATGAGAAGGAAGAGTTAGTTACAGATACTTCAGTCTCCTGTCTCAAGGACAGTGAAGGTTCAGAGACGTGCTCCTGCCTAGTGGAATACTGAGATTCTGTCAGCAAGCTCTGGAGAGAAGTAAGGAAGGATTGATTTATATGACTTTAGGAAGTGTGGAGTGCTTATGCTACAAGCGCGGACAAGGCGAAAGGCACAGTGGAAGGAATTTAGAAGTGCTTTAGGATTGGAGAAGTCCTGCACATTGTCACCGGTCACTGGGGACCGAAGCATCACTATAGCTTCACGCATAGTGGTAGAAAAACCAGAGGCTTACTGGACCTTAGGTAACAGAAAGCAGCCCTTGGAGTGTCGGTACGTAACTGGGGTCAGGGGGAGTGAGAACCTTGAGCCTGATCAGCAAGAATAGGAACTCAGCTCTCTCATAGGAAGGCTCCAACCACAAAACTGACCGGGCAGTACAGCTTTGAAATAGCTGGAGTTTATAGAGGGAACTACGCTTTATGCTGGTTGGACTCATCATTGTGAACGTAAAGGAGGCCCCTAACTTGTCCAGCTGCTACCTCAAAACACATTCTCCATTGGATCAGCCTCCCTGGGACCTGCCTTACCATCTTACAAGTAAAAGGTATGGAAAGACGATGACGGTGTGAGACTGAGTTATTTAATTGCATGCCTGCACAACCCCACCATAACCATCGACCTGAGGGAAGAGTCCCACCTGTAGGGGACCCGACATCTAGCTGCCTCACCATCCCCTCAGAGATCTACAGCAGCGCTGGTACAAATTACCAGAGACTACAGGTGGCGTCACGAACTGTATATATACCTATCCCCTGTAAATATACCCCCCAACATACGCCTGACCGCCAGGGCCACAGACCGAGCCACCGCTACCTGTGACAACCCCCATACACTTCCATGGGCTCGGTTCTGGGTACCCCATTGCCCTGGTAACCCACAATTGTGGTGCGTGGTCACAACACATGCGCTACAAAATGCAGTTAGTAGCAAGGTCCACCTGACCACCGACGCGTGGACCAGTCTGCATGGCCATGGACGCTACATTTCCATCACCGCCCATTGGGTAAATGTAGTTGAGCCTGGAACTGAAGTAGACAGTGCAAGTGCGCGGGTCCTGCCAACTCCACGGATTGCAGGCCTCTCCTCTGTACAAATTGACTCCTCGTCAGACTTGCCTGTACCCAGACGTACCACAACAACCGATTTCAGCACTGCATCGGCCAAATATCAACAGGCCATGTTAGGCTCGCTCTAACCCTAACCCTTACCCTACTAACCATAAACTCTAACCCTACCCCAACTAATCCTAACCCATAGAAAAAACACCGCTGTTAAGAAGATGGCGACCAGTTTCCCTGCTACATTTTTCTAGCGATTTTTTTGCTCCTCTGCCTCTGCATACTCCTTCCCCATTATCCTGAGTTGTTTCCCCTCCATTTTATCCATTATATAGCACTGTAGTGGTTATTTTGTAATTCCAATTTTTTCTCCCATTGACATCGGAAATCGGATATCCGATATTTTTCCAATATCGGAACTCTGATACGATTTTGGGCAATATCGCTCATCCCTACATCACATAACATACATCTAACACATGTGTTAGGCATACGGTGACAGCAGGATCTGAACCTGGATCCGAGGAGACTGTGGTTTCTCATCCAGACCCGGCTGAGGCAGATGCTGCTCAGCTTCGCCATCGATGCCAACGCCTAGCCAATACCCAAGAGGCACAAATAGTTGCTCAGGTCTTTGTTCATAATAGCCTTAAACCTAGGTTACGGAATAAGAAAAGGCTGTTGCGGGCCTAAGTCCAGAAATGCCTGCACTGAGCATGTCTGTGACATTGCGAGCCATGATTGGTGCTTAGTGTCAGCTGATCCTCTGACCTGGCATCGCCTGATTGGTCACGGATGACGTCATCGGTGAAGCAATTGACGAGATGCTGGGGGCGGAGCTTGGCCCTTAAATAGCTTGTCTGTCTGCGGCGCGTCAGATCATACTGTGTTAGGCAGTACTCATGTGTGGACGTACCAGAATCTGGGCTCCACATGCTCTCTAGCTTTGCTCTCCGGGACCTGCCGATGCCAGAGTTCGCTCGGCTTATTAGCTCAGGTCCTTCAGGCAGGTTCAGCTTATGCCAGGCAGGTAGCCAATGTGGTGCAGTCTTGCTACGAATATAGGGTAGCTATACACCCTGAGCAGACTGCGGGGCACGTAACCTGTAGCCAATGTGGCGCAGTCTTGCTATGAATATTGGGTAGCTATACACCCTGAGCATACTACGGGGCACGTAACCTGGGCATCACCTGCCAAGCTTAACAGAGAGTGGCTAAGTCCGGTCTCACGCCGGCTGGTAGCACGTACGCCTGGCATTAGTCGCACGCACTTCCTAGCGGCTGGCATGTAGCTTCTGTGCAGTCAACAGGGCTACGTCTATACCAGCTTGCAGCACATAGTGCAAATCTAATATCTGGCAAGTGGCTTCTGCGCCATTAACAGGGCTACATCTACGCCAGTCGATAGCACATCTCCCGTGATGTTAACGGAGATAGTGCCAATGCTACATCTCCCCTAGTGTGAAGTAACACAGGCGAGATCTAATGTTGATTTCCGTTGTCAGTTTGACCCTCATACTCTAGGGGTGTTCGGCAGCAGTGAACATAAACTGCATCGCGGACCCCGGGTTCGGTTGCAATCCATTATACAATAAAGCTGTTGCAACCGAGCTCATAACAACATAACATACAGAACATACATATAACATACAACACATAACATACATATAACACATAACATACAGTACATACATATAACATACATATAACATACAACACATAACAACCAGAACATACATATAACACATAACATACAGTACATACATATAACATGCAACACATAACATACAGAACATACATATAACACATAACATACAGTACATACATATAACATGCAACACATAACATACAGAACATACATATAACACATAACATACAGTACATACATATAACATACATATAACATACAACACATAACATACAGAACATACACATAACATACAACTAGGGATGAGCTTTCCGATATTGAAATATCGGAAATCGGCCCGATATTTGCTATATCGGAATTCCGATTTCCGATTCCGATATTTTTTTCACATCGGAAATCGGAAATCCCATAATCCTTCAGCCTCTGAGCGCTCCGTGGAGCCAATTAGGAGCTGAAGAATTGCTGACAACATTGTGTAACTCCCCTAAGCTTGGTAGGAGGCGTCCAAACATGCTAGCTAGGAGCTGCGCTGCGATTGGCTGGCTGGTGTGATCAGGCAATATAAAAGGCTGCGCCTGCCATTTTAGCCTCCCTCTACTGTGAAAGCAGATAGGGATAGGTTGCTGTTGGAGATAGGGAGAGATCTCGGATCTAATAGCGATATTAATTGTTTTTCAGCGACTGTTGCAGCCCCTGTGTGTCACAGAAGCAGTCTTTTTCCTCACTGACCCCTCTCAGTTTCATTTTTTGTGCTGTGCAGGCTCTCAGTGAGGTGGTTAGTGAGACAGTGCAGCACGCATTCACTGCAGCTGCTGCAGCTCCTCTTGCTGCAGCACTGTGTGGTGTGTGTCTCACTGCCTTTTCACAGCCTTTTCTTTTCATCCCTTAAATCCCCTTCCCTATTTTTTCCTAAAAGTGTAGCTTCACCATCCAGTACATTTTGATGAACGCTATATAGGGATTTTTAAGTGAGGGGTTCTCCCGAACCTCCCCCCCAATCCCTTACCCCCATTTATCCCTCAATTTTCCTGGTGCTCGGCTGCGCTTTGCACAGTTTAGTCACCTCCGCTGCGCAGACCGCCTGTGTGCTTTTTTTTGGGGAGTGCAGCACCCACTAGGTCATTCTTTGTAGCCACATCAGACTGCAGGACCCCTAGTATGGCCTTTTCTATCGTGCACCCCCAAATTTTTCACCAGTAAATTCACTCTCAGTGCCCCTATAATTGTTACTTTACCTCACAGCATCTATTGAGGTTAAAGTTAAGCACTATATAGTGATTGTACTGTGAGGGCCCAAACAACCTCTGTGGCTGGTGCAACACAGCACCTGGCCCAGTCCCGGAGAATCCTTTTTTTTTTGGTATCACAGCAGTGTCATTTACTGCGCTGTGACATCCGACAGTAACGTGTACACCAACACCACAAACACACATTACTCTTTGTGTAGGCCACACTAGATTCAAATAAAGTGTAGCAGACACACCATCATACACTGCCATTAGTGTTTCTTATACCTGTTTGTAGTCATACAGGAATAAGCACACTTATCCCTAATAATTACTTTCTTGCTGTTCTGAATGCATCAATAGAGATGAAGGCAGGGAGTAAGGGACGTCCCCGTGGCGGCCGCGGAAGAGGTGCATCATCAGCTAGACATGGTGCACATCCAGCGCAAGCAGAAGGCCCAAATCACTCAGCATCTACTTTCACCCGGCAGCAGTCATTTATGCGCAGCTTGTTAGGAGCACAGGGCCATAGGCTGATAAGAGAAGATCAAGTAGAAACCGTTGTTGGTTGGATGGCAGCTAAGGCATCCACCTCAATGAGCGCAGCATCCTCCCAGGACCTCTCCACCACATCGGGTCAGGCCACTGAAGAGCAGCACCCATCTGCTTCTTCATCGCCCACTAAATTGCCCAGACATTCAGAGGGCCAGGAGCCAACCTTAATCCTCTTCTCAGAATCTGTTGGCTTGGAATCTGTGTGCCAGCTAGACAGCATTCCTGCAGCTGAAGAAGAGGTAGTGTGCACAGATGCGCAACCACTGTGTGTGTCTGAGGAAGAAGTGGAGGGTGGGCCAGTGCCCAGAGTGACCAGACCCCAGTCAGCAGATGATGATGAAACTCAGCTGCCAGTTTCTGCTGATGAAAGTGTATTGGATGACGAGGTCCTTGACCCATCATGGCATGCTGAGGGGCAGCAAGCAAGTAGGGATAGCTCAGAGGAAGAGCTTGCAGGTGTGGCACAGCATGGCCGTCCACGTGGGAGAGGAAGAGGGAAAAATTGGTTGTCGGCTCCCTCAACTTCAGCACCTGTTAGGAGCAGGGCTCTTTTAAAGAGCACAAGGGGTGCGCTCAAGAGTTGTGGAGCATGGGCCTTTTTCGACCAAGTTGCTGATGACGTTACAGTAGTCAGATGCAAGCTTTGTCAAAAAACTGTGCGGAGAGGGAAGAACGTCAGCAACCTTAATACCACCAATATGTTGACGCATGTCAGGAAGAGGCACCCTGTGGAGTGGCAGCATCACTCCCAAGATGATTCACCACCTGCAGCTGGTCCCCCACCTTCCATCTCTTCAGCCACCGCTTCCTCCAGCTCGCAAACAGCAGCTCCCGCTTCCTCGCCAGAATGCCAGGGTGCATCTGCAGGTAGTGTTGTGCGGCGGCACACTGTCTGTACTTCGTCAGCATCAGCATCCCAATTGCTGGCATCCTCACACTCCCAATCCAGTGTGCAGCCATCTGTCACACAAGTGTGGGAGAAAAGGCTCCCGTACTCGGCAAACCACCCACGAGCACAGGGCATGAATTCTCGCATTGCCAAACTGCTTGCAGTGGAAATGCTACCATTCTGGCTGGTGAGCAAGCCAGCCTTTATCGATATGTTGGGGTTTGCAATCCCACAATACAGGGTTCCCAGCCACTTCTACTACAGCAGGCAAGCCGCCCCCCCCCCTGCAACAGCATGTGGAGCGTAAAATTAAGCATGCGCTCCAACATGCAGTTAGTAACAAGGTCCACCTGACCACCGAGGCGTGGACCAGTCTGCATGGTCAGGGATGCTACATTTCCATCACCGCCCATTGGGTAAATGTAGTTGAGCCTGGAAATGATGTAGACAGTGCAAGTGCGCAGGTCCTGCTAACTCCATGGATTGCAGGCCTCTCCTCCATACGAATTTATTCCTCCTCATACTCCTCGTCAGACTCACCTGCACCCAGACATACCACAACAACCGATTTCAGCACTGCATCAGCCAAACATCAACAGGCCGTGTTGAAATTGGTTTATCTGGGTAATGTTAGCCAAACCGCAACCGAGCTGTGGAACACGCTCTAGGAGCAGAGCGACATGTGGCTTGCGCTGCTCAACCTCCAGCCAAGCATGGTGGTGTGTGACAACGGCCAAAACCTGGTCGCGGCTCTTGGCCAAGG
The DNA here is from genome assembly GCA_033576555.1 of Oophaga sylvatica. Classification (NCBI taxonomy): domain Eukaryota; kingdom Metazoa; phylum Chordata; class Amphibia; order Anura; family Dendrobatidae; genus Oophaga; species Oophaga sylvatica. Next base: position 562,803,049 of record JARQOD010000004.1, read on the forward strand.
TGGTCTGACTCACATTCCATGCCTTGCCCATGTCCTAAACTTGGTGGTGCAGAGTTTCCTTAGGAACTATCCTGACCTTGAGGGCTGCTGCACAAAGTCAGATACCAGTGCTCCATTTGCGGCGTTCAAGCATGACTGCATCGAGCCTTTCAGCCATGCAGTGCAGATTGGACCTGCCTGAGCACCGCATCATTGTTGACCTCCCCACCAGGTGAAATTCGACTTTGCATATGCTGTGGAGGTTGTGTGAGCAGCAACCTGCAATTATGGAGTTGCAGCTGCAGCAGGCGCAAAGTAGGCAACACACATCTCTGTCCTCCCACTTTACAACCACAGAGTGGGCATCCATGAAGGACATAAGCACCATTTTAAAGTGCTTCGAGGACTCCACTCTGATGGTGAGCGCGGATGCTGCCCTACTTAGCCTGACTATTCACCTTATATGCCTTATAGAATCATCACTTAAAGGACTAAGGGATGAGGTTTCTCAGGAGGAGGAGGATTATGATGAGACACTTGCACCAACCAGGAAATCTTCATCGGCCCGGTTGGGAGGAAAGTACACAGCGCTCTACTAGTAGTCACCAGATACAGCGTAGATGGGGTGATGCACAGCAGCCAGAGCACATTCCTCCAGCTGGTGACAGCGATGCATGGCCAGTTGACATCCTTCAGCACATGAGTGACTTCATGCTGCAGTGTCTGAGAAAAGACCCACGCGTGGCTCGTATTCTCCACACTAATGACTACTGGGTGGCCACCCTCTTAGATCCACATTACCGGGACAGCCTTGAAAGCCTAATTATACAGTTGAACCGGGCACGTAAAATGCAGGAGAACCAAGACGCACTGGTTAAATTACTCATGTACTCTTTTCCACCACATAACAGTGATGCGCGTGCACTAGCAGGCACCTCAGGGCGTGCTCGGCCCAGCGGAATCCGTTCAGAAGCCGGTAGCAGAAGTACACTATGTTCCAAATTATTATGCAAATGATATTTTTCTCTGATTTTTCTAAGTGGTCGGTGCAAATGACAGTCAGTCTAATAAAAGTCATCACCCCTTAGAGTATACATCAAATTTTATTGAAGAAACCTCCCAATGATAACAGTATTATCTCCAAAATGGAAAAAAACTTAAAATGCACTGTTCCAAATTATTAGGCACAGTAGAATTTCTGAACATTTGATCTGTTTTAAAGAACTTAAAATGCTCATTTGTGGAATTTGCAGCATTAGGAGATCACATTCACTGAACAAAAAAGCTACTTACCGTATATACCCATGTATAAGCCGAGATTTTCAGCCCATTTTTTAGGGCTGAAAGTCCCCCTCTCGGCTTATACGCGGGTCATATACGGGGTCGGCGGGGGAGGGGGAGCGGGGGTGTCGGATCATACTCATCCCTCCGCCGGCAAGGTCTCTGCAGCCCCCCTGCTTCTCCCACGATCTCCGGCTCCTTCCTGCAGCGGTCACATGGCACCGCTCATTAAAGTCATGAATATGCACATATTCATGACTTTAATGAGCGGTAGCCCGTGACCGCTGCAGGACTGAAGCGCTGCGGAGAGCGCCGGGAGAAGAGGAGAGGCTGCAGGGACGCGCGGCGGAGGGGTGAGTATAGCTATATTTACCTGTCCCTGTGCCACCATTGCGCGCTGCTCTCTCGGTCCTGGCTGTGAATGTTCAGGCAGAGGGCGCGATGACGTCGTTAGTGCGCGCCCCGCCCCCTGCCAGATCATTCACAGCCAGAGGAGTCAGACCGAGGGAGCAGTGCAGAAAGGACAGGTAAATATCTCTGGTGCCGGGGTCCTGAGCGAGCGGTGACACCAGCACCTGTCCCCCATAGCGCGCCGCTGTCACCGCCTGCTCAGGACACCGGCACCTGGCCCCCAGCGATGAGAGCTGAGTATGTCATTTTTTTTTTTTTTGCAGCAGCATATGAGGCCTATACTATGGGACATAATTGTGCAGCATATGGGGCATAATATGGAGCATATGGGGACATAATATGGAGCATATGGGGGCATAATATGGAGCATATGGGGGAATAAGCTGTGGAACATATGGGGCATAATCTGGAGCATATGGGGGCATAATCTGGAGCATATGGGGGCATAATCTGGAGCATATGGGGAATAATCTGGAGCATATGGGGGCATAAGCTGTGGAACATATGGGGGCATTATCTGGAGCATATGGGGCATAAGCTGTGGAACATATGGGGCATAATCTGGAGCATATGGGGGCATAAGCTGAGAACATATTTGGGGCGCTAATAGCGAGTGCGGTCAGAAAGGATGGAGTTGGTGGTGTCTATGTCTACTGCTTGTAATGGAACACTGATTGGAGTAGGGGTGGATCAGACTCTGTATGTACAGCTCTCTCTGACCAAACTCGCCACATATGTAGTGGACCTTACATCAGAGCTGCTATATTATACACACACATACCATGATGCGTGATACACCCAGTTCAATATATATATACATAAGTATCTGGAGCCATAGGGGTGCTCATGTATAGCCAAAACGCTTCCCCCAAGTCGAATGTCATACTGGGTGGTGTCATAATCTGTGCTCATAATGTGGCGATTCGCTGCTGTGACGAGTACGTGGGGATGCCGGAGCGATATGGAGCTCAACGAGAGTTTGTGTCATAAACTAACTCTTATGTAGAGCTAATTATAACGGGGAGGCAAAAAAATACTGTCATGACATCTAAGTGAGTGGAGCTGAGATAGAGAGCCTGTCCTGCAATCATGTTACCAAGAAAAACGTGTCATTAGAAGTTATGATCGCACAGTGAGTTTAAGACCGCCGATATGTGTAAACAGAGTTGATGGGGGCGAAGCTTTTTCTGAATGAAGTATGTAATCGACATATATTATGGTGACGACGTTCTCTATCTAGACTGGGGTCTTTGGTGATAAGTAGGGGAATGTTTTGGGTGTAGAGATATGTGTGCTGTGTAAGTAGTGTGAGGGTATGATGAGGGGATTTTATTTGTATAAAGTAATTATGTGTTGAGTCGTTAGAATTTATAATTATAATTTTAATTTTAAATTGTTAAAGTTTTGGATTGAAGATAAATGAGTGAAGAATTTTATGGAGTGGTTGTGAGTTGATAGTTAGGATGTGAGGAAGTATGTTTAGAATAAATACTGATTTTTGTGGTTTATACATAAATAAAGATGTGTGTTTGATGAGTTTAGAAATAGGTATATTTTGTTGGATGTTTTAAGAAGATAGAAATAGATTATTTATGAAAGTTTTAGGATATGTGAGTTATGTGGTATGTTGTTTATGGAGAAGTATATAGTAGAGGGGTTTGGAAATGTTTTTGGGGATGATTTTAGAAATTGTGAGATTGATGGGGATATAAGATTTAAGTTTAAATTAATATGGGAAAATGGTTTTAAATTACTTGATTAGAAGAATAATAATGATTAGTAAAGGGGTAAGAATATAATTAATAATGTCTAATGAATGTTAATAATGGAGATTATAGATTATGTTATTGTAATGGGTTTTGATGGAGGATTTGGAGAAAAGGATTAAGGGTGATAGTTTATGTGGTTGAATTGTGTGGGGTGGAAAATAATGATTAATGTTTTTGAAGTATAAGGTGTTTAGAATGTAATTATAGTATTTGTGAGGGTGAGGGGTTGAAGGTTATATAGAGAGTTTGAAATGTTATGGTAGATTTTAATAAGATGGATGAGGGTTATATATTTCTAGAGGAGATTTATGAATATTTAGAGTTTTGTAAAGTTATTAGGTTGGGGATTTGGAGTTGGGGATTGAAAGGTTAATTATGGATAGTGGTAGTGGATATATTGTTAAGGGGGAGGAATGTTAGGTTTTATAAAGAGGTTGTTGTTATGAATGGAAAGGGGTGAGATATGAATAAGTTGGTATATGGTGTAGTGTTGGTTGATGGATTTTAAAGTATATTGTAATATTGGTTAGGTATTATTTTTTTTTTAAGTTATATGTTTAATGTGAATTTATTGGTTAGTGTTGTATAGAGTAGGTATATATTGTAAATTAAGGGAAATAGGGAAGTTAAATTATGGGAATAATATATATTAGATTAGATAGTTGATATTAGATGATATTTTAAGATGAGTAAGGATGAGGATGTGAGAGAAAGATTGGTAGAATGGGTGTATGAAATTGATGTATGTTTGAAGTGAATAGGAATAAATGTGGGAGTTAAGAGGGATAGATTTTTAGTTATTAATTAAGGAAGTATAAAAGATTTTGGGTTAAGATTGTATAAGTTTTTGTTAATAATGGGAGGTAGTATAAATGAATGTGTATATATTATGATGGAAGAAGGTATATTTATATAGGTGAAGGGTAGGTAAAATAAATTAGGGGAATGCAAGAAGTTTAAAAATAGTAATTGAATGTAATAGGATATATAGGGGGAATTATTAATAGAGGTAAGAGGTTATTTGTTTTTTTTTATATTGAATTTATATTGTGATTATATTTGTATGAAGATAAAATTTAGATGTTGAGTATATTAAAAATTGTTTAAGGGAATATGGAATAGGAGATTAAAATGGTAAGAGGGATTAATTTAAGGGAGTATTAATAAAGTAGTGTTTTGTGGGGGTAAAAATAGTTAATTGAAAAAAAATATTATGGATAGATGGTGAGGGTGAAGTGAAATGTTTTAAAAAGTATGTATAAAGTAAGAAGATAGGAGATATGAATGTAAATAAAAGGAGAAAGATGTGGTTAGTGGAATGGAGATTAAATAGATAAGGATAATTTTATGTTGAGGTTTGTAAATTGTATGTTTATAGTTTTTAAATTTATTTTACGTAATTTAAATTTATAGTATTGGATGTTGTAAATTTATTTTTATGTGGGTTGGAAAATAAAGTAGGGGGAGAGGTTAGGAATCTTTGGAGTTTGATTCTCGCAGGCTTTGGCTTAGTCACTACTAACATTGTGTAATCCGCTACAGTAATTAAGCAAGTTGCACAGTACAAATATGATATTGTAAGTAGAGGCGTGATATGGTAAATGTAATTCAACTGTAGATAAGTAAAGGATTGAGTAACTACTTTGTGTATCCTGTTCCATAACTCTACTGCTGTCACTTGTAGTGCAATTCTGGCACGGGTAACCATCCTGCTTATTAACGCTTCATAACGTCCCAGCTTTGTCCGTTTATTCCATTGCTCTTATCTGATTTTCTTGCCTATAACTTTTCTAGACTTACCACCAGCTGTTCTCTCAAGTTCCTGTGCCTACTTTACTTCTGCTATGTTCCTCTGGGTGTGGGACATTCTCCATCACCAATACCAAATAATCCTTAGATAGGAAGCATAGAAGTGCAGATGTACATGAACAAAAAGCAATTATCAATATGGCAGAATTACTGAATAACAAAATAATCAGCAGAAGAAGACTAATCATGGTCAAAAGTGTATCCGTTTCCTCCTACTTTGGTCCCTGAAAACACCCGTACAAAGCAAGGTTAGCTGTAAACACTGGACACATTTCAGTCACAGGTCAAATTGACACCCAACACGGCAGTTTTATTTAAATAATTAAAATAACTATCCCAGAGACCCTTACCCGCTATCCACTAACCCTTAACAACCCGCAACCACTAACTCTACCCCTAACTTATCCTAACCCACTACCCATAACACCTAACCATAACCCTAACAAACCTAACCCTACCACCTAACGCCTTACCGAACTAGCATCATATACCCTAACCCTACCCCAACTAATCCAACCCGAAAAAAAAAAAAAAACACCATGTCAAAGATGGCGAACCATTCCCTCTATCATTTTCGATCTGCATTTTTCTAGCATTATTTTGCTCCTGCTGCTCTGCAATCTTCTTCCCCATTCCTGATTGTTTCCCCTCCATTTTATCCATTATATAGCAACTGTTAGTGGTCAATTTTGTAATTCCTATGTTTTTTCTCCCTTAGACTGCATGGTATAGTAAATTGAATTCCGATTACGAAATCGGCATATCGCCATTCCTAGTTACGAAGTGGCTGGATATTAGAAATTATTCAGGCCGATTTTCCCGAATCAGAATATCTCTCACCACTATTAGTAACAGAAGAATTTTGTTTGGCCCCACAAGAGCCGTTATAACATTGACTACTTGCTCCAAACAATGTCGAGGAAAATTCGCGCCGAATTTATTCACATTAAAAAAAAAATGTGCTAAAACTCAGATGTCCGTTTTATGTAGGGAGAGGACAGATGTCAAGCACCATACACAACCGTATGTTCAGACATAGTGTAATGTTCCAATTAATATCTTAACTTTTAAGCACAACCGTACTACATCTTACAGAATACATTAGCTTCAACCGATGAGTATTTATCTATTGAGAATAAGGCACAGTACAAAAATACATGTCGATATGCCTATACATATATATCACTACTCACTTACCGCAGGCCGCACCAGTTTTTACTCCCGCGTGCATAAGTAGCCTCAGGGGTGGCGCGCCGTTTATACACCATGACGCACGTCTTGCGCGCGTTTCGCACGCATATACAGTGGCAGTGAAGAGATATGTGATGATACGTACATAACACACAGACACAGAAAGCTATAAGATACGCCGACAAGAGTGGACTGTACGCTTCTTAGACAGGTTACATGCTTATACGCTAGTGTCAGCAGATCTGTACCTTATAGTGGCGGCAAAAACCCGGCGATGATGACGACTCAGCGGGCGGACGTAGTGATCTAGTTGACTGTGTGAGTAAGGTTCTACACGTTCCATAGGTCACTGAGTTCTATATATTAGTAAGTATCGAAACAAGAATGAGCACGTCTCCCTTATGTGCTGACGCTTACACAGTATACAGATGGAACGAAGATCGTAACGCGTGCACTATGATGGAGGAGTAGACTCTCTCTACTCACATATCACATCATATCATGTAGTATATAGTTTCTCTCTATCATTCACTCATATAGTATATAGTCTATCACGTATTATAATACTCTCTCTGTGAGTGTGTAATTATGTCTACTACTATCTTATTCTCTATTATATCTATCTATCTCTATATAGTATATATCTCTCTTCATATAGATCGTATGAGTAGGTAGTTGGTATGGTGATATTGTACTATATCTCTATTCATGTTTAGTAGGTAGAATATATATATATTGTGTGTGGGTTTATTTTTTATGTTTAATTTATTTTTTTTGTATGTTGTTGTGTGTTGTTGTGTTGTGTGTGTGTTGTGTTTTTTGTGGGTTTTTTTGTGTGTGTGTTTGTTGGCTTGAGAAAGGAGAGTGTGATCGCGTCTGATTATCTTTATCTTATATCTTTTCTCTCTATATCTAGTCATTATTTGTGTTTTATTGGTTTGTTGTCATATGTATATATTGTATATTGTGTAAGAGCGATCTATATGATGGGAGTGAGATGTTTATAGAGTTGTGTATTTTGTTTCTCTACAAAGAATCTTTATTAAAGTTGATATGAGGTAGATATAATTATGTATTTTATGACACTCTATCAGTATTCGCTATAGTAAGTAGATCACTCACTACAAATTTGTATTACGAGAATAGCAAGTAGATTTCGTACTTGAGTATAAGACTGTTAATAGTGATTACAAGATTATGAGCGGGTAGAATAAGTATGTGGTAAGGTTTTTAAAATGGAGATGATGTGGAAGAAATGAAATGATTAATAAGGTATGATATGGAAGAAAATGAGATATGATAAAATGAGATATAAAGAAAATGAGATGATTAAAAAATATGATTATTTGAAGAAATATGATATGAAGAATTATTATAGAAGGAATTGTGATATTTAAGAAATGTATTATGATAGAAATATATTATTGGAAAAAAATGGTGATATAAAAATGATGATGAGAAGAACATAATATGATTGATAAAAGATTATAAGAAAAATATGATTAATAATGTTATAATTATTAGAATATGATATGAATAAAAATTTATATTGAAATAAATATATGATAATAAAATTATATGATTTGAAGAAATATGAATAGAGAAATTATGGTTGAAAGAAAGTTGATATTATGATAAATGATGATATTGGCAAAAAATTTATAAATTGAAGAAATATATATGAGAAAATAATAATGAAGTAATTAGAAGATGAGAGAAAATATGAAGATTTAACTAAATGGATATATGAAGAAATTATATTAAGAAATGATGATTTAATAAAGATATCATATTTATTTAATATAAATATTATTTTTATGCAAAACAATAATATCGATAACAACCGAGATAAATATCCCCTAAATTGCAAAATGAAAAGAATTATTACAAATGACATAAAAACACATTTATAAAACAATTTATGACAATGGATTAAACTGCTAAATCCAAAACGGAGCAAGAAAACATGTGACCCTTAAAAATCAATGTACGTAGCATTAACTGCATATTGAGTAAAAAAAGACTTCCCTTAAACAATGAATTCAACACCAATTAACATATCTAACATATCGTCCTGCCATACAAAACCAATGTAAATAAACATTGCTAATACATGGTAACTAAAGCGCATTGCTCAGAACACTGAGGGCGACGGGGCAGCAAGTGTACTACACATGTCATGTAAGTGTTCTGAGCAATGCACTTTAGTTACCATGTATTAGCAATGTTTATTTACACCTCTGGTTCCTGTATGGACAGACGATAATGTTAGTATGTTACATTGGTGTTGAATCTCATTGCTTTAAGGGAAGTCTTTTACTCCCATATGCAGTCAATGCCCTACGCTAACATAGATATTTTAAGGGACCACATGCCTTTTCTTGCTCCCCGTTTCTGGATTTAGCAGATTCCCTAATCATTGTCATTCATATTGTTTTATACATGTGTTTTTATGTCATTTATAATAAAATTCTTTTTCACTTTTGCAATTTAGACTATTTATCTCTGTGTTACCATTATCATCAATGCCTGCCCATTATCATCAATGCCTGCCCATTATCATCATCTTCTCCCCATCATCATCATCAATGCCTCCCCATTATCAGCAATGCCTGCCCATCATCACACACAGACAGCACACAAGCACTCTCTCACATACTTATACACACACATACACACACACACAAAGCACCGCACTACATACACATAGACACACACAGAGACACACACAGAGACACACACAGAGACACACACACACACACACACGTCTTACCCGTCCGACGTCCGCGCGCTCTCTGCCACAGCCGGCCGCTGAATGATGACGTCATTCAGCGGCGCTGCTGTGAGAGGAAGCGCCGGCGTCCCCTGGAGCCCGGAGCTGCGGCAGCGGAGGCACGGGGAGAGGTAAGTATTGTGCCAGCTGATGCCGGGCCCTGAGCAAGCGGGGGGGCCCAGTGGCGGCGCTGACACCGCTCTCCTCCGCTAACGGGTGCGGGTTGCCAGACGGCGAGTGGGCCCCCCCGCCTGCTCAGGGCCCCGGCACTTGCCCGGGTGTGCCGGATGCTGACGCCGGCCCTGCACTTACCACAGGCCGCTCACTTGTCTGCAATTAATGGCCCCGAGTTCAGTTCAGTATCACAAACGGTATGTCCACTTCTGTCTCCTTATGCCTAAGCATTTCAAAAATGTCTTATAACGACTGTGCTAGATTAGCTATCTTCCTTAATGCTATTGAGTCTTTTTGACCATATTAATATGAAATTCCCTGTATATACTTTATTTTCTTATTTGACAGACTTGGTTTAACTATTTTGTTTAATTCTGTACATAGCAACTGACGAAGGTCCGATTGTGGACCGAAACGTTTTTGCTGTTTGTTTGCTATACGGATGTAATAAATCTCACATCTTTTGCAAGTTGAGTGCCAGATTCTTTGATTTATATTGTGGATGTTGCCTGCACCGATTGGCTAGCTGCAAAGTGCACACCTAAAGGTAGAAAAAAGAATACTGTTTACTAGAACGCCGCACCTCTGAGCTCTGTACACCGACTCCCCTCATCAAAAAATTGCCCTATGCTCTTCATACACCACCATTATCATAGCCAAAGTGATGAAAATACTTTTGTGGCAACGCAAATATTTTACCCCACTTTTTACCGAATGTTATCGATTTTTCCAGATTTTATACAGTTTTGCTTGTGTTTCCGTTCACGAATCTGAATGTGCCGTATTCCTGCCGAAATCATGGTTGGCGATCATTTTTTGAACAAATTCGCTCATCACTAGTTATGACTTAGTATTATGTTAGTTAATTTCATTGTTTTGAGGCACTGCTCTCGTCTGAAGAAACTTCCTGGTTTTCTCCATTTTTGGGGGATTTTGATTTGGATGAAAGGTCATTGTGTAGACTGTATTATGTGCCGACATTTGTTGTTTTAGTGATGGTGCCAGTTATATCATTTACTTTTTCATTTTTCATGTCCTTATTTGTAAAGGTCAATTACGTAATTCTGTAATTTCCCATATGTGCAGTAATCTCTATGGTACGGCAGCGCAGGTTACGTAAAATCTCTATAAAGAGGAGTTGGAATAACACCATTATGTCTTGTCTGTGTCTGACACAAAAGATCACGAAATTGTTCTGTTCACTCGGAAAGTAGAAAGATCAATGGTCATTGCTGTGTCTATGGGCTAGATAGAAGTGGTTGTGGCTCTAGGAATATTGGAGTGAGATGAATTATGCAAAAATCTGATTTGTAATAGAAGTGAATAGAAATCTAGAAACACTGCAGCTTCCATATTCCTTCTAAGGGAGGTAAAGAAACAGCACAGATGGCTTCACTACTATTATGTCTAATTGTCTCATGGTTGATCACCAGAAAAAGCTCTTTATCATATTTCATGTCTTCTTGATTACTCATGTTTCCCAAACTGTATTCACAGGAAGATTTTCACGCAAACAGGAGATTACAGTCATTCAAGTGATAGAGGCTTGAATATGTTCCAAAATATGAAATCTGATGTGAGTACACTTTCTCTGTGAGAAAACGCAGTGATTTTATAATAGTTTTTTACTGATATAATCATTATTATTATTATTATTTATTATTATTATTGTACATTTTGTACATTTCATCTGACAGATCACTGGTTACTGTTGGCCATCATCGGGTTCTTCACTACAATCCAGGATGTTGTATAGTATTAGTGTAGGATGTGTGTAGATCCAGGCAGAGCTGCTTTCTTCAGTTGGTTGATGGTGATTCTGTGAACATTGAATTGTTGTAAGTGCTTCCTGTGGCTTTGGGGGACAGTCATGACCCATGGCAGCACAGCGCCTGGTAAAGTTTTAATTTCAGCTTTCAGGTCTTGATTAGGGATGAGGGGAACCGTGTATATTCGCGTTCGTCAGGTTCTGCCAAACTGTAATTCAAAGTTCAGTTTGAAATTCAAACCTGACCCTGAGCTTGAACACAAACCCAATAGAAGTCAATGGGGACACAAAGTTTGGTGCTTTAAAATGGCTGTAAAATGGTCATAGTAAGGGTTAGGGGGCTGAAAAAGGAAGATAAATGTGGGTAAGAGCAGGACAAGTGCCCTGCAAACTAGTGTGGATAGGGAATTGACTTAAAATAACATAACATAAAAAAAGAGGCTTGACCAAGAAGTGGAGGAGGAGGAGATGGGGTAAATGTGGTGATGTAAGGGACAAGCGAGGAGTAATCCAAATCTGTTTTTGTGTTTCTTTGCTTGTTTTCTTCATTTTTTGATTGGTTTATGTTTTTATTGAACTGATTTAAAAGAACATAGAATTAAACAGACAAAAATAACAATGTAGACCCAGGAGGTGGAGGTGCAAGTAAAAGAGGAGGTGGATGTGGCTTTAAGTTCTGCTTCTTGCAGTCTTCTCTGAACTTCCTTCTTTTCTTTATTTTTTTTATATAGCGCTAACATATTCCGCAGTGCTTTACAGTTAGCACACATTATCATCGCTGTCCCCGATGGGGCTCACAATCTAGATTCCCTATCAGTATGTCTTTGGAGTGTGGGAGGAAACCGGAGAACCAGGAGGAAACCCACGCAAACAAACGGAGAACATACAAACTCATTGCAGATGTTGTCCTTGGTTGGATTTGAACCCAGGACTCCAGCGCTGCATTGCTAACCACTGATCAAAATGAGGAAATGGTTGCACTTCAACTGCATTAAGGCCTGTCAATGTGAAATACATGTAGTGTGAATAGCAAATAGCTTTTGAAATTTAGGAAAAACACATGAGAAAGGACACCATTGTAGGCATTTACTACAGGCCACCTATGCAAGCTGAAGATATGGATGAACTCTTTATGCATCAAATGGCCAAGTTCTCAAAAAAATATGACATAGTGGTCATGGGAGATTTCAACTATCCAGACATTTGTTGGGAATCTCTCTCAGGCAAAACTAACAGGTCAAGGAAATTCTTATCCTCTCTTGCTGACAACTTTATCTTCCAAAAGGTAGGGGAGAAAACAAGGGGATCTGCTAACTTGGATCTAATCCTTATAAACAGGGAGGAAATGGTTGAGGAGGTAAGAGTGGCTGGGACTCTAGGAGGTAGTGACCATGCTATTTTAGAATTTTGGATAACAAGAGGAGGAAGACCTGTGAAGACTCAGACGTCAAGGTTAGATTTCAGAAAGGCAGATTTTAAGGGACTCAGAAAGAGAATTTGAGGGATCCAATGGCTGGATATCCTTAAGGACAAAAATGTCCTAGAAGGATGGAAAATCTTGAAAAATGAGATTCTCAAAGCACAATTGTTAACAATTCCGAAAAGAGTGAAGAATGGGAAGCATTTAAGGAAACCAGGATGGATGAACACAGAACTTAAACACATGCTAAAAAGGAAGAAAGAAATGTTTATCAAGTGGAAAGAGGGAGGCATATCTAAAGAAGAATATAATGCCGTCTGCAGAACCTGCAGGGCACAAATCAGATTATCTAAAGCTGACAATGAATTAAGGCTTGAAATTGACATCAAAAGCAACAAAAAAGGATCTTGGGGATACGTCAAAAGTAAAAGAAAAGTCAAAGAAGCTATAGGATTTTTACAGGATGAAAATGATGAAATGGTAAGACAGGATGTTGAGAAGGCTGAACTGTTAAATTCCTATTTTGCCTCTGTTTTCTCTCAGAAAGGAAATGTAACATCAACTGATCTTCACTGTCCTATTAAAGGAATAGAAGAATCCAGGATATCTATAAACAGAAAGACAGTGAGGAAACACTTAGCTAACCTAAATGAATTCAATTCTCCAGGTCCAGATGAATTACACCCCAGAGTACTGAAGGAGATAGCAGAAGAAATTCTTGAACCACTGTCCATATTCTTTGAAAATTCTTGGAGAACAGGAGAAGTCCCAGAAGACTGGAGAAGAGCAAATGTTGTTCCTATCTTCAAAAAGGGGAAGAAGGTGGACCCAGGGAACTACAGGCCAGTGAGTCTGACTTCTATACCAGGAAAGATCTTTGAAAAAATTATTAAAGAACATGTATGCAAGTACCTGGAAAAGAATGAAGTGATTAAAATAGAGTCAGCATGGGTTTGTAACTAATAATTTATATCAGACTAACTTAATTTCCTTCTATGACAGAATCACTGACTGGGTGGATCAGAGAAATGCTGTAGATATATTATATATTGACTTCAGCAAAGCATTTGACAAAGTATCTCACTCAATCCTTATTGAAAAAATGACTAAGTATGGAATGGACAAGGCAACTGTTAGGTGGATTCATAACTGACTTAGTGATCGGACCCAAAGAGTGGTCGTAAATGGCTGCACATCCAGTTGGAAGAATGTATCAAGTGGGGTACCACAAGGCTCTGTTTTGGGCCCTGTATTGTTCAACATCTTTATCAATGATTTAGATGAAGGAATTGAGGGTAAACTGATCAAATTTGCTGATGACACAAAGCTAGGAGGGGTAGCTAATACTAGAGAAGAGAGAGCGAGGATTCAAAAAGATATAAATAAACTGGAGCAGTAGGCAGCAACTAACAGAATGGTTTTTAACAGGGAAAATGCAAAGTACTACATCTGGGAAATAAAAATGAAACAAGCATATACAAAATGGGAGGAATAGGGCTAAGTAACAGCACATGTGAAAAAGACTTGGGTATACTAATTGATCTCAGACTGAACATGAGTCAACAGTGTGATGCAGCAGCAAAAAAGGCAAATGCAATTCTAGGATGTATCAACAGAAGCATACAGTCTAGATCACGTGAGGTCATTATTGCCCTCTACTCCTCTTTGGTCAGACCTCATCCTGAATACTGTGTCCAGTTTTGGGCACCACATTTTAAAAAAGACATTAACAAACTGGAGCAAGTTCAGAGAAGAGCCACCAGAATGGTGACCGGTCTGCAAACCATGTCCTATGAGGAACGGTTACAGGATTTGGGAATGTTTAGCTTGCAAAAAAGAAGACTGAGAGGAGACTTAATAGCTGTCTACAAATATCTCAAGGGCAGTCACATTGTAGAAGGATCATCTTTATTCTCATTTGCACAAGGAAAGACTAGAAGCAATGGGATGAAACTGAATGGGAAGAGACACAGATTAGATATTAGAAAAAACTTTTTGACAGTTAGGGTGATCAATGAGTGGAACAGGCTGCCACGAGAGGTGGTGAGTTCTCCTTCAATGGAAGTCTTCAAACAGAGGCTGGACAGACATCTGTCTGGGATGATTTAGAGAATCCTGCTTTGAGCAGGGGGTTGGACCAGATGGCCCAGGAGGTCCCTTCCAACTCTACTATTCTATGATTCTAGATGCTGTAGTTTTAATTACATCCAATCACATTTGGTTCCGACCTCCCTATAAATATAGGCTTTACCAAGTTATTAGCCATAGGTAAGTGTTCACACTAGGCAGTTAGGTCAGGGACCCATCTGATCCATGAGATTACCTTGACGTTGGTGGATGGGCTCACATTTTTTGGCAAAATTTGTTCTAAGCATCTCATGTGTTTTTCCTAAATTTCAAAAGCCATTACGCTATTCACACTTCATGCATTTCACATTGACATGCTTTAATGCAATTGAGTGCAATCATTTCCTCATTTTGATATGGAAGCTGTTTTGTTTTGTTATTTATTGTGCTAACCACTGAGCCACTGTGCTGCCAAGTCGCTGAACAGTTGATATTGACTTGAATCAGTTGCTTGATGTCTGGGGATCATTTATGAGGGCTGTGATCTGAGGTGCTATTTTGTGGCTTCAGAGGCTGATAAATCTCATGCACTTATCATTCTCAGAATAGGCTAATATTGGTATTACTTTATCAGGGTGGTCATGATAAGGGCTAGATTCATTATATTGATTGATGGTTTTCATGACTTGAAGGATATCTTCAAGGTTCTATCAATGTTCCTGGTTGACTGACCTTCATATTTTAAAGTTATGATGGACATACTGTCATTTCTTCATATTCTGGCTTAGTACTGTACTCAACACCGCCTTCAATGTACCAAATCCTATAAGAACACGTAACGCCATAGTATGATCAGTGGAGCCCAAATCTCTTATAGACAGAGTAAATCTAGTCTGTTTAGCCAAGTGGTCAGTAAGAAAACTCCCGGAGAAAAGAGGTAAAGTCAGCTCTTACTTGGCTAAATAGACTAGCTTTATACTGAGGGAAGAGAGACCCAAATATCAGGAAAAGAGAATCACAATAACAAATGAGAATCAATGTCAGATTGGGAGAGCAGCAGCGTTATTATTTGGATGCAATAATAATGATAATTAGTGTCTATTTCTATATGATTTAAGGTATATTAGGTAGTGCTGGTTAATCTATATCCAGGATGTGATGTCGGTGCAGTGGTCTGAATCCTCCATCATCCACCTTATTCTGTCTAAACACCCAGATACAATAATCACTATGAACGTTGGCATCTAGCCAAGCTGTACCAAAGTTATTAGTGATTGTGGACATTGAAGCGGATGACAGCTGTAATATATACATGGAACCCCGACTACGAACTTTCTCATTCAATCCTTGCTGGGCAATGAGCTCCAATGCAACTCCTTAATACTCAGGATCTATGGGATCATTAGATATTCCAGCACAATACAAAACACTTAGTGTAATATGGCTGCCTCTATACATACCCACCTAACACCGCATGTATTGTGCCCACCAATAGTTGCATGCTGTCACCAGTACCGTATTCCTGGTTTTGCACTGTGTGATATTATAGCTAATGACATTTTATTTTACTATTTATTCAGGAGATCAATCTCACTGTGAATTCAGAATTTTTCCTATTAGGATTTCAAATGGCCAACGTTCAACTATTTTCTTGTTCTGTCTTCTTCTGGTGGTTTACTGTGGAACAATATGTGGGAACATCCTGATCATTACCCTGGTGTCCACCACCAAGAACCTCCACACCCCAATGTACTTCTTCATCTCACAACTGTCCATCAGTGACATCTTCGTGCCCACAGATATTGTCCCCAAGATGCTTCACATCCTACTGAATAATGGGGGATCCATTACAGTTAATGGATGTATCACTCAATTTTATTTTTTCTGTGCAGCAGAAATTTTTGAATGTTTCCTCCTTACAGTGATGTCTTATGACAGATATGTGGCCATCTGTTACCCGCTCCGTTATACCTCTATCATGACAAGTGACCGCTGTGTGGTATTAGCCGCCATCTGTTGGGTGCTGGGTTTTTCTAATGCACTGATGTACTGTATAACAATATCGATGCTGACATTCTGTGGACCGAATATCATTGACCACTTCTTCTGTGATATTTCTCCTTTACTAGAAAGAGCCTGCTCAGCACTTACGCTATTGAGTTAGTGGCCTTCATATTGTGTTTCCCGATCCTCTTCATCCCTCTCACAGTGATTATAATATCTTATATATCAGTAGACAGAAAGCCTTCTCCACCTGTAGCTCCCACCTCACTGTGGTCTCCATCTTCTACTTCACGCTCTTAAGTGTTTATCTGTTTCCTAAGGCCTCTTTCACATTTCCGGCGGGCGCCTGGCGGCGCCCCCGGCATTTTGCCGCAGCGCCGCATGTGAAAACCTTTCACACTTCCGGCGGCCAAAATGCGTTTTTTTGCCGGATGGTTTCTGATGCTTGGAGAGATCAGAAACCATCCGGCAAAAACAAAAAACGTTACATGCAGCGTTTTTTCCGGACGCCGCAATGTACATTTGCGCCGCATCCAGACAAAACCGCATGCAACGCATTGACATGCGGCGCCATCCGGCGCTAATGCATGTCAATGCAAAAAAAGCCGCATGCGGCGCATCAGATTTTCAGATGCGGCGCTGCGGCAAAATGCGCCCGCCGGATGTGTGAAACCAGCCTAAAGGAGAAGAGACCTTAAACTTTAATAAACTCCTATCACTTCTATACACTGTATTCACTCCATTGATCAACCTCATTATCTACAGTCTGAGAAATAAGGACATCAAAAAATCTCTACTGGAAATGATCAATAAATGTGAAATATTTAGTAACGATATATTATTATCCAGATAAAATATGTAGTTGGAATGTAGTTGGAATGTATTTTTCTGAATTTTTGAAACAGATTGATTTTTTGCACACACATCATGTACACTGTGTGCTTTTAAGAAGCTTTTTTTTATAAATCTATACTTGATAATCTAGCAATATAATGCAAGAATGAACTGGAAGAAGTGAAAGCGCAGGATGAGCGGCAGCAATTGTATGTGAAGAACACTGAGCTATTCCAGATAAAGACGGGGTATTAGACTGCCCATCTGTGTGTAATAACTAGGGATGAGCTTTCCCATATTGCAATATCGGAAATCGGCCCATTATTTGCTATATCGGAATTCCGATTTCCGATTCCGATATTTTTTTCACATCGGAAATTGGAAATCGGAAATCCCATAATCATTCAGCCTCTGAGCGCTCCGTGGAGCCAACCAGGAGCTGAAGAATTGCTGATAACATTGTGTAACTCCCCCAAGCTTGGTAGGAGGCGTCCAAACTTGCTAGCTAGGGGCTGCGCTGTGATTGGCTGGCTGGATGGTGTGATCAGGCAGTATAAAGGCAGCGCCTGCCATTTTAGCCTCACTCTACTGTGAAAGCAGATAGGGATAGGTTGCTGTTGGAGATAGGGAGAGATCTCGAATCTAATAGTGAAATTGCCGTTCTGAATCCATCAATAGAGATGAAGGCAGGGAGTAAGGGACGTCCCCGTGGCGGCCGTGGAAGAGGTGCATCAGCAGCTAGACATGGTGCGCATCCAGAGCAAGCAGCAGGCCCAAGTCACTCAGCACCTACTTTCACCAGGCAGCAGTAATTTATGCGCAGCTTGTTAGGAGCACAGGGCCATAGGCTGATAGAGGATCAAGTAGAAACCGTTGTTGGTTGGATGGCAGCTGAGGCATCCACCTCAATAAGCGCATTATCCTCGCAGAACCTCTCCACCACATCGGGTTAGGCCACTGAAGAGCAGCACCCATCTGCTTCTTCATCGCCCACTAAATTGCCCAGACATTCAGAAGGCCAGGAGCCAACCTTAATCCTCTTCTCAGAATCTGTTGGCTTGGAATCTGTGTGCCAGCCAGACTGCATTCCTGCAGCTGAAGAAGAGGTAGTGTGTACAGATGCGCAACCACTGTGTGCGTCTGAGGAAGAAGTGGAGGGTGGGCCAGTGCCCACAGTGACCAGACCCCAGTCAGCAGATGATGATGAAACTCAGCTGCCAGTTTCTGCTGATGAAAGTGTATTGAATGCCGAGGTCCTTTACCCATCATGGCATTCTGAGGGGCAGCAAGCAAGTAGGGATAGCTCAGAGGAAGAGCTTGCAGGTGTGGCACAGCGTGGCCGTCAACTTGGGAGAGGAAGAGGGAATATTTTATTGTCTGCTTCCTCAACTTCAGCTCCCGTTAGGATCAGGTCTCTTTTAAAGAGCACAAGGGGTGCGCCCAAGAGTTGTGGTGCATGGGCCTTTTTCGACCAAGTTGCAGATGACGTTACAGTAGTCAGATGCAAAGCTTTGTCGACAAACTGTGCGGAGAGGGAAGAACGTCAGCAACCTTAATACCAACAATATGTTGACGCATGTCAGGAAGAGGCACCCTGTGGAGTGGCAGCATCACACCCAAGATGATTCGCCACCTGTAGCTGGTCCCCCACCTTCCATCTCTTCAGCCACCTCTTCCTCCAGCTTGCAAACAGCTGCTCCTGCTTCCTCGCCAGAATGCCAGGGTGCATCAGCAGGCAGTGTTGTATGGCGGCACACTGTCTGTACTTCGTCAGCATCATCATCCCAATCGCTGGCATCCTCACACTCCCAATCCAGTGTGCAGCTATCTGTCACACAGGTGTGGGAGAAAAGGAGCCCGTACTCGGCAAATCACCCACGAGCAGAAGGCATGAATTCTCGCATTGCCAAACTGCTTGCAGTGGAAATGCTACCATTCTGCCTGGTGAGCAAGCCAGCCTTTATCAATATGTTGGGGTTTGCAATCCCACAATACATCGTTCCCAGCCGCTTCTACTTCAGCAGGCAAGCTGTCCCCGCCCTGCAACAGCATGTGGAGCGTAAAATTAAGCATGTGCTACAAAATGCAGTTAGTAGCAAGGTCCACCTGAACACCGACGCGTGGACCAGTCTGCATGGCCAGGGACGCTACATTTCCATCACCGCCCATTGGGTAAATGTAGTTGAGCATGGAACTGAAGTAGACAGTGCAAGTGCGCGGGTCCTGCCAGCTCCATGGATTGCAGGCCTCTCCTCCGTACAAATTGACTCTTCCTCATACTCCTCGTCAGACTCGCCTGTACCCAGACATACCACAACAACCAATTTCAGCACTGCATCGGCCAAACATCAACAGGCCGTGTTGAAATTGGTTTATCTGGGTAATGTTAGCCTCAACGCAAACGAGCTGTGGAACACGCTCAAGGAGCAGAGCGACATGTGGCTTGCGCCGCTCAACCTCCTGCCAGGTATGGCGGTGTGTGACAATGGTGGAAACCTGGTCACGACTCTGGGCCTAGGTGGTCTGACTCACATTCCATGCCTTGCCCATGTCCTAAACTTGGTGGTGCAGAGTTTCCTTAGGAACTATCAGATACCAGTGCTCTCATTTGCGGCTTTCAAGCATGCTTGCATCGAGCCTTTCAGCCATGCAGTGCAGATTAGGCCTGCCTGAGCACCACATCTTTGTTGACCTCCCCACCAGGTGGAATTCGACTTTGCATATGCTGCGGAGGTTGTGTGAGCAGCAACCTGCAATTATGGAGTTGCAGCTGCAGCAGGTGCAAAGTAGGCGACACACATCTCACCGATCCCACTTTACAACCACAGAGTGGGCAACCATGAGGATATATGCACCATTTTGAAGTGCTTCGAGGACTCCACTCTGATGGTGAGCGTGGATGCTGCCCTACTCAGCCTGACTATTCACCTTATATGCCTTATAGAATCATCACTTAAAGGACTAAGGGATGAGGTTTCTCAGGAGAAGGAGTATGAAGAGACACTTGCATAAACCAGGCAATCTTCATCGGCCCGGTTGGTACAAAGCTCTGTGGGTGCCTCACAAAGGTCCAGGCAGGACACAGCAAGCGAGGAGGATGAGGAGGACTATGAGGATGAGCTACAGGAGGAAAGTGCACAGCGCTCTACTAGTAGTCACCAGAGCGTGGATGGGGTGATGCAGATCAGCCAGAGCACATTCCTCCAGCTGGTGACAGCGATGCATGGCCAGTTGGCAGACTTCAGCACATGAGTGACTTCATGCTGCAGTGTCTGAGAAAAGACCCACGCATGGCTCGTATTCTCCACACAAATTACTCTTAGATCCATGTTACCGGGAAAGCCTTGAAAGCCTAATTACACTGTTGAACCGGGCGCGTAAAATGCAGGAGTACCAAGAAGTACTGGTTAATTAACTCATGTACTCTTTTCCACCACATAGCAGTGCTGCGCGTGCATTAGCAGGCACCTCAGTGCGCCCTGGGCCCAGCGGAATCTGTTTACAAGCCGGTAGCAGTAGCAGTACATCTGCTTCTGACAGGTTCAGTATACCCAACCTGTTCCAATGGTTTCTGAACCCGCAAACAGTTCGGGCACCATCAGCACAGACAGTGCAACTCACTAGGAGGCAACGTTACCGTGACATGGTAGCACAATACCTCTTTACCCCTGTCAGTGGGCTTCAGGATGGATCTGCCTTCTTCAAGTTTTGGGTATCCAAGTTGGATACATTTTTCCAATATCGGAAATTGGAATTCCGATACAATTTCGGGCAATATCGCTCATCCCTAGTAATAACTTATTGAGATGATGACACTGACCATCAAGAGAGGAGGTGATGAAGTTAACCAAGAAGATCCTTGATTGTGCCGGTTAGCAAGGCAAGTCGGACCCTAGATTTCTTGTGGGTTAAAAAGTGTCTCGTTAGAAGCAAGCAAAAAGTTTACTGATGGAAAGATATATGACACGCATGGCAGGGCTGAGGGGGGACTCTGAATCGGACTGGACAGTTATTTGGGGGTTATCACGGGGCCGTGATCCATTTCCATTGCCCTGGCTATGTCATAAAAAGGGGATAATCATATGGTATTGAGTCGTGACGCAACCCATGGTGTTTGGCATTGGGTGGCTGACGCTGCGGTTCAGGTCTACTGGGGCTGATGGTGACGCAGCAAAGATGGTACAGCTCCCATGGGTAGAGCAGTGCCCCAGGGCAAATATTTTTGGCTGCTCAGGTGATGGTGAACGTTGGGGTTCAGAGAATAAGTAAGGGATACAGAGAAGTGCAGTTTTCTTTATCTTTTACTTCTTGGTAGATGAAAATGCAATCTGAGATACCAGTTACAGATGACAGAAGGAGTCTGGCTAGGCTGGAGGCACTCAGGGGGTCCACCCTGCCAGGTGGGGTTGGGGACCTTCCTGTTGCACTCTCTTTTTGGGTCCCTGCTGCCTGTAGCTAAGCTGCGACCCTCTCCTGCATGTTGGTTTTAATCAGTATGGCGGACAACGTGAGTCTATCACGGGCAATGCCTTTTCACTGTCAGCCTCGGGCTCTTGGTCTGCTGTGGTGCCTCTGGGTGTTTGGTGTGGGCAGGGAGCTTGCAGTCCCCTGCCCTCCCGATTCGGCCATCGGGGCGCACAGCACCCGACCAGCCAAGGACTCTGGCATCCTTTTTGTCAGCACTCTGCTCCGGGGTCAGCTCCACACAGTTTTCAATTCCTCAGATCCATTGACTTCGCTCCTATTCCTTCCAGTCCACAGACCAACTGCCAAACAGACTTAACTTACTCCTCCTCCCAACCAGAGAGAACAGCTCCCCTGAAGTCAGGTCTAAAGCTTCCCACTCTGGCCTGGAGCAAGAATTGTGATGCATTCTTTTGTATTACCTTGCATTGGGACCCCCCTGCCTCCAGGCATGATGTCACCCCTAAGAGGGAGGCAATGTCACCGTGGCAAACGGACTCTGGGGTGCCACACATGCTTTTCAGATCCTCACTCTAAAGACAAAAAGGAATTTATCCCACTTTTGGAAGGAATCATATTTAGCACATTACATTTTTTTTAATAATAAAATGCTACAAAATATTTTTTACTTCAGTAAAAAAATGTAAATCATCATGGACTGTCTAAAATAGCTTTTTCCTTTCCTTATAAACTGTACATGGTAGTGGATGTGTGCCCTCAAAAAGTGATGGTCTATGGACAGATTATAATATATAAAGTATATAAAGTGGTGCAAGAAAGTTTGTTAACCTTTCAGAATTGTCAATACTTCAATATAAATTTGAAATAAAACTTTTCTCACATGTCCTAAAAGTAGAACAAGAACCACCAAATCAAACAATTATAAACATATTAGATTTTGTCAGATTTTATTGAGAAAAATGATCCAATAATCATATCTGTGAGTGGCAAAAGTATTTGAACCTTTAAACTTGGAAATAAGAGAAAGGTGAAATTAGAGTCTGCTGTCTTTAATCAATTGAGTGAAAATCCGGTCTGAATAAGCCGTCTGTGCTATTTAAAGAACAGGGATGTACCAAAGTCTAAACAAATCATGTTTGTGGAAGTGTTTCATAGCATAAACAAAGCAGATTTCTGAGGATCTCAGAAGAATTATACATGCTCATCAGGCTGAAAAGGTTGTAATATTATCCTTAAAGAGTAGTGTTGAGCGATACGATACCGCAAGTATCTGTAATGTATGTGGTACAGTTCATATAGCATCTTGTGCTTGGGTGCGATGAAAATATTGAGACACAGGTTGATAAAGAAAGTCTTGTATTGCTTCATACAAATTGGCAAAAATAAACACACAGGTTGCAAACACAGAAGCAGGAGACACAGCAGGCCAGAGTAATCTAAGCTCAGCAATAACTCTCCACAACAGATTCAGATCTTCTTCTCTGTTACCGCAAGTCCATGCAAACGTGAGGCTCTCAAGAGCAGAGTTCAGAGTCCACAAGTGCTTCAGAGTTCCTCAGTAGGAATGGCTGGAGTACAAGGTCCAAGGCTTCAGGAGTCAGAACACAGGTTCACTGCAGGCTAGATTCTGAACCACTGATTGCTCAGCTGTGGCTGTTTAAGAAGCAAACGGAGAGAATCAGGGCGGGAACATGCAAGCTGGAAAACTCCATTTTGACTGAGGGCAAGATAGCTGCAGCAAAACAGAAAGCAAAATGGCCGACGAACAAACTGAGTTTCAGAAACAGATACACAGAACCTTGCATTACTCCCCCCTTAGGGACAACCTCCGGATGACCTCAGACCAGGCTTGTGTGGGTACCTCTGATGAAACTGACGGAGCAAGCGAGGAGCATTAACGTTATTGACTGGCTCCCATGAGTTGTCCTCCACTGGGTAGCCCTGCCATTTAATCAGATATTGTAACTGATTTCTATACAACCTGGAATCTAAAATCCTTTCCACCACAAATTCCTCCTGACCATCGACTAGCACTGGGTCAGGGCAAGGAGAAGAACGTCCAGGAAACGTATTGGGTGTCGCAGCCTTTAGTAGGGATACATGAAAGACAGGGTGGATTCTCATAGTTCTGGGCAATTGAAGACGACAAGCAACGGCACTTATAATTTTACTGATTTTATAGGGTCCAATGTACTTATGTCCCAACTTAGACGATGGAATCCTTAACTTAAGATTTCTGGTTGACAGCCAGACCAGGTCTCCTACCTTAAAAGCTGGTGCAGGTTTACGAAATTTATCTGCTGCCTTCTTGTACCTTTCCTGAGCCGATTCCAGATTCTCCTTTAGAAGATCCATATTCTTCTGTAAAGTCGTGACTCTTTCAGCCACTGCTGGCAAAGGCGTCTCTATGGGAAATCGTGGTAGAATGTTAGGATGATAACCTAGATTAGAGTAAAAAGGAGACTGTTTAGTGGAGGCACTCTGAGAGTTGTTGTAAGAGAACTCAGCCAATGGAAGTAGATCCACCCAATCATCCTGTAGGTGGCAGATAAAGCAGCGGAGATACTGCTCCAGGGTTTGATTGGTTCGTTCGGTTTGTCCATTAGTCTGGGGATGAAAAGCAGAAGAAAGGTTTACTTTAATGTCCAATGCTGCACAGAAATTTTGCCAAAACCTAGAAGTGAATTGCACCCCTCGATCCGAAATAACCTCATCCGGTACTCCATGTAAGCGAAACACATCTTTAATCATCAAATCTGATGTCTGTTTTGCAGTGGGTAAGCCGACACAAGGGATAAAATGAGCTGCCTTTGTTAGACGGTCAACCACCACTAGAATAGTGTTCTTCCCTTGAGAGGTTGGTAATTCCACAATGAAGTCCATAGAAATGGATCCCCACGGGCGGGACGGGGTGGGAAGAGGCTGTAACAGACCAGTTGGTGAAGAGCGAGGTGTTTTGCATCTTGCACAAACCTCACACGAAGTGACATAGTCCAAAACATCCTTCCTACAAGTGGGCCACCAAAAGAAACGAGAAAGAAATTCCTGTGTCTTCAGAATTCCCCTATGCCCGGCTATTTTGGAATCGTGAATGAGTTGCAATACTCTCAATCTGACTGTTTCAGGTATATACAGACGTTGTCCCAGAATCCACACACCATTCTTAAAGACAAGACTTACGTCCCTTGGGGGTTGAGCCAAAAAAGAATCCGCATGGTATGCTTCCTTGATGTCTTTAATTAGGTCTTGATGATGAATCACTCCTAGGAATCTAGAGTCAGGAAGAATAGTCTTAGGAGGAGTAATTGGACGTGTCTCTGCTGAGTAAATCCTAGAGAGTGCATCAGCCTTTCCATTGCGCGATCCTGGTCTATAAGAAATAATAAAATTAAATTGGTTTAAGAAAAGATTCCAGCGAGCCTGGCGAGGAGTCAGGCACTTAGCCGACCTGATAAACTCAAGATTACGATGGTCTGTCAGAACGACTATTTGCTGTGCAGCTCCTTGAAGAAGGTGTCTCCATTCTTTGAAGGCGGCAATAATGGCCAACAACTCTCTATTGCCCACATCGTAGTTCTTCTCAGCCGAAGACAACTGCTGGGAAAAGAAGGCACAGGGATGCAAGACATTCTTCTCACCTGTTCTCTGAGAGAGTATAGCTCCCACGGCACAGTCTGAAGCATCCACCTCTATTATGAAGGCAAGCTCTGGGTTGGGATGTACTAGGATAGGTGCAGTGGTAAATTTATTTTTTAGACGGGAAAATGCTTCCTGGGCTTGGGGAGTCCAGAGAACTTAGACTCTTTCCGGGTAAGTTGGGTGATAGGTGACACTACCTCAGAGAAATTTCTAATGAAACGTCTATAGAAGTTTGCAAACCCGATGAAGCGCTGTACCTCCTTCACATTTCTAGGACTTGGCCAATCATTGATGGCTTGGGTTTTACTTCCATCCATACTAATTCCTTGTGTAGATAGTACATACCCCAGAAATTGAATTTCGGTCTTATGGAATTCACACTTTTGAAGCTTGATGTAAAGATGATTTTGTCTTAAACGTTCCAAGACCATTCTCACATGTCCATGATGTTCCTCTGTGGAGTTAGAAAAAATTAAAATATCATCCAAATAAATTACCACAAATGTATCCAGGAGATCCCTGAAGATGTCATTCACCAAGTGTTGGAAAGTGGCTGGGGCGGTACTCAGACCAAAAGGCATAACTAGATATTCAAAGTGTCCATAGCGTGACCTGAATGCAGTCTTCCATTCATCCCCAGGTCTAATACGGACTAAGTTATAGGCCCCACGAAGATCTAGTTTAGAAAAAATTTGGCATGTCGCACTCTCTCCAATAACTCAGGGATTAAAGGCAATGGATAACGGTTTCTAATAGTAACCTTATTGAGTTCCCTATAGTCTACGCATGGTCTCAGGGATCCATCTTTCTTCTTTACAAAGAATATGGGTGCCCCTGCAGGAGATGAAGAGGAGCGTATGAAGCCCTTGGCTAGATTTTCGTCTATGTACTCTTTTAAAGCCTTCAGCTCGGGCCCCGCCAGGGGGTAGATCTTACCAAAAGGTATCTCTGCTCCAGGCAATAATTCAATTGGACAATCATATGGACGGTGAGGAGGAAGCTGGTCAGCGTTCTTCTTGTCACATAAATCCACATAGTCCTGGTATACAGCTGGTAGTTCAGGGACTGACATGGTTCCTTTAGGAACAGAGCAAGCTGAAATTTTTGGACTCATCTGTTTCTCTGGAAAGTGTAATTCCTTGGTCTCCCAGTTAATGGTAGGATTCTGAGCCTGCAGCCATGGTAGCCCTAGAATAATGGGAAAGTGAGGAGAAGAGATAAGCATAAAGGACAGTTTCTCTTGATGATCTTTACCCATAAGAACCTTCAAAGGCTCTGTTTCCTGATCCACTGGTCCAGAGGTCAGCAGGGAGCCATCCACAGTTTCCATCTGTACTGGAGTAGCCTTCTTCACTGAACGTATTCCCTGTTTCAGAGCAAAGGAGACATCCATAAAATTTCCACTTGCACCTGAGTCGATCATAGCAGAGCTAGACACCCAGGCTGAGTCAACCCAGAGTTTGATGGAAAGAAAACAGTGAGAATTGTTTTTTTTACAACTCAGCTGGGACACCGCTGAGGAAACTTGAAAGATGGCAGCATTTACACAGTCAACGTCCTCAGAGGTAACGGAGTTTAAGTCCGAGAAATCAAGATCTGTTGCTGCAGATCTCTCTGGAGCCTGAGGCTCGGACCTGACAGATCCCCTCTCGCAACACTCACAGTGAATGAGTGCTGCAGTAGTCTTACGAGAACGGCTGGGGCAGTTAATAATAAAGTGCCCTGACTTACCACAATAAAAACATAGATTCTCCTTAAAACGATGTTCCTTGCGTGCATCACTAACCCGTCGTAGTAAAGAGTCTACCTGCATGGGTTCAGGTTCAGGTTCCCGTGTAATCCTATTCAAAGGTTCCTTAGCTGGAGAGGAAGGTAGGAAAAGGTTAGTACGATTGCTTTCGAACCATCTCTCTTGCCTGCGTTCAGTTAAACGAGTATCAATACGGATGCAGTAGTTAATAAAGTCACCTAACGCAGTGGGAGGGTCGGCACGAGCAAGTTCATCCTTAATCAGTGGGGATAACCCCTTTCGAAAAATAGATTTTTTGGCGGAATTGTCCCAGGTGGTATCAAGGGCCCATCTCCTGAAATCCAAGGCATATTCAGCTACCGAGTGCTTACCTTGGCGCAAAGCTAACATGGCTGCTTCAGCTGTTGCACCTCGATTGGGGTCATCAAACACCTGCCCCATGGCTGAAATAAAATCATCAAGGTGATTCAAACAATCATCCTCAGTCTTAATCAGAGGGTTTGCCCACATCAAAGCCTTGTTGGTAAGCAACATAATTATAGTAAGCACCTTAGATCGTTCAGTAGGAAATTGTGAAGCATGTGCAGAAAAAAAAAGATTGCATTGATTAACAAATCCCCTGAATTTTTCACGTTCACCACCAAAACGAAAAGGGGGCAACTTGGGAATCCCAGAACTCGGGGCCACGGCAGGAGCCTGGATTCGCCCCTCCAGAACCTCAATCCTGGCTCGCAAATCCTGGGTAGTCTGTCCAACCACTTGCAAATTGTGATTATTTAGGTCCTGAAGATTTGTAAAACGGGTCTTTATATTCTGCAAATCTGCAAGGATATTATCAGTCACTCCACAAAGTTCCTTTATGCGGGCCTCCATTTTCCAGATCTTTTAAGACAGGATACTGGAAGAAGAGGAGAAAAAAAAAAACAATAGTGTTCACCTGTGGCAACACTGAAGAAAGAAAAAACTTTAAGGGAACTGCTCACCTGGAATGGTTGTGAGAAGTCACAACCACTATCATCACAGAAAGCTTTCAACCAGACATCTGATATCCAGAGTTTCAGCAGACAAAAA
Organism: Oophaga sylvatica; assembly: GCA_033576555.1. Taxonomy (NCBI): domain Eukaryota; kingdom Metazoa; phylum Chordata; class Amphibia; order Anura; family Dendrobatidae; genus Oophaga; species Oophaga sylvatica. Next base: position 562,831,414 of record JARQOD010000004.1, read on the forward strand.
GAGAAGAGAAAAAAAAAAAAAAACAATAGTGTTTACCTGTGATAACACTGCAGAAAGTAAAACTTAAGGGAATTGCTCACCTGGAATGGTTGTGAGAAGTCACAACCACTGTCATCACAGAAAGTACAACCGGACATCCGATATCCACAGTACAGCAGACAAGCCTTTCCAGACCCAGCAGACACTAACGTTTGGCTTCAGAATCTTGTAATGTATGTGGTACAGTTCATATAGCGTCTTGTGCTTGGGTGCGATGAAAATACTTGAGACACAGGTTGATAAAGAAAGTCTTGTATTGCTTCATACAAATTGGCAAAAATAAACGCACAGGTTGCAAACACAGAAGCAGGAGACACAGCAGGCCAGAGTAATCTAAGCTCAGCAATAACTCTCCACAACAGATTCAGATCTTCTTCTCTGTTACCGCAAGTCCATGCAAACGTGAGGCTCTCAAGAGCAGAGTTCAGAGTCCACAAGTGCTTCAGAGTTCCTCAGTAGGAATGGCTGGAGTACAAGGTCCAAGGCTTCAGGAGTCAGAACACAGGTTCACTGCAGGCTAGATTCTGAACCACTGATTGCTCAGCTGTGGCTGTTTAAGAAGCAAACGGAGAGAATCAGGGCGGGAACATGCAAGCTGGAAAACTCCATTTTGACTGAGGGCAAGATAGCTGCAGCAAAACAGAAAGCAAAATGGCCGACGAACAAACTGAGTTTCAGAAACAGATACACAGAACCTTACAGTATCGGGTATCGGCCGATATTAGCTGTATCGGACTTTCGATACTTAGTTCCGATATTTTCCATATATCGTATACCGGAATCGGAAGTTCCCATAATTCTTTGAGAGGCAATGTGATTTTAGTCAGCCAATGAGGAATCCTAAGAAGTGTGGGCACATCCTGTACTGCTGCGGTCATGTTAACTAATGGCATGGCTGTGATTGGATGCTGAAATGATGTCAGAATGCACTATAAAAGGCGCCGCCGCCATTTTAGCGTCACTGTGCTGTGAATTCAGTAAGGGACAGAACGCTGCTGTACTGACTCTGAGGGACAGTTAGAGATTGCGATTTAGTGTACTGTGCTGTAGGCAGGCTAGCACCAACCGCTGTGTAAAGCTTCCTTTTGCCTGCAGTGTTGTTTTAACAGCTCTGCAAGGTGTGTGTGAGTGCAGGTGACGCTGCAGTTTGCTCTGCATCCAACGCTGTCTGTAGGCATCTGCACATGTCACTCACAGACTATTTTTTTTTTTAACTATTAGTGTGACGCTCTTCCATCCGTATCCAATACATTGGTTGCAAACACTATAGAAGTAGACAAAGGAGTAGCCTTTCACAGATTGTGAACAGTTGTGTTTCAGTGTTCACTTCAGTCTGTGTTTTTTATTTTTTGAGTGCACATCACGCTCCAGTTACTTGTTCAAGCACTGCTGCTTGTACTCTGCTGAGCGTGTCTCAGTTCCTCATCCTTTTCATTTCTCTCCAATTGGTTCTGCTCCATTCCATTTAAAATAAATATAATCTATTAGTGTGACGCGCTTCCATCCGTATCCAATACATTGGTTGCAAACACTATAGAAGTAGACAAAGGAGTAGCCTTTCACAGATTGTGAACAGTTGTGTTTCAGTGTTCACTTCAGTCTGTGTTTTTTATTTTTTGAGTGCACATCACGCTCCAGTTACTTGTTCAAGCACTGCTGCTTGTACTCTGCTGAGCGTGTCTCAGTTCCTCATCCTTTCATTTCTCTCCAATTGGTTCTGCTCCATTCCATTTAAAATAAATATAATCTATTAGTGTGACGCGCTTCCATCCGTATCCAATACATTGGTTGCAAACACTATAGAAGTAGACAAAGGAGTAGCCTTTCACAGATTGTGAACAGTTGTGTTTCAGTGTTCACTTCAGTCTCTGCGTAATAACCACACTTAGGCCTTATAACTTTTCTGACTTTCTTTATCAATCTACCAAGATGAAGAAGTCAGTGAGTAAGGCACGTGGTCGTGGCCGTGGAGTTTCAGCAGGGAGAGGACGTGGGATTCTGTGGCTGCTGCCGCCCTCAGTGACACAGCATCCACCATTTATCCCCGTGAGCGTTCCTTTATGCGCACTTTGGTAGGAGCTCGGCGTGCCCCCCTGCTGCGGGAAGAACAAATTGAAGCCGTTGTTGGTTGGATGGCAGCCAATGCATCGACTTCAATTCCTTCCACCTCCTCTCAGGAACACAACACTGTTGAGCAACCATCTGTCTGTTCACCGCCTGTAAAATTGGCCAGGCAGTCAGAGAGTTCTGTACAGGAGCCAGCTGAGTCTCTGCTTCTGTTCTCAGAATCTGTTGGCTCGCAAACACGGGCACAGGCAAGCAGCATTCTGCAATTTGAAGAAGAGGGAGTATGCAGTGATGCGCAACAGCTGTGTCTCTCTCAATCTGAAGAGGCGGGTGAGCCAGTGCCGATGGACAGCACACCGCAGAACGCATCTCATGATGATGATGAGACTCAGGTGCCAGGTTTTGTGGAGCATGGTGCTGCCTAGACCATCCAACAGCAGCAGGTGTTGGAAGAGGGTAGTGGAGATGATGAAGTCCAAGACCCAACATGGCGTGAGCAACAGGAAGGTGGTGGGAGCAGCTCTGAGGAAGAGATTGGCCCAACGGTACAAAGAGGAGGGAGAGGTAGGCTGCAGACTCGCTTGCCTGTAGCCTCCAGTTTGGCACCTGTTGGGAGCAGTTCTCTTAGAACTGTCAAAATTGGAGCTCCCATGACTTGCACTGCGTGGTCCTTTTTTGACAGACTTGTAGATGATATTTGCTATGTTCAATGCAAGCTGTGTAAGCAAAAAGTTAAAAGAGGTAAAAATATCAGTAACCTGAATACCACAAATATGTGGAAACATGTATGGACAAAGCACGTAGCTGAGTTACAAAGACACACTGGAGATTTAGGCCAACCTACAGCAGCACCTACATCTTCAGGTCGTGTTGGAGCCTCTACCTCCAGCTCACACACACCTGGTTCGGCTTCCTCACAGGATCTCCATGGAAGAACCTCGGTCACTATTGTCCATAGACAAACTGTTATTCCACCCACAGCAGCAAGTTCACAGTCATCCTCACACTCCCAGACCACAAAACAGCCATCGGTACCACAGGCATGGGATAAAAGACGGCCATACTCGGCAAACCATCCACGAGCACAGGCTCTGAATGCTGGCATTGCAAAACTCCTGTCCCTTGAAATGCTGTCATTCAGGCTGGTGGAGACTGACAGTTTCAGGAACTTAATGGCATTGGCAGTCCCACAATATAATGTGCCAAGCCAATTTTATTTCAGCAGGCAAGCCGTCCCTGCTCTGCAAAAACATGTCGAGGGAAACATTAAATATGCGCTACTAAACGCCGTCAGTAGCAGGGTCCACCTGACCACCGATGCGTGGACCAGTACCCATGGCCAGGGACGATACCTTTCCCTCACTGCCCATTGGGTCAATGTTGTGGAGCCGGGTACAGATCTTGCCAGTGGCGCTGTACGTGTTCTGCCAACTCCAAGGATTGCAGGAATCCAGTCTGTACACATTGATTCCTCCTCCTACTCCAGTTCCTCAGAATCATCGCTGCACGAGCCGTCACGGTATACCTCCACATGGACCCGTGAACGCTTACCTGTTGCGACCGATATGAGCACAGCCGTGGCCAAACGTCAACAGGCCGTCCTGAAATTAATTTCCATGGGGAATCGAAGCCACACAGCGCAGGAGCTCTGGGATGCCATCAAGCAGGAGAGCGACGTGTGGTTTTTGTCAGCTAATCTCCAGCCAGGCTTGGTAGTGTGTGACAATGGCCGAAATCTGGTGGCAGCTCTGGGCCTTGGCAACCTCACTCACATACCATGTCTGGCACATGTGCTCAACTTGGTCGTGCAGAGTTGTTTGAGGGACTATCCGGATCTTGATGCACTGCTGCACAAGGTCCGCCTAGAGTGCGCTCACTTGCGACGTTCCAGCATGGCCAGATCGCGCATTGCAGCTCTGCAAGTCAGATTTCGCCTTCCTGAACATCGCATCATATGTGACGTACCCACCAGGTGAATTCCACGTTACATATGTTGGAGCGGTTGTGTGAGCAGCAGCCAGCAGTAATGGAGAATCAGCTGCAACAGGCGCAATCAACTCGCAATTTGTGCCGTTCACACTTCACCACTACTGAGTGGGCCTCTATGAAGGACATCTGCGACGTTTTGCGTGCGTTTGATGTCTCAACGCGGATGGCGAGTGCAGATGATGCACTAGTCAGCATGACTGTCCCCCTTATCTGCCTGCTTCAGAAATCACTGAAAGCACTAAAGGAAGAGGTTTTGGAAGAGGTGGAGGATGAGGAGTCACAAATTCAATTACCTTCAGGACAGTCAGCGCAACGTGGTTCCTCACAAAGGGCTGGGCAGGGCTCACTTTGTGAGGAGGATGAGGGAGGAGGAGTCAATGGAGGAGGAAGAAATCCCTACAGAGGGAGGTACACAACGCTCTAGTCAGTATGTAGAGTGAGGGTGGGTGATGCAGAGGAGGCAGAGATGACGCCTCTTCCAGAGGACAGCCTTTGTTGGCCAGTTGGGAGTCTGCAGCACATGGTTGATTTCATGCTTCAGTGCCTGAGAAACGACCGCCGCATCGCCCACATTCTCACCACGTCAGATTATTGGGTGTACACCCTCCTAGACCCTCGCTACCGGGACAACTTACAAACCCTCATCACACCGGTGAACCGGGACCGTAAAATCCAGGAGTACCAAGACACACTGGTGCAATCCATACTGTTGTACATTCCAGCCGAGAGAGCTGCTGCTGCTACTACTTTACAAAGCAGCTCTGTGCGTCGAGGCAGTGTAGACACCTCTACAACAAGAGGGAGCACAAGCAGCGCCTCTGCACAGGGCAAGAGCTGTATGTTACAAATGTGGCGAAGTTTTGTGACAGCGCCAGCAAGGTCTACACCATCCGAGACGGCTCCAGTCACCAGGAAGAAACGTTTCCGTAAGATGGTGACAGACTACTTGGCTTTCCCTCTAAGTGTACTCCCAGATGCCTCTTCCCCTTTCAAATTTTGGGTCTCTAAGTTGGATACATGGCCAGAGCTTAGCCAGTATGCATTGGAGGTGCTGGCTTGCCCTGCTGCCAGTGTATTATCTGAGCGCGTCTTTAGTGCTGCAGGTGGTGTAGTAACAGACCGTCGCATGCGACTATCCTCAGAGAATGTAGACCGGCTTACTTTTCTGAAAATGAACAAGGCATGGATCTCACCTGAATTTGCCTGTCCGTTTTCAGATTAAATAACTGTTTGGCAACGTTTTCCATGTCTCCTGTTATGTTCATCTTTCTACCACCTGAACTCTACTCCCTGGGCTACAACACCGCCATTTGTTGCTCGTAAGTAGGGTTGAGCGATACTTTCCGATATCCAAAAGTATCGGAATCGGAATGGTATCGCCGATACCATTAAAATATCGGCGATACCCGATACCGATACCGGAAGTCCCATGTAAGTCTATGGGAACAAAATATCGGAATTAAAAAAAACCCATTCTTGCCTTGTTGGTTAATTGTACATGAAGGAAAACAACAAAGAGTAATGTAGAATGTATTGGGGAAGGTTAAGGAGACATTAAAGGCATAGATGTTTAACCCAATCAAATGGAATAGCATATATATATATATTTTTTTTAAAGATGTTCGGATTGACAAATAAATTGACAATGTTGTTAACGTTTTTTCTATTTTGGCAAATATGTATATTTCACAACTTCCATGCTCTTCACCTTTTTAACTTTTCACACACTTTCTCCTTCATAATCTTCAGCAGCATCATCTTTTCATCAAATTATTCTTCATCTTCACCTTCTTTATCTTCTTCTTAAACTTCTTGCTATTCATCTTTTTGTTAACATTACTCATATTCTTCTTATTAAACTATTATTCTTATTCATATTGTACTTCATCTTCTTCATCATATTCTTATTTGTGACAGAGAATCCTGTACTTGTAATCTGTCAAAGTATGAATTTTTCATCCTTCCGTTCTTGCTGTCACAAAAGATTTAAATTACAACAGTATTTGTCCGTGTTCAGTTTAGCCTGCAGTAGCAGGCATTTTCCAGGGGCACCACGAGGAGGAACGGACTCACCCCCATACACTGCTTAGTCTTCTTCTGCTTAGAATTTAGAGCATATATTTTGCTCTTCATTTTGGTCTTATACTTCATGTTCTTCTGCTTTTTGATCTTCTGCTTATTGTTCTTAAGTCTCTTGTTCTGTATCTTGCAGTTTGTCTTAACCTTCTTAGTCCTGTTTGGTAATCTTTTATTTCTTCTTTGTGATGGTGTTTAGGCTGATTGGCTTGATGCTCGTCGTCCTTGTGGTCGTCATCTTCTTCGGGGTGGTCATCAGGGTCGTCGTCTTCATTGTTGGAGATCCAGAGTGATTACCCAAAAAAGCATTGAAAAAATCTTCAATTTGTAAATGTAGCAGAAGGTACAAGAGTCAATGCAAGTAACGAGGACCAGCTGACTGTGCTGGAACCCGGAGGGGCAGCAGAAGGAAAAGAGCCAATGGCACAACCGAGGACCAGCTGACGTTACTGGGACACGGTTACTAAGCAGGAGGTACCTGTGCTCCAAAGCACTACCAAGGACCAGCAGACGTTGCTGGAACTCGGATACCGAGATGGAGGCACCTAGGCCAAAGGCACTGCGGAGAACCAGCTGACGGTACTGGAACCCGGACGGGTAGCAGAAGGTACAAGAGCCAATGCAAGTAACGAGGACCAGCTGACTGTGCTGGAACCCGGAGGGGCAGCAGAAGGAAAAGAGCCAATGGCACAACCGAGGACCAGCTGACGTTACTGGGACACGGTTACTAAGCAGGAGGTACCTGTGCTCCAAAGCACTACCAAGGACCAGCAGACGTTGCTGGAACTCGGATACCGAGATGGAGGCACCTAGGCCAAAGGCACTGCGGAGAACCAGCTGACGGTACTGGAACCCGGACGGGTAGCAGAAGGTACAAGAGCCAATGCAAGTAACGAGGACCAGCTGACTGTGCTGGAACCCGGAGGGGCAGCAGAAGGAAAAGAGCCAATGGCACAACCGAGGACCAGCTGACGTTACTGGGACACGGTTACTAAGCAGGAGGTACCTGTGCTCCAAAGCACTACCAAGGACCAGCAGACGTTGCTGGAACTCGGATACCGAGATGGAGGCACCTAGGCCAAAGGCACTGCGGAGAACCAGCTGACGGTACTGGAACCCGGACGGGTAGCAGAAGGTACCCATGGAAATTTAAGATGACAGGCCGCGAGCCGGCCGCAGTTACAGAATCCCACAGTACTACAGTGGGTGATTGTCCTATTGTCACAACGGAAACAGCCTTTATTTGCATATCCCGCAGCACACATAGGAAGCACCTAAACTCCAAGCACCATAGAGTCGGCTAACCCGACCGCAACACGACAGGACAACTTATTGGAGGCTAAGTGACGTTTACACTGAGAGGAAACAGATGGCGTGCTGTAACCAGTCTGGGCAGGAGTGAGTACCCGTGCCAATGACACTTCCGAGCAACAACTGGCGGTGTTGTAGCCCAGGGATAAGAAGAGAACATGGTGGAGGCAGCAGGACTTTTTGCCTTTCACACAGCAGGGGAACAGCTGACATTACTGAACCCCAGTAACAAAGGAGCAAGTGTAGACTGTGCTAACAGCACTTCCGAGCTACAACTGGCGGTGTTGTAGCCCAGGGATGAGAAGAGAACATGGTGGAGGCAGCAGGACTTTTTACCGTTCACACAGCAGGGGAACAGCTGACATTACTGAACCCCAGTAACACAGGAGCAAGTGTTCACTGTGCTAACAGCACTTCCGAGCTACAACTGGCGGTGTTGTAGCCCAGGGATGAGAAGAGAACAGGGTGGAGGCAGCAGGACTTTTTGCCGTTCACACAGCAGGGGAACAGCTGACATTACTGAACCCCAGTAACACAGGAGCAAGTGTTCACTGTGCTAACAGCACTTCCGAGCAACAACTGGCAGTGTTGTAGCCCAGGGATGAGAAGAGAACATGGTGGAGGCAGCAGGACTTTTTGCCGTACACACAGCAGGGGAAAAGCTGACATTACTGAACCCCAGTAACACAGGAGCAAGTGTTCACTGTGCTAACAGCACTTCCGAGCAACAACTGGCGGTGTTGTAGCCCAGGGATGAGAAGAGAACAGGGTGGAGGCAGCAGGACTTTTTGCCGTTCACACAGCAGGGGAACAGCTGACATTACTGAACCCCAGTAACACAGGAGCAAGTGTAGACTGTGCTAACAGCACTTCCGAGCTACAACTGGCGGTGTTGTAGCCCAGGGATGAGAAGAGAACAGGGTGGAGGCAGCAGGACTTTTTGCCGTTCACACAGCAGGGGAACAGCTGACATTACTGAACCCCAGTAACACAGGAGCAAGTGTAGACTGTGCTAAGCAGCACTTCCGAGCTACAACTGGCGGTGTTGTAGCCCAGGGATGAGAAGAGAACAGGGTGGAGGCAGCAAGACTTTTTGCCATTCACACAGCAGGGGAACAGCTGACATTACTGAACCCCAGTAACACAGGAGCAAGTGTAGACTGTGCTAACAGCACTTCCGAGCTACAACTGGCGGTGTTGTAGCCCAGGGATGAGAAGAGAACATGGTGGAGGCAGGAGGACTTTTTGCCGTTCACACAGCAGGGGAACAGCTGACATTACTGAACCCCAGTAACACAGGAGCAAGTGTAGACTGTGCTAACAGCACTTCCGAGCTACAACTGGCGGTGTTGTAGCCCAGGGATGAGAAGAGAACAGGATGGAGGCAGCAGGACTTTTTGCCGTTCACACAGCAGGGGAACAGCTGACATTACTGAACCCCAGTAACACAGGAGCAAGTGTAGACTGTGCTAACAGCACTTCCGAGCTACAACTGGCTTTGTTGTAGCCCAGGGATGAGAAGAGAACAGGGTGGAGGCAGCAGGACTTTTTGCCGTTCACACAGCAGGGGAACAGCTGACATTACTGAACCCCAGTAACACAGGAGCAAGTGTTCACTGTGCTAACAGCACTTCCGAGCAACAACTGGCGGTGTTGTAGCCCAGGGATGAGAAGAGAACAGGGTGGAGGCAGCAGGACTTTTTGCCGTTCACACAGCAGGGAACAGCTGACATTACTGAACCCCAGTAACACAGGAGCAAGTGTAGACTGTGCTAACAGCACTTCCGAGCTACAACTGGCGGTGTTGTAGCCCAGGGATGAGAAGAGAACAGGGTGGAGGCAGCAGGACTTTTTGCCGTTCACACAGCAGGGGAACAGCTGACATTACTGAACCCCAGTAACACAGGAGCAAGTGTAGACTGTGCTAACAGCACTTCCGAGCTACAACTGGCGGTGTTGTAGCCCAGGGATGAGAAGAGAACAGGGTGGAGGCAGCAGGACTTTTTGCCGTACACACAGCAGGGGAACAGCTGACATTACTGAACCCAGTAACACAGGAGCAAGTGTTCACTGTGCTAACAGCACTTCCGAGCAACAACTGGTGGTTTTGTAGCCCGGGGATGAGAAGAGAACAGGGTGGAGGCAGCAGGACTTTTTGCCGTTCACACAGCAGGGGAACAGCTGACATTACTGAACCCCAGTAAACAGGAGCAAGTGTTCACTGTGCTAACAGCACTTCCGAGCAACAACTGGCGGTGTTGTGCCCAGGGATGAGAAGAGAACAGGGTGGAGGCAGCAGGACTTTTTGCCGTTCACACAGCAGGGGACAGCTGACATTACTGAACCCCAGTAACACAGGAGCAAGTGTAGACTGTGCTAACAGCACTTCCGAGCTACAACTGGCGGTGTTGTAGCCCAGAGTCAAGGAGGATGTTTATAATACTATATCAAGTATTTTCCTTGTTACGTGTCAATTAAAAATGTCTATACTCCAAACAAGAGAAATATAAACTTAGTACCATAAGATGATGATTTAACTTAAAAAAATATATGTAAATTAAATATTTACAAACATAAACGCATACATTAACATGTTGAAAAGCAATGCAAACCACAATTAAAATAGGTTAAATAATCTGCTATAACGGTTTAAAAAAAAGCATACAAGTACACATCAGAATCCATTAATGATGGGTAAGTAACAGTATGTACACCATTTTTATTGTGTAGACAATGAATGGCTGACTTAAAACACAATCAGCATTACAAGTTTTCTTTGACATTCATAAAACTTTACATTTGGTGAATAATATAACTACAATTTTTTAAAAAAATATCTAAAATTTCCATCATGTAATGCTGATAATATGTGCCAATCATTTATATTAACAAAAGAAAAATTTAAAAAGTGCATAGTGCAGAGTGAAAACAGATATTTATGCCTGACTGTGGACTTGCAAGCATGACAACGGATAGATAAGGTATATATGATGAGACTGCATAGCCACAGATGGTGAATGGCGATGTAATACTGTACCTCAATAAAGTGTGCGTTACTACTACATCCTTTTTTTTATCTAGCTTTATAAAAGGTTACGTGCATGTATGGTTGCGCCTCTGTTTGGACGCACAGACTGGCTTCCTGCTGTGACGCGTTGGGTATTGGAGGTCTGTACGTCTTATGACGCAGACTAACATTCACGGTGCGCATCGTTCATCATCGCAAGCGTACCGACAACACAAAGGCGTTGTCATGACTGCTTTACTCAGTAAACATGCACCTATGATGAAACATACACGCATGTGCCCTATTACATAACAAGCTACAAGAAAAACGAGTGTGAGGTGTGACACAGCTGTTTTGTTAAGGTACAGTATTATATCGACATTGTACAGATGTCGCTATTCAGTCTGATAAATATATATCATTCACGTATTCTATCAGTTGTCGTTCTTTCAGCACCACTTACAGGTATATATTTTGCTATTGTGACTATGCACTATTGACTTTACCAAGGTAATGCATGATTTTTGTAAGCGATTATCATGTTTACATGAAGGACCTTTATGATATGGGCTGTTAACTTTCTAATCAAATATGTATTTTTTAAAATGACACAAATATAAGTAATGTTGAAGAGGACTATTCCTACATGCATTGTTTGCACAATATTACACGTGTACATCACGTCCCTTAATCAACATTGGATTTATATTTACTTGTATGCTTTTATTTCAAAGGCAAGAACACTGAAGTTATAACCTTCGCACTGCAGCAGTTGTCAAAGTTCAACCCACATTATGCACTTCCAACATTGCAGCATTGGAGTCATCATGATGTGAGTTGGATTTGTCTAAGCTATGGAGTGACAAGGTTGACCATCAGTATCCTATAGCATAAGTAGGATTTTGTGTTTGCATTTGTTTTCGACATGTGCATATCTGTAATAATATGTCACATTTATTTTGTTACAGATTTGTGACAAAGACTAATCATTTATGGTTTGAAAGTTGACGTTTCAAATGTTTACAGCTTAGAAATCAGGGTGTAGCCTCATATCTATGTGTAGCACTAGACACTTTGAGATGTCAGGTTTTTTTCACCATGATTAGGTAGCTAGCAGTAATTTTAGCCGGACACACAGCAGGGGAACAGCAGGCGTTACTGAACCCCACAAACACATCAGCGATTGTTTTCATCTGTGCATCTAACACTTCTGAGCAGCAACTGGCGCTGTTGAAGCCCAGGTCAAGGAGGGTGTAGGCAGAGGCTAGTATGAGACGTTTGAAGTTGAAGTTGTAGTTAGCAGCAGTAATTTTTGCCAGACACACAGCAGGGGAACAGCAGGCGTTACTGAACCCCACAAACACATCAGCGATTGTTTTCATCTGTGCATCTAACACTTCTGAGCAGAACTGGCGCTGTTGAAGCCCAGGGTCAAGGAGGGTGTAGGCAGAGGCCTAGTATGAGACGTTTGAAGTTGAAGTTGTAGTTAGCAGCAGTAATTTTTGCCAGACAACAGCAGGGGAACAGCAGGCGTTACTGAACCCCACAAACAATCAGCGATTGTTTTCATCTGTGCATCTAACACTTCTGAGCAGCAACTGGCGCTGTTGAAGCCCAGGGTCAAGGAGGGTGTAGGCAGAGGCCTAGTATGAGACGTTTGAAGCTGAAGTTGTAGTTAGCAGCAGTAATTTTTGCCAGACACACAGCAGGGGAACAGCAGGCGTTACTGAACCCACAAACACATCAGCGATTGTTTTCATCTGTGCATCTAACACTTCTGAGCAGCAACTGGCGCTGTTGAAGCCCAGGGTCAAGGAGGGTGTAGGCACAAAATATTGACTTATTGCCTTGTTACGTGGCCATTGCAAATGTATGTACTTCAAACAAGAATAAATGAAGTTTTACTAGGACAATAAAATGATGAATTTCAATTCCAAGAATAGAAAAATATTTATACTTGAGAGTCCTCTGTGGTTGATACCGTTTAATGGCTAACTGAAAATATGGTAACAAATTCAAAGCTTTCGAGACTACTCAGGTCTTTCATCAGGCTAAGACTAAAAAAAAAATGGAAGAATCACATATTTGTACACACAACAGGACACAGGAATAGGTAAGACAAGTGAGGGAGGGACAAGTGAGGGTAGACCGGCCAAAAAATGAGAACAAGGATGAATTATCAGCGCCACACGATAAGACAAAAAATAATGGATTTACCTGTGGCAAAACACTTTTGTATGCCCGGTCATAGCATGATGGATATGGAATTACTGGTATTAAAATATAACTTCAAATATGACAAAGATACAAAGGTTTCAGAATATAAGCTCATCATGACCTTTGACACTGTTAGTGCTGTAATGAATAGATCACACGGATTTATGTCATTCTATATCAATTAAGGAATCTGCGTCTCTGCCCTTCCAGGGGCATTAAAACACAAAACCAGACCCCAATCAGAGGGCAATAAAACTTTCTATCCTTATCTAGGAACTGTTCCAATATTTATGTTCATCCCTCTGTGATAATGACAGTTCTGCTACACGTCACTTACTTGTCTTACCTATTGCACTATTCCTGTGTCCTGTTGTGTATAGAAATATGTGATGCTTCATTTTTTGGTTTAGTCTTTGCCTGATGAAGAGACGTGAGTAGCCTCGAAAGCTTGCAATTTGTTACCATCTTTTCAGTTATCCATTCAAAGGTATCAACCATGTGGACTCTCAAGTGTAAATATTTTTCTATCTAATGCTAACACGGTACGAAGATACACATGTTTCCTAACTTCAATAATAAAAATAAAGGCACTGCAAATATAAACGCATATATGCACATGCCAACAAGAAATGGAACAACACACCACCCAAAAAATTGGTTACAAAATATAGTGTTGTAAATTTAACAATAAAAGTCCATTTTTGTATTTATGAATAATGCTTAAGGAACGCTATGTTAAACCATAACATAGTGAAGACAATGGATTTTGTAATCGTCACTCATCATCATCATCATTGCAATTTAGATGTGACAGTCACAGACATTTCAATTATTTAAGTTAATAAAATCGTTACTTTGTACAGCATGTATGACATGTCCAGCATGGACTCATCAATGTGATGACACAATAATGTACGATAAAAAATAACCATTTAAAAAAACATAATGCATTGTCACAATTTAAGTGTGTGCCTGCAAGTGTAGGTGAAAGAAAGGCTACGGATAGCAAAGGTATATTCTATGTCTGTATCAGACAGTGGACAGCCTCTGATGGGTAATGGCGATGTTATACTGTACGTCAATAAAGTCTGCGGCTGCAATCATGCATTTTTTGCTTGGACAGTGTTGAAGAGGGTAAAAGCATGTCTGGTTGCGCAAGGCTTTATCCGTCAACACTACCTTCCTACTGTCACGCGTAGGGTAGGGTAGCGTGTGTCAATTAGATGACTCTATAAAATGTGACGTTACGCAGCGTTATTGCGCCCTAGGGACGCCAAAAATACGACAGCAGTAATCATTTACTGTCTAATACTCCACCTATGACCAACAAAAAAAGAACGTTCCCTCTTTAACAATCTACAAGACTAACAACCATAATGGTTCACGCTGACTTTATTGAGGTACAGTATTACATCGACATTGTCCATGAGTAACTATGCACTGTGATACCTATATACCATTATTAATTTATATCTGTTGTGGTTGTTTCAACAGCACTTGCAGGTATAACTACCTATTGTCAGTATGCATGATGCACTTTCTAGATGTAATAATTTATTATTGCACATTATTACCAGGTTTAGATGCTGGCCATTTCTTATATGGTGTGTGAAGTTACAGTTGGCATCAGTATGTGTATTTTATAATGTCTGTCATAAATAAAAATCGTGATGATGATGATGAGGATTTTATGATTTGTACATCCATTGACTGCATTATCTTACAGGTACAGATAAAGTTCCTTAAAAAGCATTAATTGATAAGTATGAAATGTACTTTTATGCATTAATTTCAAAAAGTGAACACTATGTTTTAGTTTTTGTTACCATTTTAATAGACATGTGCAGATATGCGCTGTGATGACAAATTATTATTTGTCCATATTTGTCATAAAAATTTATCATTCTAGGCCTGGAAAACTTCACAATTTCCTGTTTTAAACATAACAATCAGGGTGACGGCTCTTCCCTATTTGGAGCATGTTCGACATGGGTTTTTCTGTGCATGTGTAGGGAACAGGAGACTTGTTGTCGGACACACAGCAGGGGAACAGCTGGCGTTACTGAACCCCACTAACACTATAGCTTGTGTATTGGTCTGTGGACACGACACTTCTGAGCAGCAACTGGCAGTGTTGTTAGACCAGGGAGTATAGTTCAGGTGGTAGAAAGATGAACATAACAGGAGACATGGATAACGTTGCGAACCAGTTATTTAATCTAAAAACGGACAGACAAATTCTGGCGAGATCCATGCCTTGTTCATTTTCAGAAAAGTAAGCCGGTCTACATTATCGGAGGATAGTCGCATGCGACGGTCTGTTAGTACACCACCTGCGGCACTAAAGACGCGCTCCGATAATACACTGGCAGCAGGGCAAGCCAGCACCTCCAATGCATACTGGCTAAGCTCTGGCCATGTATCCAGCTTAGAGACCCAAAACTTGAATGGGGAAGAGCCATCTGGGAGTACACTGAGAGGGAAAGACATGTAGTCTGTCACCATCTTACGGAAACGTTGCCTCCTGCTGACTGGAGCCGTCTCGGATGGTGTAGACATTGGTGGCGCTGCCACAAAACTTCGCCACATTTGGAACATACTGGTCTTGCCCTGTGCAGAGGCGCTGCTTGTGCTCCCTCTTGTTCCAGAGCTGTCTCCACTGCCTCGACGCACAGAGCTGCTTTGTAAAGCAGTAGCAGCAGCAGTGCTCTCGGCTGGAATGGAGAACATTATGGATTGCACCAGTATGTCTTGGTACTCCCGCATTTTACGCTCCCGGTTCAACGGTGTGATGAGGCTTTGTAAGTTGTCCCGGTAGCGAGGGTCTAGGAGGGTGTACACCCAATAATCAGACGTGGTGAGAATGTGGGCGATGCGGCGGTCGTTTCTCAGGCACTGCAGCATGAAATCAACCATGTGCTGCAGACTCCCAACTGGCCAAGAAACGCTGTCCCCTGCAAGAGGCGTCATCTCTGACTGCTCTGCATCACCCCACCCTCGCTCTACATACTGACTAGAGCGTTGTGTACCTCCCTCTGGAGCGATGTCTTCCTCCTCCATTGACTCCTCCTCATCCTCCTCACAAAGTGAACACTGCCCAGCCCTTTGTGAGGAACCACGTTGCGCTGACTGTCCAGAAGGTGATGGAATTTGTGACTCCTCATCCTCCACCTCTTCCAAAACCTCATCCCTTATTGCTTGCAGTGTTTTTTGAAGCAGGCAGATAAGGGGGACAGTCAGGCTGACTAGTGCATCATCTGCACTCGCCATCCGCGTTGACTCATCAAACGCACGCAAAACGTGGCAGATGTCCTTCATAGAGGCCCACTCAGTAGTGGTGAAGTGTGAACGAGTTGATTGCGCCTGATGCAGCTGATACTCCATTACTGCTGGCTGCTGCTCACACAACCGCTCCAACATATGTAACGTGGAATTCCACCTGGTGGGTACGTCACATATGATGCGATGTTCAGGAAGGCAAAATCTGACTTGCAGAGCTGCAATGCGCGATCTGGCCATGCTGGAACGTCGCAAGTGAGCGCACTCTAGGCGGACCTTGTGCAGCAGTGCATCAAGATCCGGATAGTCCCTCAAAAAACTCTGCATGACCAAGTTGAGCACATGTGCCAGACATGGTATGTGAGTGAGGTTGCCAAGGCCCAGAGCTGCCACCAGATTTCGCCATTGTCACACACTACCAAGCCTGGCTGGAGATTCGCTGGCAAAAACCACACGTCGCTCTCCTGCTTGATGGCATTCCAGAGCTCCTGCGCTGTGTGGCTTCGATTCCCATGTAAATTAATTTCAGGACGGCCTGTTGACGTTTGGCCACGGCTGTGCTCATATCGGTCGCATCAGGTAAGCGTTCACGGGTCCATGTGGAGGTAGACCGTGACGGCTCCTGCAGCGATGATTCTGAGGAACTGGAGTAGGAGGAGGAGTCAATGTGGACAGACTTGATTCCTGCAATCCTTGGAGTTGGCAGAACACGTACAGCGCCACTCGCAAGATCTGTACCCGGCTCCACAACATTGACCCAATGGGCAGTGAGGGAAAGGTATCGTCCCTGGCCATGGGTACTGGTCCACGTATCGGTGGTCAGGTGGACCTTGCTACTGACGGCGTTTAGTAGCGCATGTTTAATTTTTCCCTCAACATGCTTTTGCAGACCATGGACGGCTTGCCTGCTGAAATAAAATTGGCTGGGCACATTGTATTGTGGGACTGCCAATGACATTAAGTCACGGAAACTGTCAGTCTCCACCAGCCTGAATGACAGCATTTCAAGGGACAGGAGTTTTGCAATGCCAGCATTCAGAGCCTGTGCTCGTGGATGGTTTGCCGAGTATGGCCGTCTTTTATCCCATGCCTGTGCTACCGATGGCTGTTTTGTGGCCTGGGAGTGTGAGGATGACAGGGAACTTGCAGCTGTGGGTGGAATAACACTGGGTCTCTGGACAACAGTTACAGAGGTTCTTCCATGGCGATCCTGTGAGGAAGCCGAACCAGCTGTGTGTGAGCTGGAGGAAGAGGCTCCAACATGAGCTGAAGATGTAGGTGCTGCTGTAGGTTGGCCTACATCTCCAGTGTGTCTTTGTAACTCAGCTACGTGCTTTGTCCGTACATGTTTCCACATATTTGTGGTATTGAGGTTACTGATATTTTTACCTCTTTTAACTTTTTGATTACACAGCTTGCATTTGACATAGCAAATATCATCTGCAAGTGTGTCAAAAAAGGACCACGCAGTGCAAGTCCTGGGAGCGCCCGGTTTGGCTGTTGGAAGAGAACTGCTACGAACGGGTGCCAAACTGGAGGGTACAGGCAACCGAGTCTGCAGCCTACCTCTCCCTACTGTTTGGACCGTTGGGGCAATCTCTTCCTCAGAGCTGCTACCACCACCTTCCTGTTCCTCACGCCATGTTGGGTCTTGGACCTCATCATCTCCACTACCCTCTTCCAACACCTGCTGCTGTTGGGTGGTCTGGCCAGCACCTTGCTCAACAGAAAATGGCACCTGAGTCTCATCATCATCAGATGCGTTCTGCGGTGTGCTGACCATCGGCACTGGCTCACCCGCCTCTTCACATTCAGAGAGACACAGCTGTTGCGCATCACTGCATACTGCCTCTTCTTCACATTCCAGAATGCTGCTTGGCTGGGCCCCTGTTTGCAAGCCAACAGATTCTGAGAACAGAAGCAGAGACTCAGCTGGCTCCAGTTCAGAACTCTTTGACTGCCTGGGCAATTTGACAGGCGGTGAAGAGACAGATGGTTGTTCAACAGTGCTGTGGTCTTGAGAGGAGGTGGAAGCAATTGAAGTCGATGCATTGGCTGCCATCCAACCAACAACGGCTTCAATTTGTTCTTCCCGCAGCAGGGGGTACGCTGAGCTCCTACAAAAGTGCGCATAAAGGAACGCTCACGGGGAAAACTGGTGGATGCTGTGTCACTGGGTGCGGCAGCAGCCACAGAATCCCCACGTCCTCTCCCTGCTGAAACTCCACGGCAACGACCACGTGCCTTACTCCCTGCCTTCTTCATCTTGGTAGATTGATAAAGAAAGTCAGAAAAGTTAAAAGGCCTAAGTGTGGTTAGTCCTCAGAGACTGCAGTGAACACTGCAGACAACTGTTCAGTAGCTGTGAAAGGCTCCTTTCTGTACTTCTATAGTGTTTGCAACCAATGTATTGTATACGGATGGAAGCGCCTCACACTAATAGATTAGATTTTTTTCAAATATAATGGAGCAGCACCAATTAGAGAAAAATGTGAAGGATGAGGCAGTGACACACGCTCAGCAGACTACAACCAGCAGTAGTTGAAGAACTAACTGGAGCGTGATCTGCACTCAAAAAATGAAAAGCTCACAGACTACAGTGAACACTGAAACACAACTGTTCAGTAGCTGTGAAAGGCCCCTTTGTCTACTTCTATAGTGTTTGCAACCACTGTATTGTATACGGATGGAAGGCGTCACACTAATAGATTAGATTTTTTTCAAATATAATGGAGCAGCACCAATTAGAGAAAAATGTGAAGGATGAGGCAGTGACACACGCTCAGCAGACTACAACCAGCAGTAGTTGAAGAACTAACTGGAGCGTGATCTGCACTCAAAAAATGAAAAGCTCACAGACTACAGTGAACACTGAAAACAACTGTTCAGTAGCTGTGAAAGGCCCCTTTGTCTACTTCTATAGTGTTTGCAACCACTGTATTGTATACGGATGGAAGCGCGTCACACTAATAGATTAGATTTTTTTCAAATATAATGGAGCAGCACCAATTAGAGAAAAATGTGAAGGATGAGGCAGTGACACACGCTCAGCAGACTACAACCAGCAGTAGTTGAAGAACTAACTGGAGCGTGATCTGCACTCAAAAAATGAAAAGCTCACAGACTACAGTGAACACTGAAATACAACTGTTCTCTTAAGTCACAGTGTTGACATATAGAGGGAGAAAAAGGTAGGAAATGTGAAGAGGCCCCCTTAGCTACAATTACTATAGCGTTTGCACTCAACCAATGAAAAGTATGATACAGGATGAAACAGTTCAGAGCTAAGCCTTCACTAATGTCAACATGTAATAGGATTAAGATTTTTTTGCAAATATAATGGAGCTGCACCAATTCCACAAAATCAAATAAAAAAAAGAGTCAGTGAGTGACACTTGCAGATGCCTACAAACAGCGGTGGATGCAGAGCAAACTGCAGCGTCACCTGCACTCTCACACACACCTTGCACAGAGCTGTTAAAACAACACTGGCAAAAGGAAGCTTTACACAGCGGTTGGTAAACTAGCCTAAAGCACAGTAGAGTACACAAAATCGCAATGTCTAACTGTCCCTCAGAGTCAGCACAGCAGCGTTCTGTCCCTAACTGAGTTCACAGCACAGTGACGCTAAAATGGAGGCGGCGCCTTTTATAGTGCATTTTGACATCATTTCAGCAGCCAATCACAGCCATGCCATTAGTTAAGATGACCGCAGCATTACAGGATGTGCCCACACTTCATAAGATTCCTCATTGGCTGACTAAAATCACTTGCCTCTCAAAGAATTATGGGAACTTCCGATTCCGGTATACGATATATGAAAAATATCGGAACTAAGTATCGGAATTCCGATACAGCGAATATCGGCCGATACCCGATACTTGCGGTATCGGAATGCTCAACACTACTCATAAGTAATTGGCAGGGGTACTGACTCCTGGCCAGCCTGGTTACAGCACGACAGCTGTTTCCTGGCAGTGTGAACGTCAATTATCCTCCAATAAGTTGTGCTGTCGTGTTGCATTCGGGTTAGCCGACTCTATGGTGCCTGCAGTTTAGGTGATTCCTATGTGTGCTGTGGGATATGTAAATAAAGGCTGTTTCCATTGTGACAATAGGACAAGCACACACTGTAGGACTGTGTGATTCGGTAACTGCGGACGGCTTGCGTCCTGTCAACTTACATTTTCATGGGTGCGTTCTGCTACCCGTCCGGGGTCCAGTACCGTCAACTGGTTCTCCCCAGTGCCTTTGGCCTAGGTGCCTCCATCTCCGTATCCGAGTTCCACCAACGTCTGCTGGTCCTTGGTAGTGCTTTGGAGCACAGGTACCTCCTGCTTAGTAACCGTGTCACAGTAACGTCAGCTGGTACTCGGTTGTGACATTGCCTCTTTTCCTTCTGCTACCCGTCCGGGGTCCAGTACCGTCAACTGGTTCTCCCCAGTGCCTTTGGCCTAGGTGCCTCCATCTCCGTATCCGAGTTCCACCAACTGTCTGCTGGTCCTTGGTTAAGTGCTTTAGTGGAGTCACAGGTATTTCACCTCCCTGCTACTGTCAGTACCGTCAATGTCTCCCCCCAGTGTCCATCCTACGTTCCAGTCTCGGTCTTGGTATGCTTTGCCAGGACTCCTGCTAGAGGTCACAAGTGTGGTACTCGTTACATTCTTTTCCTTCTGCTGCCCCTCCGGGTTCCAGCACAGTCAGCTGGTCCTCGTTACTTCCATTGTCTCTTGCTCCATCTGATACCCGTCCGGGTTCCAGTAACGTCAGCTGGTTCTCGGAAATTAGACGACCTTAAAGACCACCCAGAAGAAGATGACGACAACAAGGACGACGAGCATGAAGCCAACCAGCCTGAACACCATCACAAAGAAAAAATAAAAGATTATCCAGAAGAAGATCACCAACAGGACAAAGAAGGTTAAGACAAACTACAAGATACAGAACAAGAGACAGAAGAACAATAAGCAGAATATCAAAAAGCAGAAGAACATGAAGTATAAGACCAAAATGAAGAGCAAAATATATGCTCTAAATTCTAAGCAGAAGAAGACTAAGCAGTGTATGGGGGTGAGTCCGTTCCTCCTCGTGGTGCCCCTGGAAAATGCCTGCTGCTGCAGGCTAAACTGAACACGGACAAATACTGTTGTAATTTAAATCTTTTGTGACAGCAAGAACGGAAGGATGAACAATTCATACTTTTACAGATTACAAGTACAGGAATCTCTGTCACAAATAAGAATATGATGAAGAAGATGAAGAGGAAGAAGATGAAGAATTTGAATATGAAGAAGATTAATAGTTTAATAATAACAATATGAGTAATGTAAACAAAAACATGAATAGCAAGAAGTTTAAGAAGAAGATTAAGAAGGTGAAGATGAAGAATAATTTGATGAGAAAGATGATGCTGCTGCTGAAGATTATGAAGGAGAAAGTGTGGCACTGGCAAAAGTTAAAAAGGTGAAGAACATGGAAGTTGTGAAACATACATATTTGCCAAAATAGAAAAAACGTTAACAACATTGTCAATTTGTTCGTCAATCCAAACGTATTTCCAAAAAAAAATATATTAATGCTATTCCAATGCATTGGGTTAAACATGTATGCCTTTATTGTCTCCTCAACCTCCCCCAATACATTCTACATTACTCTTTGTTGTTTTCCTCCATGGACAATTAACCAACAAGGCAAGAATGGGTTTTTTTTAATGTCGATATTTGGTTCCTATAGACTTACATGGGACTTTCGGTATCGGGTATCGCCGATATTTTAGTGATATCGGCGATACCATTCCGATCCGATATTTTTAGATATCGAGCAGTATCGCTCAACACTATTAAAGAGTTTGGACCCACCTAACCAATTCAGTGAGACAGATTATGTAAAATTCAAAACTAATATTAACCTCCCAAAAGTATGTTGACCAATTAAGCTTTTTTCCAAAAACAGTGATAAAAAAACTCCACAAGGTCACATGTGAACCAAAGGTAACTTCTAAGCAACTAAAGGCCTCTCTCAACTTAGCTAATATTAATGTTCATTGGTTCACAACAGGAGATTTCAATAAGAAAGCCACTTCTCTCCAAAATGTCATTGCTGTCTATCTGCAATTTGCTTTACATAATGTAGAAAAGCCAAAAGGCTATTGGAACAATGTTTTTAAGATGGATGAAACCAAAATAGAGCTCTATAGTTTAACTGAAAATCGCAATTTTGGTGAAAGAAAAACTGCATTACGACATGAAAAAATAGTGCCAAATGTGAAACATGGCAGCAATAGTGTCATAAATTGTGCCCACTTTGCTGAATCAACAACAGGCCACCGTGTCATCAATGACAGAACAATGAATTCTGAATTTTACTAGAGATGTTGTGGAAGACCCTTTACCGTGGAGAATTGATAGAAAATCCAACAACATAACAGAGTTCAAATTGTAGAAAGTAACGAAGAAGAATAGGGTAAGATTCTTCCAAGCATTTATGTAGAACCAATGTACAACTAACAGAAACACTTAGATGCAGTTACTGTTGCACATAGTGGTCTCTCCACTTACTGAAAGTAAAGACTCACATACTTTTGCCACTCATAGACATGTGATATTAGATCTTTTTATCAATTAAAAAATACAATTTAAAAATACTAATTTTTTATGTTGTTCTCTTAATCTACATTTAGGTCTTATTAAAATCTGATTTTGAATTTTAGGTCACTTTAATGTAAAATATGGAAAATTGAAAGGATTCATACATTTTTTAGCAGGTCAGTTTGATGTTACTTAGACTGCATTTTAGAGCTGGAAAGGGGACGGATAGAGTACTTGTTCACCTAAAAGTGACACACATTTCAATTTGGATGCTTCTGAAGTTTTTACATAAAATTAATTTGGCTTGAATCGAATGTCCTTGTAAACATAGCATAAAATGTCATATTACCCCCAGGAATGTCAGTCAAGCCCTCCCTGAATTCTTTCCTAAGTGTACAGGAAAGAATAGCCAAGCCATCAGATACAACCGTATATGTTCCAACCTCATGGATAGAGATGAACACCTTGGTCACCTCAGAAAGATCTTTTTAAATCAGGGCTACTATAAAAGAACAATTGAATACCAAATTACAAGAGCCACCAGAATATCAAGGAATCACCTGCTACATTACAAAGCTAAAGAAGAAAATAACCGGGTGCTTCTAGTAGTCACCTACAATCCAAATCTGGAGGTCCTAAGAGGAGCTGCATGGAAATTACAACCTTTACTACAAAAAGATGCCCAATTACAATCCATATTTCCAGACCCCACTACTTTGTTTTAGGCAGCCCCCAAATCTAAGAAGCATAATTGTCAGAAGCTCCCTGTCCTCTCCAACAGCTGCAGGAACCTTTCCTTGCAACCATAAAAAATGCAAAACCTGTCCATTTATAATGACCACGGACAAGATAAAGATCCCCAACTCACATCAGGACTACAAGATCCCAGGAACTTTCAGCTGCATCACACCTAATGTGGTGTACCTAATTATATGTACTAAATGTCCAACTGGGGGTCTGTATGGGGGGAGACAGGGCAAAAACTGAGAACAAGGATGAATTCTCATCGCCACACAATAAGAGAAAAGAGAATGGATCTACCTGTGGCCAAACATTTTTGTATCCCCGGTCATAGCATCATGGACATGAAACTACTAGTATTGAAAGGTAATTTCACATTTCAGAGACACAGGAGAGTTTGTGAATACAAACTAAGGATGACCTTTGACACTCTCAATGCTGTAATGAACATATCGCATGGATTTATGGCTTTTTTACATCAATTAAGGAATTTGCTCCCTGTGGGAGCATCACAAAACATTACCAGACCCCAATCAGAGGGCAATAAAACTTTCACACTCCTTATCTATGAACTGGTCCAATATTTATTGCCACAACTATTCATCCCTCTCCCATATTGATAATTCTGCTTTACGTCACTTGTCTTATCCATTGCACTATTCCTGTGTCCTGTTGTGTATAAATATGTGATTCTTCTGATGTTGTATTTGTCTTGCCTGATGAAGAGACCTGAGTAGTCTCGAAAGCTTGCAATTTGTTACCAACTTTTCAGTTAGCCATTAAAAGGTATCAACCACTGAGGACTCTCAATTCTAAATATTTTCCTAAGTGTAGCCATTCTAAAACTTCCTCAATCAGACAGTTCATTTGTCTCATTAAAATAGCTGAATAAATCGGCTTTCCCACGATGAGTTTTTGATTAGCTTTTTTTGCTGTGTATTTTCTAAAAAATTCAAGTAACCTGTTTTACTCAATAAGTGCAGAAATTGTGAAGAAAAACTGCATCTACAAAAAATCACCAAAATCTCATGGTGGGAATGAAAACTAACCATTCTTGGACACCGGATGGACACATGGTCACCAGTCATTATCTGTTATTATTCCTGAAGAAGTCCTAACAGAACAAAAAAAGTTTTCATGGGTTCATGCGAGTTATGACTTGTACTTGTGGTGATAAAAAAATTCAATTTCAGTTACATAGGATTGTAAGAGAAGAGACTTACTGTTCAGAATAATCGATCATTTCCAAAAATCATAGCATACTTTTCAGCATAACAAACATGCATATGTATTAATGTAAATCATCATTCAATAAATTAAATGTTCACGAAATGTTTCTTTAAATGTCTTTTTTCTGACCCTGTATACGTACTGTATACACTGCGTGCAGAATTATTAGGCAAATGAGTATTTTGATCACATCATCCGTTTTATACATTATTATTATTATTTATTTATGTAGCACCATTGATTCCATGGTGCTGTACATGAGAAGGGGTTACATACAAATTACAGATATCACTTACAGTTAACAAACTAACAATCACAGACTGATACAGAGGGGAGAGGACCCGGCCCTTTCGGACTTACATTCTACAGGATGGTGGGGAACGGAGACAGCAGGTTGGGGGGTTGCAGCAGTTCCGGTGTTGGTTGAGGCGATATCTCTGGTAGTGGTGAGGAGGTAGCGGGATCATTGCAGGCTGTAGGCTTTCCTGAAGAGATGGGATTTCAGGTTACGTCTGAAGGATCCGAGAGTGGTTGATAGTCGGACGTGTTGGGGCAAAGAATTCCAGAGGATGGGGGATATTCGGGAGAAGTCTTGGAGGCGGTTGGGTGAGGAGCGAATAAGCGTGGAGGAGAGAAGGAGGTCTTGGGAGGACCGGAGATTACGTGAGGGAAGGTATCGTGTTGTCCACATGTTGTCCTACTCCAAGCTGTACAGGCTTGAAAGCCAACAGCCAATTTTGTAAATCAGGTTATTTGCATCTCTGTAATGAGGAGGGGTGTGGTATAATTACATCAACACCCTATAAAAGGTGTGCATAATTATTAGGCAACTTCCTTTTCTTTGGCCAAATGGGTCAGAAGAGAGATTTGATGGACTCTGAAAAGTCAAAAATCGTGAGATGTCTTGCAGAGGGATGCAGCAGTCTTGAAATTTCCAAATTTTTGTAGCGTGATCACTGAACAATCAAGCGTTTCATGGCAAATAGCCAACAGGGTTACAAGAAGCGTGTTGATAAAAAAGGCGCAAAATAACTGCCCATGAATTGAGGAAAATCAAGAGTGAAGCTGCCAAGATGCCATTTGCCACCAGTTTTGCCATATTTCAGAGCTGCAAGGTTACTGGAGTATCAAAAAGAACAAGGTGTGCCATACTCAGGGACATGGCCAAGGTAAGGAAGGCTGAAAAACGACCACCTTTGAACAAGGAACATAAGATAAAACGTCAAGACGGGGCCAAGAAATATCTTAAGACTGATTTTTCTAAGGTTTTATGGACTGATGAAATGAGAGTGACTCTTGATGGGCCATGATGGATGGGCCCGAGGCTGGATCAGTAAAGGGCAGAGAGCTCCACTCCGACTCAGACGCCAGCAAGGTGGAGGTGGGGTACTGGTATGGGCTGGTATCATCAAAGATGAACTTGTAGACCTTTTCGGGTTGAGGATGGAGTGAAGCTCAACTCCCAGACCTACTGCCAGTTTCGGGAAGACACTTTCTTCAAGCAGTGGTACAGGAAGAAGTCGGTATCATTCAAAAATGCATAATTTTCATGCATGACAATGCTCCATCACATGCATCCAAATACTCCACAGCGTGGCTGGCCAGTAAAGGTCTAAAAGAAGAAAAAATAATGACATGGCCCCCTTGTTTACCTGATCTGAACCCCATAGAGAACCTGTGGTCCCTCATAAAATGTGAGATCTACAGGGAGGGAAAACAGTCCACCTCTCGGAACAGTGTCTGAGGCTGAGGTGGCTTCTGCATGCAATGTTGATCGTAAACAGATCAAGCAACTGATAGAAACTATGGATGGAGGAGTCTGAGTGTCATCGTAAAGAAAGGTGGCTATATTGGTCACTGATTTTTTTTTTTAATTGTCCGAAATGTTTATTTCTAAACTTTGTGTTGTTATATTGGTTTACCTGGTGAAAATAAGCTAGTGAGATGGGTACATATTTGGTTTTTATTAAGTTTCCTAATAATTCTGCACAGTAATAGTTACCTGCACAAACAGATATCCTCCTAAGATAGCCAAATCTAAAAAAAACACTCCAACTTCCAAAAATATTAAGCTATGATATTTATGAGTCATTTGGGTTGATTGAGAAGATAGTTGTTGTTCAATAAAAAATAGAATCCTCTAAATACAACTTGCCTAATAAATCTGCACACAGTGTAAATGGGTTTATCAGACAGAGTGTATAGCAGAGACAAGATCTTATCACCAACTCACGATTGTCCACTCTTTGTAAAAGTATAAACACTGAACATGGTACAATAGCGTATGACGTAGTGGTGAGCGTATTGGTTTCGGAAAACTATCGCCAAACATACATTCGGCACGAATCTGGTACATTCAGATTCGTTATCAGAAACCCGAGCAGATTTTATAAAATCAGTAAAAACTTTAGCAACGATAATGGTGGTGTATCATGAGGGTTTAATGAGGAGAGGGGGTTTTCAGAGCCCAGAGGCGTGGTGTCCTTGTCGGCACAGCAGCAGTGATGAGTGAACGTGCTCGCCACTACTCGTTACTCGCCCTAGTATCACGGTACACGGTGTACTCGGCGAGCACCGAGCATTTCCAGGATTACTCGGCGGGAACCCAGGTATCCACCCAGCATTTTTTGCAGAATTTACAGACCTAATCACAATGCAGGTATTGTCTGCCAGATAATGAAACGTCGCAGCCTTCTTTGTTGTGGTGCGTGATCTCGCCACACAGAATCATCAGGGGTATAAGAGACCAGACGCCGCCCTGCTCGCCGCATTCAGATCTGGATTGGGATAGTGTTTGGAGAGCTGCTGCCGAGATAGGGTCAGATTTGGCGATTTCTTAGTCAGTGTGAGGTCTACCATCCTAAACTACTGAAATCCAGATAAACCAACAGTCCTTCTAAGGACTAATTCCAGAGGGTCCATTCCCTTCCTGTGCTCTGCTGCTGCTACCTGTAGGATATATTGGCTGTATATAGCTAGCCCAAGGTGTAATTGGAATACAGGCCATACTTGTTTCGGTGTGGTATCTCTGTGCCAGCTCATATCTGTGCTTGCTGAAAGTTTGGCCAGTGTACGCCAGTATTATTTTTTTGTCCTTGGTGTGACTGTCCTTAAATACACCAGTATTTAGTCAAAAAAAAGAAAAACAGGCCACACATGTTTCAGTGTGGTATCTACGTGCCAGCTCATAATTGTGCGTGCTGAAAGTTTGGCCAGTTTACGCCACTTTTCTTTTTTTGGCCTGGGTGTGACTGCACTTATATACAGCACTATTGCATTATTTTAAAAAACAGGCCACATTTTACAGTGGGGTCTATCTGTGACACGCTTCACACATCCATGTGCCAAAAATTGAGGCATTTTAGGCCTAACTTCCCTTTTTTGGACAGTCTGTCACTTACATTATATCCAGCAGTCTTTTTTATCCCAAAAAAAAAAAATTAATACAGTCTGTTATCTTAGGTTGAGGCCTGGTGTATCTGTAGTGGAAAAATCTTCGTTTTGCAGGCATACTGATCACATATAATTTGTCTCAAAAAAATCCATTTGTATTGAGCTTTTCAAATATTTTAGTAGTTCATTTAAAATGGGCAAGGCAAAGAGCAAAGGACGGGGAAGTGGAAGTGATGCTGATGGTGCATGCAGAGGACGAGGCTGTTGCCAAGCTGAAAGTGGGCCACAGCAAAGACCCACATCTTCGTGCTTGACCTTCCTGTCCAGTTTCTAGGGGACTACTGTACACCTCTATTGAAGCCAGAGCAGTGTGGAATGGTGGTTGGTTGGAGAGAGGATAATGATTCCAGTCACTTCGCCATCACCACTATCATCATGTGTTCCACACGGTCAAGTCTGAGTAGCAGTGAGTGTGGACCGGGTATTATTCACCCTGATCCTCCTTCCTCCCACCATGCCGAGTGCACTGAGACAACTGATCCCACAGTCGGACACTCCGAAGAGATGTTCTGCTTTCCATTTGGAGATTCGTGCCTCTCGCCCGCTCCACTTGAAGCGGGGCAAGATGATATTCCATGTAGTGATGCACAAATCTTTGAGCAGCCACAGTCACAAGAGGTGGACGATGATGAGACACAATTGCCGGAAAATCAGGACGAGGAGCAGGGTTTGGATGTAGAAGACGAGGTGGTGGATGACATAGTGAATGACCCAACCTGGCAGGAGGACATGCAGAGTGAGGACAGCAGCATACATGGGGAAGGAGGCATATCACCCCAACAGGCAGGAAGAAGCAGTGTGTTGGCCGCAGACAGAAGGTGTGCATTCGTTCCCTGTAACACCAACACCAGCCTTTCCAACTGTTAGATTTTCCTGAGTTTTTTTTTTTTTAAAGACTCTGCCGATAACCCCAAACAGTCCATTTGCAGCACTTGCCATGCCAGCATCAGCAGGGGTAGCAAAACTACCAGCCTGACCAACACCAGCAAAAATTAGGCAAATTTCAGCAAAGCACCTGACTTTGTGGGACGAACCCAGGCTCCAGGAACACTGTCTGCAGGTGACAACACTGCTTCTTCCACTGTTTTGCGTACAAGCCAATCCCAAGTTCACACTGCCTGTGAAGATTCCTCAGGCCCTGCACCTGTTTCTGCCCACAGTCAACCAGCACCATCATCAAGCCCGTCAATGTCAAAGTCCCAGCCCAGCCTTCTGTTGTCTATACCCCAGTCATTGAAAAGCAAGCGGAAATACCCAGCCAATGCCCCACAGGCCACAGTACTTAATTCGCACATTTCTCGTCTGTTTACACTCAAAATGTTGCCTTTTAGGCTTGTTGAGATGGAAGCTTTCCGCAACCTTATGGCTGCGGCCGTCCCAAGGTACTCGGTCCCCAGTCGCCACTATTTCTCCTGTTGTGCCATACCGGCATTACCCTAGCATGTAACCCACAACATTACCCGTGCCTTTAACAATGCTGTTACTGGGAAAGTCCATGTAAACAAGGACACGTGGACAAGTGCCTGTGGGCAGTGACGGTACATCTCACTGACGGCACACTGGGTAACATAGTGGAAGCTGTAACCCAGTCGGACCTTGTGATGGAACACATCCTCCACACGCCGAGGATTCTGGGCCCTGCGTCAATCAGGGTTGCCCCCACAGTCTACAGCTCCTGCATTTCCTCCTCTTCTTCAGCCTCCATCTCTGAAATCAACATGTCAGAAGCTGGAAGCACTGCAGCACTGCCTCAGACAAGCGGCAACAGGCTGTGCTGAGGCTAATCTGCATAGGTGACAAACCGCACAATGCAGAAGAGTTGTGGAGAGCGCTGAAAGAGCATTCAGATATTTGGATGACACCGCTGAACCTACAGCCAGGCATGGTAGTGTGTGACAATGGCCGGAACCTGGAGGAGGCTCTGAGGCAAGTTGAGCTCACACACGTACCTTGCCGGGCCCATGTATTCAACTTCGTGGTTCAACATTTTCTCAAAAGCTATCCGGAACTGCCAGATCTGCTAGTGAAAGTACGCCGTCTGTCTGTTCATTTGAAAAATCAGCCACAGCTTCAATCACCCTTGCCATGCTTCAGTAGCGTTTGCATCTTCCGGCTTACCGACTGGTGTGTGATGTCTCCACTCGTTGGAACTCTACACTGCATATATTGGAAAGGATTTTTGAGCAGAAGTGGGCAGTTGTTGACTACCAGCATCAACAGACCGTCAATATTCAGTTCAGACTCCACACATAAGACCTCAGGAGAGGACATGGATGTCAGACATATGTACAATCCTCCAACACTTTGAGGACTGCATAAAGATGGTGAGCGGTGATGACGCCATAATTAGGGTCAACATTCCACTTCTCAGCATTCTGCAAACCTCTTTGCTCACAATTAAAGAGACTGAGAGCCCTTGCGGGCAGGGTCCTTTCTCCTTCTGTTCTTGTGTGTGCCTTCTATTGCTCATGTTTACTGTACTTGTCTATATTTGCTCCTCTTCACATGTAAAGCGCCATGGAATAAATGGCGCTATAAAAATCTTTAATAATAATAATATTAATAATGATGCATTGCAGGCAGAGACTTGGTGGCAGGGCAACCCTTGCAGTAAATGCATAAGAAAAGGAATGGGAGTAAATCAAAGATTTGAATGAGAGTACAAAATGTATAAAGTGAAGTGGATTTTCCTGAGCCCATTCAGTATGTGGGTTCAAAGGCTTATTGGGGTGCATATGACTTTGACTGCAAGGCCTGCCCTGCTACCATGCAACATTTTTTTATGGAAGCCTTCCTGGACATCTTGTGAAAGAGGTATTGGGGTATGTCGTAATTCTTGGCAGCCCATCCACTCACAGTATAGGCTATAAAAGTTTAGGAGACCCACTGTTTAATAATGGCCCTTTAAGCAGATTAATGCCGCCTGATGCCCCTGTAAAAATAGGCTCTGTGACTTTAAGTCCCTCCTTCATAAATGAAACAAGATGTGTCTGCTTATGTGTCACACACCACATGGCCAGCTAGGGCTGTTAAATGTTACAATGACATTTCCCAGTGAATGCATTTGTTTTGGTTGAAATCAATATTAAAGTTGAAAAACTCATGAAAAACGCATCAAAAAGGCTGCATGTGAACATAGCCCAAGTGGTGGAGGAATATTTTGGTCTGGGGTTAATTATTTTGCCTTATATATAAGTCATTAACCAGGAAAGGATTTACCTTTACATATTTCCCAGCAAAATCAGTTTTGGTTTCGTTTTGGTATTTTTTTGGTGCATCGGTTAAAATGGCATGAAACTGACAACATTGCTTAGGCTACTTTCACACTTGCGTTTTTTTGCGCTGCGTTTCGAGCGCACATGAAGCGCATTAAAAAAACGCATGCAAACGCTTGTAAACGCTGCAATATTTAGTCGCATCAGCATGAGCATTTCGACAAAAAAACAGAGTTTGCGATTTCATGCGTTTTTGCATGCATTTGCGGTTTTTTGGCGCATGCGTTGTCTATGTGTCACATTTCTATCATCTCTGTCTCCATCATCTCTGGCTCCATCATCTCTGGCTTCATAATCTCTGTCTCCATCATCTCTGGCTCCATCATCTCTGTCTCCATCATCTCTGTCTCCATCATCTCTGGCTCCATCATCTCTGTCTCCATCATCTCTGTCTCCATCATTTCTGGCTCCATCATCTCTGTCTCCATCATCTCTGGCTCCATCATCTCTGGCTCCATTATTTACAGAAAAATCAGCGCCCCCATAGACTGCAATGCTATTTTTTGCTCATAGCATGCGCACACGTGCGCACGCGTTTTTTTAAAGCGGTTGGCCGAAAAAAAAAATGCAACATGTAGCGTCTAGCGCGTATGGGCGCACACCGGGAAAATGCGCAGCGCACGACAAACGCACATGAACGCGTGCAAGCGCTAGACCCTGCGCTTGCCATGTTAAAGATAGGGGAACATTGCGCATGCGTCCGATAGCGCAAAATGCGCTGTGCAAAAAAACGCAAGTGTGAAAGTAGCCTTAACCCCTTCACCCCCAAGGGTGGTTTGCACGTTAATGACCGGGACAATTTTTACAATTCTGACCACTGTCTCTTTATGAGGTTATAACTCTGGAACGCTTCAACGGATCTTCGCGATTCTGAGATTGTTTTCTCGTGACATATTGTACTTCATGTTAGTGGTAAAATTTCTTCCATATAACTTGCGTTTATTTTTGAAAAATACGCAAATATGGCGAAAATTTTGAAAATTTAGCAATTTTCAAACTTTGAATTTTTATTCCCTTAAAACAGAGAAATATGTAACACAAAATAGTTAAGAAATAACATTTCCCACATGTCTACTTTACATCAGCACAATTTTGGAATCAAAATTTTTTTTTGTTAGGAAGTTATAAGGGTTAAAAGTTGACCAGCGATTTCTCATTTTTACAACAAAATTTACAAAGCCATTTTTTTTAGGGACCACCTCACATTTGAAGTCACTTTGAGGGGTCTACATGACAGAAAATACCCAAAAGTGACACCATTCTAAAAACTGCACCCCTCAAGGTACTCAAAACCACATTCAAGAAGTTTATTAACCCTTCAGGTGCTTCACAGGAACTAAAGCAACGTGGAAGGAAAAAATGAATATTTAACTTTTTAGCCACAAAAATGATCTTTTACAAACTTTTTTTTTATTTTCACAAGGGTAAAAGGAGAAAATGGACAGATAAGGTTGTTATGCAATTTCTCCTGAGTACGCCAATACCCCATATGTGGGGGAAAACCACTGTTTGGGCACACGGCAGAGCTCGTAAGGGAAGGAGCGCCGTTTGACTTTTTCAAACTAAAATTGGCTGGAGTTGAGATTGGACGCCATGTCGCGCTTGGAGAACCTCTGATGCGCCTAAACAGTGGAAACCCCCCACAAGTGACACCATTTTGGAAACTAGACCCCCTAAGGTACTTATCTAGATCTGTTGTGAGCACTTTGAACCCCCAAGTGTTTCACAAAAGTTTATAATGCCTGGGTGTGAAAAAAAAAAAAAAAAAATTCCACAAAAATGATTTTTTAGTCCTAAATTTTTGAATTTTCCCAAGGAAATTGGACCCCAAAAGTTGTTGTCCAATTTGTCTTGAGTACGCTGATACCCCATATGTGGGGGTGGAAAACTGTTTGGGCGCACGGCAGGGCTTGGAAAGGAAGTAGTAACGTTTTGGAATGCAGACGTTGATGGGGTCATGTTCCGTTTGCAGTGCCCCAGATGAGCCTAAACAGTGGAAATCCCTCACAAGTGACCCCATTTTGGAAACTAGACCCCCTAAGGAACTTATCTAGATCTTTGGTGAGCACTTTGAACCCCAAGTGCTTACACAAGTTTATAATGCCCGGGCATGAAAATAAAAAATCCTATTTTTTTCCCACAAAAATTATCTTTTAGTCACTAATTTTTTATTTTCCCAAGGGTATCAGGAGAAATTGGACCACATAAGTTGTTGTCCAATTTGTCCTGAGTACGCTGATGCCCCATATGTGGGGGGGAACCACTGTTTGGGCGCACGGCAGAGCTCGGAAGGGAAGGAGCACCATTTGACTTTTTCCAACCAAAATTGGCTGGAATTGAGATTGGATGCCATGTTGCATTTGGAGAGCCCCTGATGTGCCTAAACAGTGGAAACCCCCCACAAATGACCCCATTTGGGAAACTAGACCCCCTAAGGAACTTATCTAGATCTTTGGTGAGCAATTTGAACCCTCAAGTGCTTCACACAAGTTTATAACGTAGAGCCGTAAAATTTAAAAATCATATTTTTTCCACAAAAATGATCTTTTCACCCGAATTTTTATTTTTCCAAGGGTAACAAGACTCCAAAAGTTATTGTGCAATTTGTCCTGAGTACACTGATACCCCATATGTGGGGGTATACCACTGTTTGGGTGCATGGCAGAGTTTGGAAGGGAAGGAGCGCCATCTCACTTTTTCAACGCAGAATTGGCTGGACGCCATGTCGTGTTTGGAGAGCTCCTGATCTGCCTAAACAGTGGAAACCCCCCACAAATGACACCATTTTGGAAACTAGACCCCTCAAGGAACTTATCTAGATGTGTGGTGAGAACTTTGAACCCCCAGGTGTTTCACTAAAGTTTATAACGTACAGCCTTAAAATAAAAAATCCTTTTTTTTTTTTACAAAAATGATTTTTTCGCCCCCAATATTTTATTTTCACAAGGGTAACAGAAGAAATTGGAACCCAAAAGTTGTTGTCCAATTTGTCCTGAGTACGCTGATACCCAATATGTAGGAGAAAACTACTGTATGGGTGCACGTCAGGCTCGGAAGGGAAGTAGTGACGTTTTGGATTGCAGACTTTGATGGAATGGTCTGGGGGCGTCATGTCGCATTTGGAGAGCCCCTGATACGCCTAAACAGTGGAAACCCCCCACAAGTGACCCCATTTTGGAAAATAGACCCCACAAGGAACTTATCTAGATGTGTGGTGAGCACTTTGAACCCCGAAGTGCTTCACAGAAGTTTATAACGCACAGCCGTAAAAATAAAAAATCCTTTTTTTTTTTACAAAAATGATTTTTTTGCCCCCAATATTTTATTTTCACAAGGGTAACAGGAGAAATTGGACCCCAAAAGTTGTTGTCCAATTTGTCCTGAGTACGCTGATACCCAATATGTGGGAGAAAACTACTGTATGGGCGCATGTCAGGGCTCGGAAAGGGAAGTAGTGACGTTTTGGATTGCAGACTTTGATGGAATGGTCTGGGGGCGTCATGTCGCATTTGGAGAGCCCCTGATGCGCCTAAACAGTGGAAACCCCCCACAAGTGACCCCATTTTGGAAAATAGACCTCACAAGGAACTTACCTAGATGTGTGGTGAGCACTTTGAACCCCGAAGTGCTTCACAGAAGTTTATAACGCACAGCCGTAAAAATAAAAAATCCTTTTTTTTTTTACAAAAATGATTTTTTTCGCCCCCAATATTTTATTTTCACAAGGGCAACAGGAGAAATTGGACCCCAAAAGTTGTTGTCCAATTTGTCCTGAGTACGCTGATACCCAATATGTGGGAGAAAACTACTGTATGGGCGCATGTCAGGGCTCGGAAAGGGAAGTAGTGACGTTTTGGATTGCAGACTTTGATGGAATGGTCTGGGGGCGTCATGTCGCATTTGGAGAGCCCCTGATGCGCCTAAACAGTGGAAATCCCCAACAAGTGACCCCATTTTGGAAAATAGACCCCACAAGGAACTTATTTAGATGTGTGGTGAGCGCTATGAAGCCCCAAGTGCTTCACAGAAGTTTATAATGTACAGCCGTAAAAACAAAAAAATCTTATTTTTTTTTACAAAAATAATATTTTCGCCCCCAGTTTTTTATTTTCCCAAGGGTAACAGAAGAAATAGGACAAATTTCACAATAACTCTTGGGGTCCAGAGTACGCTGATACCCCATATGTGGGGATAAACTACTGTTTGGACGCATGGCAGAGCTCAGAAGTGAAGGAACACCGTTTGACTTTTTCAACGCAGAATTGGCTGGAATGGAGATCAGACGCCATGTCACATTTGGAGAGCCCCTGATGTGCCTAAACAGCGGAAACCCCCCAATTCTAACTCCAACCCTAACCCCAACACACCCCTAACCCTAGTCCCAACCCTAATCCCAACCCTAACCCTAATCCTAACTCTAACCCTAATCCTAACTTTAGCGCCAACCCTAACCCTAACTTTAGCCGAAACCCTAACCCTAACCCTAATGGGAAAATGGAAATAAATACATTTTTTTATTTTATTATTTTTCCCTAACTAAGGGGGTGATAAAGGGGGGTTTGATTTACTATTTATAGCGGGTTTTTATGATTGGCAGCTGTCACGCTAAAAGATGCTTTTTATTGCAAAAAGTAGTTTTTTGCATCGCCACATTTTGAGAGCTATAATTTTTGCATATTTTGTCCCACAATGTCATGTGAGATCTTAATTTTTGCGGGACGAGGTGACGCTTTTATTGGTACCATTTTTGAGCACGTGACATTTTTTGATCGCTTTTTATTTCGATTTTTGGGAGGTTAGAATGAACAAAAATCAGCAATTCATGAATTTCTTTTGGGTGAGGCGTTTTTATTGTTCCGCGTGTGGTAAAATCGATAAAGCAGTTTTATTCTTCGGGTCAGTACGATTATGGCGATACCTCATTTATATAATTTTTTTATGTTTTGGCGCTTTTATAGAATAAAAACAATTTTATATAAAAAATAATTATTTTTGCATCGCTTTATTCTGCGAGCTATAACTTTTTTATTTTTTTGCTGATGATGCTGTGTGATGGCTCGTTTTTTGCGGGACAAGATGACGTTTTCAGCGGTACCATGTTTATTTATATCCGTCTTTTTGATCGCGTGTTATTCCACTTTTTGTTCAGCGGTATGATGATAAAGCACTGATTTTTTGCTTCGTTTTTATTTTTTATTTTTTAAGGGGTTCACAAAAGGGGTTAACTAGTGGGACAGTTTTATAGCGGGGGTCGTTACGGACGCGGCGATACCATATATGTGTACTTTTATTGTTTTATTTTTTTTATTTACAATAAGTAATGAATTTATTGGGGAATATTTTTTTTTTTTTTTTTTTTTGGGGATTTTTTTTTACACATGTTTATTTTTACTTTTTTTTACTTTTTTACTTTGTCCCAGGGTGGGACATCACTGTATTTCATCAGATCGCTGGTGTGACAGTGTGCACAGCACTCTGTCACACCAGCGATGTGGCAGGCAGTGCAGGACGCTTCCTCATGCCTGCTCTCGGCAGGCACTGAGGAAGCCGCCTCCCTCCAGGACCCCAGCGCCATCTTGGATCCGGGTCCTGGGAGGGAGGAAGCCCTCAGAGCAGCGCGATCACATCGCGCTGGTCTGAGGGTCTCAGGGGGGCGCGCAGGGAGCCCCCTGCCTGCGCGATCCTCCCCTGTGCCCCCAGTACACCGCGATCATGTTTGATCGCGGTGTGCAAGGGGTTAATGTGCCGGGAGCGGTCCGTGACCGCTCCTGACACACAGTCACGGGTGTCAGCTGTGATAATCAGCTGACACCCGGCGGCGATTAGCTGCGCTCCCTCCGGGAGCGCAGCTAATCGCCTATGACGTACTATCCCGTCCATGGTCAGAATGGCAGGGTTTTATGGACGGGATAGTACGTCTAATGTCAGAGAGGGGTTAAAGCTGTAAACTAGGAGTCAGGAATGCTTCCAGGGGCGATCCCCATGATGTCTCCGTGTCATTTGAGCAGTGTTTCCATCA
Organism: Oophaga sylvatica; assembly: GCA_033576555.1. Taxonomy (NCBI): domain Eukaryota; kingdom Metazoa; phylum Chordata; class Amphibia; order Anura; family Dendrobatidae; genus Oophaga; species Oophaga sylvatica. Next base: position 562,868,704 of record JARQOD010000004.1, read on the forward strand.
TTTTCAGACGCATTTAGGCCTTAAAAGGACCCCCGGAGGGATCGCAGCAAAAATACTCGGGTCTCCATAGACTTACATTGGGCTCGTTGTTCTGTCCGAGTACCCGATTATTCCAATCTGCTCGACCCGAGCAACGAGCACCCGAGCATTTTAGTTCTCTCCCATCACTACACAGCAGTCATTATTTTTTTCTAACTTTAGGTGTGCACATTGTGGCTAGCCAATCAGGGCGCAGGAAACAACCACAATATCCTGATACAACGGCTTGTGTCATTGACTGCTGAAATCACATGTCCTCTCCATATAAATAGCGGACATCTTGTTTTAATGCCATTTTGACACTGTATCAGCGCAGATTGGTTTCTCCTGACACTGCCTCTGCTTACAGCAAGAGTTTAGCTTGTTAGTTAGGCAGTTGTATGTCAGTCAGATAGTGTGGCTGTAAAATTACCCTCCAGTTTTTTTAGGGGGGGAGCAGGGACAGTACTGAGGTTCACAAAGTCAGCAGGGCACATGTCCTACAAGTGTGTTGTGCGCTGCTTTCATTGTGCTCCATGAACGAGTGTAGAATTCTAAATATTATTTTTTTACTAGCTAAATGTGAAAATGCCTGCTGTATCCCACATTTCAGCTACTTAGATAGGTGGCAGTACTGCAGAGTTCACGGCGGGTCAGCCTGTGAGTGAGCGGAGTATCAGTGACATCAGCCCAGGCCACTGAGTCACAGATGCTGCCGCCGGCAGCTGCTCATTCATCCAGTGATTTACAGCTGGGCCGGTAACATTAGCAACGCTCCTGGTTACAAACTATTTAATCCCTTGAGATGGATTGTGGTGTGGGACTTGACTGTATGGCGGAAAGGTATGGGTATATTGTTGCTTTTTTATTTTGTCTTTTTTCCAGGAGAACGAGGACTTCGAATGGATTGGGATTTTAATAAATATGGAAAACTTGTGTGTTGTATTATTTCATTAAAATATTTTATTTTTAATGTATGTGTTTTTTAACCCTTTCAAATGGTAAGATTAATAATGGATAGGTGTCTAATTGACAACTCTCCATTATTAACCTGACTTAATGTCACATTACAATAAGCAAGGTGATATTAACTCCTTATCACCCATGTGCCACCACTACACGATAGTGGGAAGAGAGTGCAAGAATTCGCACATCTTACAGTTGCACATTTTCTGGGTGGCTGGGGGCAGATGTTTTGAGCCAGGGGGACAATAACAATGGTCCCTTTCTAGGCTCTTAACATCTGCCCTCAGTCACTGGCTTTCCCTCTCTAGTTAAGAAAATTGCGGGGGAGCCCACGCAATTTTTTTCCGTGAATATCTCCTTTTATTAAATAACTACAGTTCCCAAATATTACACACACATTGTACTAACAGTAGTAGTCACTGACATAAAAAAACAAAATGTTCTGCAATGGTTTACTGTATGTAAACCATATCTCCTATCCTGTCGGCTCCTGCAGAGATTCTACAGGAGCCAACAAATGAATTAACACCTATTCTGCTATCTCTCTATGAAATATAAATATATATATATATGTGTGTAACTGATATATACAGTACAGACCAAAAGTTTGGACACACCTTCTCATTTAAAGATTTTTCTGTATTTTAATGACTGAAAATTGTACATTCACACTGAAGGCATCAGAACTATGAATTAACACATGTGGAATTATATACTTAACAAAAAAGTGTGAAACAACTGAAAATATGTCTTATATTCTAGGTTCTTCACAGTAGCCACCTTTTGCTATGATGACTGCTTTGCACACTCTTGGTATTCTCTTGATGAGCTTCAAGAGGTAGTCACCGGGAATGGTTTTCTCTTCACAGGTGTGCCCTGTCAGGTTTAATAAGTTGGATTTCTGGCCTTAAAAATGGTGTTGGGACCATCAGTTGGGTTGTGCAGAAGTCTGGTGGATACACAGCTGATAGTCCTACTGAATAGGCTGTTAGAATTTGTATTATGGCAAGAAAAAAGCAGCTAAGTAAAGAAAAACGAGTGGCCATCATTACTTTAAGAAATGAAGGTCAGTCAGTCCGAAAAATTGGGAAAACTTTGAAAGTGTCCCCAAGTGCAGTTGCAAAAACCATCAAGCGCTAGAAAGAAACTGGCTCACATGAGGACCGCCCCAGGAAAGGAAGACCAAGAGTCACCTCTGCTTCTGAGGATAAGTTTATCCGAGTCACCAGCCTCAGAAATCGCAGATTTACAGCAGCTCAGATTAGAGACCAGGTCAATGCCACACAAGTTCTAGCAGCAGACACATCTTTTCAACAACTGTTAAGAGGAGACTGTGCAGCAGCATTCATGGTACAATAGCTGCTAGGAAACCACTGCTAAGGACAGGCAACAAGCAGAAGAGACTTGCTTGGGCTAAAGAACACAAGGAATAAACATTAGACCAGTGGAAATCTGTCCTTTGGTCTGATGAGTCCAAATTTGAGATCTTTGGTTCCAACCACCATGTCTTTGTGCGACGCAGAAAAGGTGAACGGATGGACTCTACATGCCTGGCTCCCACCGTGAAGCATGGAGGAGGAGGTGTGATGGTGTGGGGGTGCTTTGTTGGTGAGACTGTTGGAGATTTATTCAAAATTGAAGGCATACTGAAGTAGCATGGCTACCACAGCATCTTGCAGCCGCATGCTATTCCATCCTGTTTGCGTTTAGCAGGACCATCATTTATTTTTCAACAGGACAATGACCCCAAACACACCACCAGGCTGTGTAAGGGCTATTTGACCAAGAAGGAGAGTGATGGGGTGCTATGCCAGATGACCTGGCCTCCACAGTCACGAGACCTGAACCCAATCGAGATGGTTTGGGGAAGCTGGACCGCTGAGTGAAGGCAAAATGGCCAACAAGTGCTAATCATCTCTGGGAACTCCTTCAAGATTGTTGGAAGACCATTTCCGGTGACTACCTCTTGAAGCTCATCAAGAGAATTCCAAGAGTGTGCAAAGCAGTCATCAAAGCAAAAGGTGGCTACTTTGAAGAACCTAGAATATAAGACATATTTTCAGTTGTTTCACACTTTTTTGTAAAGTGTAATGTATAATTCCACATGTGATAATTCATAGTTTTGATGCCTTCAGTGTGAATGTACAATTTTCATAGTCCTGAAAATACAGAAAAATCTTTAAATGAGAAGGTGTGTCCAAACTTTCACTGTTCATGAAACATTGATGCAATTCTCGGCTGTAAAAAACGGACGGATTTTTATACGTTATGTGTGACTGCAGCCTAAGGCCTAAGGTCAAGTCATGACATGTCTCGCCCTAAAATGTCATGACGGTGTGAGACCTTGTCCTCACCTGAAGATGATACATAATAAAGTTAGGCAGGTTCCCTACTCTCTGCCGCTGATCATTATTTAATTTATTTTTTATTACTATTACATTTTAATACATATCAGTATATTTTCATTAGTCATAATGTTATTGTCTTTGCTTTGCCAGTTCTCATGATATTTTATGTCTTATACTATTGTATTTTCTTTCCTCAGTGAAGCTGAAATACATTATTTTATCTGTGTAGTAAGAAGCACAGAGAGAGCTCATCAGCGATGATGGACGGTAACTGATTCCTTGATTTCTACGTGTTGTACGGTCTCCGAGCCTCATTTCTCTCGTGGGGAATGAACAGGAGAAAGAAATCAGAAATAAGAAACATGAAAATTCCCACATGTTTAATTACACAGAAGAGAATGAAATGGACGGAAATAATGTACAAAGCAACAGATATTTACAATTAGATGTAATAATCAATTCACTAACGATGTTTGTACCGTATGCAAATCACAATCCCGCCAGGACGTCGGCCGGTGAATTTCCAGACATCTCTAATCACTTCATTTAGTTTCTAATTTATCAGTAATGAACGGATGAAGTCATTTCTGTACTAGAACTTTATAGACCACAGAGGAAATCCACCGAGCACAGAATGACTGAGATTAACCAGCGACTGTCCGAATTATCCCATCATAGTAATGTAAATGACAGTGAGAGAAAAATGCATTACTATTGGTAACACAATAAGAGTAAAGAAAGCTACATAATAGTAGAAACATTTTTATTATTATTAATAATAATAATAATAATAATAATAATAATAACAGTTCTTGTCAGTATTCTTACAATTAGAAAATCAAATGTATTATTATTATTACATTATAACTGTTTTTATTTTTATTATTATTATTAACAGTTATAACTCTCAGTATTAATACAATGAAAAATAAATCAAATATATTATTATTATTATTATTATTAGTTATAGTAGTAGTAATAGTAAAATAAAAGTAGTATAAATGTAAGCAAATTAACATAAGGAGGAAATATATGAAGTCTTATTTTACACTTGTATTATTATTATTATTATTATTGTTAATTATTTTATGCTGTATAGCAACTTGTAGAAAATATAGGATCATAAAATAATGTGTGAGCTAAAAAGGTGCTGAAATGAATTACAAATCAGATTTATTTGTACAATTATTATTATTATTACAGTCCCTGACAGAAGTGATGTCGCTTATCCATGTTATGTAAATCAAAGCTTATAACCTGACGTTAAATTCATCCATTGGTTTTATAAATTACTCTTTTGAAAGCTGAAACCCTCCCAAATTTGGTTTAGGTAAAAGAAAATAAATTGGCATCAATGCAGAAATATTGATCATTTAATGGACACAGAATGGTCAGATTTTGGCAAGACAAAGAGTAATTTATAAAACCAGTGGATGAATTTAAAGTCAGGTTATAAGCTTTGATTTACATAACATGGATAAGCGACATAACTTCTGTCAGGGAGTGTAATTACATTTATTATTACAATTAAATTGGAAAAAATGAATTAATTTCTATTTACTTTTCATTAACAACAACAATAATAGTAGTAATAACAATAATAATATTAATTGCACAATTAAATCTTATAGCTACAGTGCCTTGCGAAAGTATTCGGCCCCCTCAAACTTTTCATCCTTTTCCCACATATCATTCTTCAAACATAAAAATACCAAATGTAAATTTTAGGTGAAGAATCAACAACAAGTGGGACACAATTGTGAAGTTGAACAAAATTTATTGCTTATTTTAAATTTTTGTGGAAATACAAAAACTGAAAAGTGGGGCGTGCAATATTATTAGGCCCCTTTACTTTCAGTGCCGCAAACTCACTCCAAAAGTTCATTGTGGATCTCTGAAAGATTCAATGTTGTCCTAAATGACTACTGAGGATAAATATAATCAACCTGTGTGTAATCAAGTCTCCATATAAATGCACCTGCTCTGTGATAGTCGCAGGGTTCTGTTTGAAGCACAGAGAGCATCATGAAAACCAAGGAACACAACAGGCAGGTCCGTGATACCGTTGTGGAGAAGTTTAAAGCCGGATTTGGTTACAAAATGATTTGCAAAACTTTAAACATCCCAGGAGCACTGTGTTAGGGTTCGAGTTCCCGCTGCTGCACAAGGGGAGTCTCAAACCAGTCCCGCTGCGGTCCCCCATCCATCTCCGGCCGCAATGTAGCCTGCTCAGCAAAGACGTCGGTCCCTGCGTCTCATCCGGTCTAATACTGTGCAGAGACTTGCTGCTGCCTCTTCAGGTTTTGCTATTGTAGCCAGTACTGGTCAGCGGCGAGCAGACGTCTTTAGGACTAAGTCCTTTGTTGCTTCATCTGAGCATGCTCAGAGCAAGATCTCCCATTGGAGATCAGGGGTCACATGCTCAGATACAGCTGCCACTCCTATTGGTCCTTCAGGAAGGTCCTGTGGCTGTTGATGTTCTGAAGCAGATTCCCATTGGTTCTTTCTGGAAGGTCTTTTTCTCGTGGCTGCTATAAAAGGCTGTCCTTACCGCACGGCCGTGCGCTAGTATCAAATATGTTACGTGCTTGCGCCAGTGTGGTCATGTATGCTTGTGGTTAGGGCTCGGCTGAAATAAGCCCCTAGATTACTGGCACCTCCAGTGAGGAGATTGTATGCACGTGTTCAGGGCTCCGCTGAAAACACCATTAGAATACCGGCTACTCCGGTGAGGAGATTACTGCTTGGGTTCTGTTTGCATGACCAAAGACTGCAATCCGCTTAGCAGTCATCTGTGTTCCCTGTGAGCCTAACAGGACACAGTCTTTGTTACAGCGGCTCTGTGAATTAACAGAGTCCGCTTACAGTCATGGTCAAAAGTTTTGAGAATGACACAAATATTAATTTTTACAAAGTCTACTGCTTCACTTTTTCTAATGGCAATTTGCATATACTCCAGAATGTTATAAAGAGTGATCAGCTTAACAGCAATTACTTGTAAAGTCAATATTTGGCTAGAAAATGAACTTTATCCCCCAAAACACATTTCAACATCATTGCAGCCCTGCCTAAAAAGGACCAGCTAACCTCTTTTCAGTGATTGCTCCATTAACACAGGTGTGGGTGTTGATGAGGACATGGCTGGAGATCAATCTGTCATGATTAAGTAAGAATGACACCACTGGACACTTTAAAAGGAGGCTGGTGCTTGGCATCATTGTTTCTCTTCTGTTAACCATGGTTATCTCTAAAGAAACACGTGCAGTCATCATTGCAATGCACAAAAATGGCCTAACAGGGAAGAGTATCGCAGCTAGAAAGATTGCACCTCAGTCAACAATCTACCGTATCATCAAGAACTTCAAGGAGAGAGGTTCCATTGTTGCCAAAAAGACTTCAGGACGCTCAAGAAAGACCAGCAAGCGCCAGGACCGTCTCTTAAAAGTGTTTCAGCTGCGGGATCGGGCTACCAGCAGTGCAGAGCTTGCTCAGGAATGGCAGCAGGCAGGTGTGAGTGCATCTGCACGCACTGTGAGGCGGAGACTCTTGGAGCAAGGCCTGGTCTCAAGGAGGGCAGCAAAGAAGCCACTTCTCTCCAGAAAAAACATCATGGACAGACTGATATTCTGCAAAAGGTACAGGCAGTGGACTGCTGAGGACTGGGGTAAAGTTATTTTCTCTGATGAATCCCCTTTTCGATTGTTTGGGACATCAGGAAAACGCCTCATTCGGAGAAGACAAGGTGAGCGCTACCACCCGTCTTGTCTCATGCCAACTGTTAAGCATCCTGAAACCATTCATGTGTGGGGTTGCTTCTCAGCCAAGGGAATCGGCTCTCTCACAGTCTTGCCTAAAAACACAGCCATGAATAAAGAATTGTACCAGAATGTCCTCCAAGAGCAACTTCTCCCAACCCTCCAAGAGCAGTTTGGCGATCAACAATGCCTTTTCCAGCATGATGGAGCACCTTGCCATAAAGCAAAGGTGATAACTAAATGGCTGAGGGAACAAAACATAGAGATTTTGGGTCCATGGCCTGGAAACTCCCCAGATCTTAATCCCATTGAGAACTTGTGCTCAATCATCAAGAGACGGGTGGACAAACAAAAACCTAAAAATTCTGACAAAATGAAAGCATTGATTGTGCAAGAATGGACTGCTATCAGTCAGGATTTGGTCCAGAAGTTGATTGAGAGCATGCCAGGGAGAATTGCAGAGGTCCTGAAGAAGAAGGGTCAACACTGCAAATATTGACTTGCTGCATTAACTCATTCTAACTGTCAATATAAGCTTTTGTTACTCATATGTTTGCAATTATTATATTTCTGTCAGTGATAAGAACATCTGTCAAACACACATAAAAACCAGAGGGCAGCAGATCATGTGAAAATATAATATTTGTGTCATTCTCAAAACTTTTGGCCATGAGTGTATATCGCCATATAGTGCTATGGCGTTTACATCTGCGACTCTGCGGGATAAAAGAGTTCGTTCATACTGCCTATTTACACCATCTTACTAGCAGCAGGCTCTGCCTGCACGGTGGACCCCGAGCTGCGAACGCACCTCTCCTTAATATCTATTAGGTGCATTCCGCAGGCCCTTAACATAATACTAGCGCCAGGGTCTGGCTAGTAAAATGGCGGATGACCAGCGTCTACCGCTGTACATCCAGCAGCTGAAGGGTAGGTTGGCTGCCCTTGAGCGCACAACCTCAGCTGTGGATGCTACCGCAGTCGGTGTTCAGGCTGCTAGCGTGACAACAATCAGTCGTACACTGCACAAATCTGGCCTTTATGGAAGAGTGGCAAGAAGAAAGCCATTTCTCAAAGATATCCATAAAAAGTGTAGTTTAAAGTTTGCAACAAGCCACCTGGGAGATGCACCAAACATGTGGAAGAAGGTGCTCTGGTCAGATGAAACCAAAATCAAACTTTTTGGCAACAATGCCAAACAATATGTTTGGCGTAAAGGCAATAGAGCTCATCACCCTGAACACACCATTCCCACTGTCAAACATGCTAGTGGCAGCATCATGGTCTGGGCCTGCTTTTCTTCAACGGGGACAGGGAAGATGGTTAAAATTGATGGGAATATGGATGTAGCCAAATACAGGACCATTCTTGAAGAAATCCTGTTGGAGTCTGCAAAAATCCTGAGACTGGGACGGAGATTTGTGTTCCAACAAGACAATGATACCAAGCATAAAGCAAATATCTACAATGGAATGGTTCACAAATAAACATATCCTGGTGTTAGAATGGCCAAGTCAAAGTCCAGACCTGAATCCAATCGAGAATCTGTGGATAGAGCTGAAAACTGCTGTTCACAAACGATCTACATCCAACCTCACTGAGCTCGAGCTGTTTGCCAAGTAAGAATGGGCGAGAATTTCAGTCTCTCGATGTACAAAACTGATAGAGACATACCCCAAGCGACTTGCAGGTGTAATCGCAGCAAAAGGTGGTGCAACAAAGTATTATGCTAAAGGGGTCGAATAATATTGCACGCGCACCCTTTTCAGCTTTTGTATTTCCACAAAAATTTAAAATAACCAATAAATTTCGTTCAACTTCACAACTGTGTCCCACTTGTTGTTGATTCTTAACCAAAAATTTACATTTGGTATCTTTATGTTTGAAGCATGATATGTGGGAAAAGGTTGAAAAGTTCCAGGGGGCTGAATACTTTCGCAAGGCACTGTAGCGATGAGCGAATAGTTAAATTTTCGTAAAGATCGGCACAAATAATTTCTAATATCCGTGTTTTCCTCCCGAATAACAAATCCAATGCAAGTCAATGGGAAAGCCGAATATTATTCTGCAGGACACAAAAACAGTTCTGGGGGCTGAGAAAAAAAGCTGAAATTGATGGTAAAGGGCTAAAACTAAATGTGAACAGCATGGAAAAGATGCCTGCATGCCTTTCTGACTTACATAAGGTTTCTGGGAATAATGTTGTCAGAGTATTGCGCCGGTTTTACGGATTTTTAAAAAGACCTACCAAACCAAAATTTTTTTAAGAGGAAAAACGCTAAGAAAAAATGTATGTGTTAGGGTCTGCGGAACGCACCTAATAGATATTGTAGAGAGGTGCGTTCGCAGCCCGGGGTCCACCGGGCAGGCGAAGCCTGCTGCTAGTAAGATGGCGAAGGTCGCTAAAATAAACGCCGTAGCGCGCTGTGGCAGTTAGTGCGAACTCTGTTAATCCCCAGAGCAGCTAACGGGAATGCCACAGCGCTATATGGCGATAAGTACGAACTCACTTAACTTCAGTGAGCCGCAAAGTAAAACGCTAGGGCGCTGAAATAGCGTTATAAAGCGAACCTTGTTGCGTCACAGAGCCGCTGAGAAAAAGACTGTGTCCTGACTCACAGGGATACACAGATAACTGCTGCGCGGATAGCTGTTGTGAATGTGTTAGAAATGAGTTCTGAGCAGAAGCTCCCTCTGGTGGTTGCAGACAGTGCTGAACCATTTAGTGAAGAATGGCAATCAGGAGTTACAGACTGGTCCTATATAAGGGAGGTTCCCTCCCATCAGGGTTGCCGGTGATCAATTGTTCTTGTCTAACTGCTGTTGTTCCTGGTTCACTTGGAAGCCTGCTGAATCTTGCCTCTTCTCCTGCTCTCAGATAAGATATTTTCTGCTTTTATTTTTTGTGCTTGCTTTTTGCATTGTTTCCTGCACTCTTGTGGAGGTCAGCCAGGTCCCCTCCTGAGGCTTGTGCTCCTCTCAGTTTATCTGAGCTTCTGTTATTTGTTCATTTGCCTTTTCCAGTTTTTTCAGTGACTGTGGCTTAGTTTTGTTACACCAGAGAACTAATTTAGGTGGTAGAGGTCGTGTGATCTCAGGTGTTTTTGTAATTAGTAGAGTTGGTACTTTTTAGGATTTTTTGGATTGCAGTAAGTGTCCTTCCTATCCTTTTCTGTCTAGGAAGTTTGGGCCCCAACGTTTGCTCATACTATTTTCTGTCTGTGTCTGTATTTCCTCTTGTCTAACCGCCATTACATGTTTGGGGGCTTCCTATGTTCTTTGGGGATCTGCTCCAGGGCAGATAGTTTTCCTCTTTCTATCTTTAGGTGTAGTTAGCTTCTCAGGCTGTGACGAGGCGTCTAGGACCAACGTAGGTACGCTCCACGGCTGCCTTTAGTTTTGGTGGTTAGTCAGGGTACTGCAATCCAGTAGATTCCAACCTCTCTGGTGTATTGCCGTTTTTGCCTGCTCTCCTCAGCTACCAAAACATAACAGTATCACCGGCCAAACTGAAAATTATATGGTACTCACAGAAAGGAAAAATAGTGTGGAAAAAAAAAAAAAAAGGATTGTCAGAGTTGTCAGAGATTTTATTTTTTTTTTCCCTCTGTTTCTCTGAGTGCTGAGGAGGATTTTTTTTTTCTCTCAATGTAGCTTGCAAAGTTGTCAGGCCGTGTGTTTCAGCTTGCCACTGAAGTTAGGAGTATTGCTATCTATCTTGCAGGGTTGCCGGTTGTGGAACCTAGGATTCCCATGCCAGATTTGTTTTTAGGGGATAGAGCTAAATTTCTGAATTTCAAAAATAACTGTAAGTTGTTTTTTGCCTTAAAACTTAAGTCCTCAGGGAACGCAGCGCAGCAGGTTCAAATTGTCATCTCTCTCCTGCGCGGCGATCCTCAGGATTGGGCTTTTTCCCTGACACCTGGGGACCCTGTTTTGAGTAATGTTGATGCATTTTTTCTGGCTCTGAGGTTATTGTACGATGAACCTAATGTCACTGATCAAGCTGAAAAAGCCTTGTTGGCATTAAATCAGGGGCTTGAGGAGGCTGAGTTATACTGTCAGAAATTTCATAAGTGGGCAGTCCTGACCAAATGGAATGATGATGCTTTGGCAGCCCTTTTTCGGAATGGTCTGTCAGAGAATGTAAAAGATGTTATGGTGGGTTTCCCTGCTCCCTCTGGTCTCAATGATTCTATGTCATTAGCGATTCAAATTGACAGACGTTTGCGTGAGCGTAGAGGTATGCGTGGAATAGTGTTGCCTTGTGAACCAGCTTCTGAACCCATGCAGTGTGATAGAGTGGATTCTGGGCACAGCGTCATGAGTTTCGAAAACGCAATGGGTTATGTTTCTACTGTGGTGACGCCTCTCATGCTATTTCAGTCTGCCCTAAGCGGGGAAGATGTTTTGCACGCTCAGTTTTCTTGGGTAGTGTTCAGACTAAATTTCTATTCCCCTACTGGGGATTGATTCTACCCCTTTGGCTGAGAATAAACCCCAGTTCTCTACTCAGGTGATAATGAGGGTTGAACCTGATCATCAGGAGAGTTGCAAATTTTTGGTGCTGTATAATCTGCATGACATTATTGTACTAGGTTTCCCTTGGTTACAGTCTCATAATCCTGTTTTGGATTGGAAATCTGTGTCTGTAACCAGTTGGGGCTGCCAATGTGTTAATGCCAACACTCCTGTTTTTTCTGCCTCTCCCCAGGCTCAGGATGTTCCTGACTTTTTGACTGATTTTTCTGATGTGTTTAGCGAAAGTAAATCTGCATCCTTGCCCCCCCATAGGAGCTATGACTGCGCTATTGAATTAGTGTCTGGTAGTAAATTCCCTAAAGGTCGCCTTTTTAACTTGTCTGTACCTGAACATGACGCTATGCGGTCTTATATCAAGGAGTCATTGGAGAAGGGTCATATCAGACCATCCTCTTCACCCTTGGGTGCCGGTTTTTTCTTTGTGGCCAAAAAGGATGGTTCATTAAGGCCGTGTATTGATTATCGTCTCTTGAACAATATCACTGTGAAATATCAATATCCGTTACCCTTGATTTCTGACCTGTTTTCCAGGGTGAAAAGTGCTACTTGGTTTACCAAGCTTGACCTCAGGGGGGCGTATAACCTTATTCGCATTAAGCACGGGGATGAATGGAAGATGGCATTCAATACCCCAGAGGGGCATTTTGAGTACCTAGTGATGCCCTTTGGGCTCACTAATGCTCCTTCTGTCTTCCAGTCCTTCATGAATGACATTTTCAGGGATTTTGTGGATAAATTTCTGATTGTTTATTTGGATGATATCTTGATTTTTTCCAATGACTGGGACTCTCATGTGAAACATGTTCGGACTGTGTTCCAGATTTTGAGAGAGAATGCTCTGTATGTGAAGGGATCAAAGTGTCTTTTGGCGTACAGAGGATCTCATTTCTGGGATTCATTTTGTCCCCATCTGTTATTGAAATGGACCCGGTCAAGGTTCAGGCCATCTGTGATTGGGTCCAACCTACTTCATTGAAGGCTCTTCAGAGATTCTTGAGTTTTGCCAATTTTTATCGTAAATTTATTGGTAATTTCTCTGTTATTGTTAAACCATTGACTGATTTGACCAAAAAGGGTTCTGATGTGGTGAATTGGCCTCCTGAGACAGTCTCTGCGTTTCAGGAACTTAAGCAGAGATTCACTTCTGCTCCTGTTCTACAGCAGCCTGATGTTTCTCTGCCATTTCAGGTGGAGGTTGATGCCTCTGAAATTGGGGAGGTGCCGTTTTGTCCCAAAGAGATCCAGAGACCTCTAAAAGTAACCCTTGTGCCTTTTTCTCTCGAAAATTTTCTCCAACTGAACGTAATTATGACGTGGGTAATCGGGAGTTATTGGCCATGAAGTGGGCTTTTGAAGAGTGGAGACATTGGCTGGAGGGAGCCAAACATCAGGTGGTGGTCCTCACGGACCATAAGAATCTGGTTTATCTGGAATCATCCAAGCGACTTAATCCTAGACAGGCCAGGTGGGCCTTGTTTTTCACACGTTTTAATTTTGTGGTTTCCTTTCTTCCTGGCACTAAGAATGTTAAGGCGGATGCCCTCTCGAGGAGTTTCCTTGCGGACTCTCCTGAGTTATCTGATCCTGCTGTTATTTTGAAAGAGGGTGTAGTTTTTTCCGCCATCTCGCCCAATTTGAGACTGGCTCTGGAAGGGTGTCAGGAGGATAAACCCGAGCGCTGCCCTATTGGGAAATTGTCCCAGACCGGTGGAAAAAGAGTGTGATGTCTGAGATTCATTGTTCCGCGTTGGCCGGTCATCCCGGAATTTTTGGTACCAGAGACTTGGTTAGTCGGTCCTTTTGGTGGCCTACTTTGTCTCGTGACGTCAGGGAATTTGTGCAGTCCTGCGGGACTTGCTCTCGCTCCAAGCCTTGCTCTCGCTCTAGTGATTTGTTGATGCCATTGCCTTTGCCCAAGAGACCATGGACCCATATCTCTATGGATTTAATTTCCGACCTCCCTGTTTCTCAGAGAATGACCGTTTTTTGGGTGATTTGTGATAGGTTTTCCAAAATGATACATCTTGTGCCATTACCTAAGTTGCCTTCCTCCTCTGAATTGGTGCCTTTGTTCCTTCAGCACGTGGTTCGGTTACACGGCATTCCTGAGAACATTGTGTCTGACAGAGGAGTCCAGTTTGTTTCCAGATTTTGGAGGACTTTTTGTTCTAACCTTTCTTGTTCAATTGTCTTTCTCCTCGGCTTTTCATCCTCAGACCAATGGACAAACTGAGAGAACAAACCAGACATTGGAGACTTATCTGAGATGCTTTGTGTCTGCTGATCAGGATGACTGGGTCTCTTTTTTGCCTTTGGCTGAGTTTGCTGTTAATAATAGGGCTAGCTCTGCCACTTTGATGTCTCTATTTTTCTGCAATTTTGGGTTTCACCCTCGATTTTCTTCGGGACAGACGGAGGCTTCTGTCTGTCCGGGTGTTGACTCTGTTGTGGAGCGTATGCAGCAGATTTGGGATCAGGTAGTGGAGAGGTTGTCCCTCTCTCAGGAAAGGGCCCAGCGGTTTGCCAACCGGCATAGGACTGATGGTCCTCGGTTTGAAGTGGGGGACTTGGTCTGGTTGTCCTCAAGAAATATCCCTATGAGAGTTGCATCTGCCAAGTTTAAGCCTAGATTCATTGGACCTTATAAGATCATGGAGATTCTTAATCCTGTTTCCTTTCGTTTACTTCTTCCAGGGACATTTAAGATCCATAACGTGTTCCACAAGTCCTTATTGAAGAGGTTTGTCGAGCCAGTGGTTCCTATGGCTGCGACTCCTGACCCTGTTTTGGTTGAGGGCAATCTGGAGTATGTGGTTGAGAAAATATTGGATTCTCGTTTTTCTAGACGGAAACTCCAGTATTTGGTTAAGTGGAGAGGTTATGTCAGGAGGACAATTCTTGGGTGCTTGCTTCGGACATCCATGCTAGGAGACTGATCCGTGCGTATCACAGAGCTCATCCTGACCGACCTGGTTGCCCAAGTGAGGGTTTGGTGACCCCTCCTCAAGGGGGGTACTGTTGTGAATGTGTTAGAAATGAGTTCTGAGCAGAAGCTCCCTCTGGTGGTTGCAGACAGTGCTGAACCATTTAGTGAAGAATGGCAATCAGGAGTTACAGACTGGTCCTATATAAGCGAGGTTCCCTCCCATCAGGGTTGCCGGTGATCAATTGTTCTTGTCTAACTGCTGTTGTTCCTGGTTCACTTGGAAGCCTGCTGAATCTTGCCTCTTCTCCTGCTCTCAGATAAGATATTTTCTGCTTTTATTTTTTGTGCTTGCTTTTTGCATTGTTTCCTGCACTCTTGTGGAGGTCAGCCAGGTCCCCTCCTGGGGCTTGTGCTCCTCTCAGTTTATCTGAGCCTCTGTTATTTGTTCATTTGCCTTTTCCAGTTTTTTCAGTGGCTGCGGCTTAGTTTTGTTACACCAGAGAACTAATTTAGGTGGTAGAGGTCGTGTGATCTCAAGTGTTTTTGTAATTAGTAGAGTTGGTACTTTTTAGGGTTTTTTGGGATTGCAGTAAGTGTCCTTCCTATCCTTTTCTGTCTAGGAAGTTTGGGCCCCAACGTTTGCTCATACTATTTTCTGTCTGTGTCTGTATTTCCTCTTGTCTAACCGCCATTACATGTTTGGGGGCTTCCTATGTTCTTTGGGGATCTGCTCCGGGGCAGATAATTTTCCTCTTTCTATCTTTAGGTGTAGTTAGCTTCTCAGGCTGTGACGAGGCGTCTAGGACCAACGTAGGTACGCTCCACGGCTGCCTTTAGTTTTGGTGGTTAGTCAGGGTACTGCAATCCAGTAGATTCCAACCTCTCTGGTGTATTGCCGTTTTTGCCTGCTCTCCTCAGCTACCAAAACATAACAGATAGCAGTCCGTGATCATCCAGACAGCAACGCAATCAAGCAATCTCCTCACCGGAGAAGCCGGTATTCTAGGGGCTTATTTCAGCCAAGCCCTAACCACATGCACCCAAATCTCCTCACTGGAGAAGCCGGTATTCTAGAGGCTTATTTTAGCCGAGCCCTAACCACATGCGTACATGATCACACTGGCGCAAAGCACATAATGCAATTGATACAAGCGCATTGCGGCCCAGCCATGCCACCCTTTTATAGTAACAGCTACAGGACCTGCCAGAAAAAGGACCAATGAGAAACTGTTCCAAAACACATGTAGTTTCAGGACCTTCCTGGCGGACCAATAGGAGCTGCTGCAGTACCTGAACATGTGACCCCTGATCTCCAATGAGTAGTGTTGAGCGATACGATACCGCAAGTATCGGGTATCGGCCGATATTAGCTCTATCGGCCTTTCGATACTTAGTTCCGATATTTTCGTCTTATCGGATGCCGGAATCGGGATTGTCACTGTCACTGTCAGTGTCCGTCGGTCGGGTCTGTCAGGAGTCAGCGGCACTTACCTGGCAGAAGATCTCCGGCGGTCACGGGCTGGACTGCTTCATGGCCGCCATCATCTTTCCCCGGCGGTCACATGCAGTTTCTCGCGATAACTGCAGTGACTGCTGGGTAATCCCGGCCGTAAAGCAGTCAGTCCGATGACGTCACCGCCGGGGAAGCAGGTAATCAGCTGTGCTGCGTTGTGATGACAGGCTCTGCCTGTCATTGCGATGTAGCAGAGCTGGATCGTTGTGGGACTGTCGTTACTATGGACTGCGTCGGACAGGTGGTATACTGTTGGTTTTTTTTTTTTCTTTTATTACAGGAGATCGATGGCGTCGCAGGAATGAGAGTATAATAAAATTAATGAAAACTGTGTTGTCTCTTTTATTTCATTAAAAGACTTTTTTCTTGCTTTGTCTTTTTTTTATACATTTAATAACTTTGGGATTAATAATGGATCGGTGTCTTATTGACACCTCTCCATTATTAACCGGGCTTATTGTCACCGTGCAATCAACGGTGACATTAACCCCTTATTACCCCACTTGCCACCGCTACAGGGCAGTGGGAAGAGCCGGGTAAAGTGCCACAATTGGCACATCTTTTGATGCGCCAAATGTGGGGCTGCTGTAGCCTGGTATTATCAGGCTGTTGAGGGCCAAAATCCATGGGCCTTGACAGTCTTTTAATACCAGGCCGCAGCAGTCTGCATTTTACTTGGCTGGCTAACAAAAATAGGGGACCCCTACGCCGTTTTTTTTTCGAGGGGATCCCCTATTTTTGTTAACCAGCCAAGCTAAGCAGACTGCTGTGGCCTGGTATTATCAGGCTTGCAAGGTCCATGGATATTGGATCCTTACCAGCCTGAAAAACCAGGCCTCAGCGATCTGCTTCATCTGGCTGGTTAACAAAATAAGGGGGGACCCCACGCCAATTTTTTTCGAGGGGATCCCCTATTTTTGTTAATTAGCCAAGATATGCAGACTGCTGTGGCCTGGTATTATCAGGCTGGCAAGGTCCATGGATCTTGGCTCCTTAACAGCCTGAAAATCCAGGCCTCGGCGGTCTGCTTCATCTGGCTGGTTAACAAAAATAGGGGGGACTCCATGCCAATTTTTTTCGAGGGGATCCCCTATTTTTGTTAATCAGTTCCCTCTGACGTCACTGATTGTGTCCCTGGCTGACCTGAAGTGAAAGTGGAAAGCAATCAATTAAGCTTTCCACTTCCTCTCCTGTCAGCCAGGAGAGGAACTCATTCATTTGGGGGTTTACTGTGAGGCTGCAGCATTAGCTGCGGTCCCTGCAGTAAACATTAACCCTTTCTGAAGGATTACACCGTGGGACCTGACTGTGCATGGGATAGGTAAGAATAATTTTGCTTTTTTATTTTATTTTTATCACAGGAAATGGTTTTTGCAGTCAAATAAAAGATGGTCAAAAACATGTGTCTTTATTTCATTAAAATGATTTTTAATTAAAGTGTGTGTGTTTTATTTTTATTTCATGCAATAGGATTAATAATTGATAGTTGTCTAATTGACAGCTCTCAATTATTAACCTGGCTTAAGGTCACCTTTCAATTGCAATGTGGCTTTAACCCCATATTAACCCATTCGCCACCGCTACAGGGCAATGGGAATAGACGGGCAAAGTGCCAGAAAGGGCAAATCTAATTATAGATTTGTCTTTTCTGGGGTGTCTGGGGGCAGATCTTAGTAGCCAGGGGGGCCAAAAATAATGGTCCCTCTCTGGGCTATTATTATCTGCCCCCATTCGCTGGCTTTGTCTGTCTGGTTGCGAAAATAGGGCGGGAGCCCACGCATTTTTTTTAAACAATTTTACACCTCATATATATATATATATATACATGTCATTGAATTTGTGACACATATATATATATATTTATATTTATAGTTCATACACTTCTACATAGTATAATAGCCGCTAATTCAATTGACGGCTTTTGTGAAAATGCAGAACCTGACATGAAATGACACTTGGTGTACATAGGGTTAACCATGTCTTTTCATGTCCTTTGCTATCTGATTTGCACAAACAATTACATCAGTCTATGTGTGCAAAATTTCACACCTGTAAGGGTTAATTAAAGGTGTAAATTCGTAGCAAAAAAGTCAGTTTTTTTTTACAACGAATTTACACCTTTAATTAACCCCTACAGGTGTGAAATTTTGCACACATAGACTGATGTAATTGTTTGTGCAAATCAGATTGCAAACGACATGAAAAGACATGGTTAACCCTATGTACACCAAGTGTCATTTCATGTCGGGTGCTTCTGTCTTTTCACAGAAGCCGGCTTTACCCGGCAATTGAATCAGAGGATATTTTACTATGTAGAAGTGTATAAACTATACATATATGTATATATATATGTCACAATGACATGTATATATATATATACATATATATATATATATATATGTATATATATATATGTATTCTATGTGTGTATATTTAGT
The DNA here is from genome assembly GCA_033576555.1 of Oophaga sylvatica. Classification (NCBI taxonomy): domain Eukaryota; kingdom Metazoa; phylum Chordata; class Amphibia; order Anura; family Dendrobatidae; genus Oophaga; species Oophaga sylvatica. Next base: position 562,887,210 of record JARQOD010000004.1, read on the forward strand.
GTTTACAAGGAAATAAAGGTTTTTTTTAGTTGCGATATTTTGTTCCCATAGACTTACATGGGACTTCCGGTATCGGAATCGGATATCGACGATATTTAGTGATATCGGCGATACCATTCCGATCCGATATTTTTAGATATCGAGCAGTATCGCTCAACACTACCAATGAGAGATCTTACCCTGGGCATGCTCAGAAGGGGAAACGCAGGACTTCATCCCAAAGATGTCTGCTCCAGTACTGGCTATAATAGAAGATCCAGGAGGGGCAGCAGCAAGTCTCTGCACAGTATTGGAATGGGCAAGACGCTGGGACCGATGTCTCTGCTGAGCAGGTTCCACTGTGGACGGAGATGGATGGGGGACCGCAGCGGGACTGGTTTGAGACTCCCCTTGTGCAGCAGTGAGAACTCGAACCCTAACAGTATGCTTCATAATGACATGGAAATAATGCTAAATAAAAATGATACCTCCCCTTTAGCATATGTTCAAACGGAGCGTTTTGGCTTTAGGTTTTTCCTTTAACATTTGTGGGGGCTCTCACTCCCTCATGCCAAATAGCGAGCTGAATAGTGGAATACAAACTCCCCATCCCTTTACAATGCCATTTCAATCATGCCCATTTGAATTTTGAGCTTTGCCCGGCAACACCACTATGTCCACGGCTATGTCATTATGGGCCCTCGCTTCAAATTTTCAGATGGCCACCAGGAGCTGTGAAACCAGCGTTTTGTAAGCTCAACAGTTCATTCTTGCCTCCGCATATAAATTGATCAACTCTCATAGCGAATGAAGTCTGTGTAAGGTGAATAAAGTCCAGGAGTTGAGGAGCTGTATGATCAACGTCAGGACATTGGATTCTACCAGACACCAAAAGCATTAGAATTACATTCTGAGTACAGTGTATACATGTGAGGACCTGTATTAACTTGTTTCATTCCTCATATTATTATTCTGTGTAAGGCTGAATCCTGAAGAATTGTGCGGAGCATATTAATGCATTCATGTTCCAAAATGTCGAAGTGCAGACCCAAAAATCAAAATCAGGCTACCAGATAGAGGCTTAAAGAGACTGTGAGAAGGGCAACACAATAAAAAATGTAATAATAGAATATATAGAGATTGGAGTAGAAATTTGCCCTTTGCACAATGTCCAAAGGTTTCAAAACTTTACCCCAATTGGACTGTATCATGCACGCTGTAAGACGACGTGATGTGGACATCACAATACAATTTGCAGATATTGCAAGAGGCAGAGAGAGAGAGGTTGTAGATAGCGTTGAGCATTCCGATACTGCAAATATCGGGTATCGGCCGATATTTGCTGTATCGGAATTCCGATTCTGAGATCTGATATTTTTGTCAAATCGGATACCAGAATCTGAGTTTTCCGACAAAGTCTATGGGGAGTTCCTGTGTCACAGAATGAAGTACGTGACACAGGAAATTCCCGAAACTGTCACTGTCAGTGTCGGTCGGGTCTGTCAGGAGTCAGCAGCACTTACCTGGCAGAAGATCCCCGGCGGTCACGTCCATCCATCCATCCAGGCTGGCCATTACCCTCGCCCTGGATGTCACGTGCAGCATCTCGCGATAA